>OZ023313.1:5434954-5838560 GCA_964007375.1 Ophion obscuratus
TACATTTTGCAATAAAAAAAATTCCTTTTTTTCAAAAACATTTTCGATCACGTTTCAGACAATAAGGTTAGAAAGATTTATTGCAAATTCCATCAGAATCGGTCGATTAGTTTTTAGCTACACGTCACTCGAGTTTTGAAAATCCAATTTAGAAAACCGTGGCATACCTCCGCCATTTTTAAAGATTAATAAAAAAAAATATGTAGCACCGAAAAGTAGTAATAAAAACTACCCTAAATCTCAATGAAAGTGAAACAAATCTTTCTTTAAGGGGGGATTGTGTTTTTTTTCGCAAAATTTACCGCTTTTTGGGAATTTTTTTGTGAAGAAAGTATACAACGGAAAACTTGTGAAACTTGGCATATAGTTTTATTGATCTGTTTACTACATACAAAAAAAATTTTAAACAATTTCATCAAAAAATCCGCCTCCCACCCCCCTCGACGCGCGATGGTCCTTTTTTGATGGTGTGCACGATCACAGCCTTCACGTTCATCCTGCAACAAAAACCCAAAAAGCATTTTACTTTAGACACATATAGCTATCGTTCGATGAAGGGAAAAAAAAAATTGACGATTTGGTGACGTTTTGAACTTGAAGTATCGATTTTTCGAAAAAAATTGATCGATTTTTTGTTATAAATAAAAAACTATTAAACGTATTGCTTTTTTGCTTCATCAAACGATAAAAGGATGTCAGCTGAGCATTCTGTCCAAATTTGAAGGCAATCGGTTGAATAGTTTTTGAGAAATCGTGCACACCATCAAAAAAGGACCATCGCGCGTCGAGGGGGGTGGGAGGCGGATTTTTTGATGAAATTGTTTAAAAAAAATTTTGTATGTAGTAAACAGATCAATAAAACTATATGCCAAGTTTCACAAGTTTTCAGTTGTATACTTTCTTCACAAAAAAATTCCCAAAAAGCGGTAAATTTTGCGAAAAAAAAGACAATCCCCCCTTAAAAAAAAAATAATGACAATTGGTAAATTTTTTCCATCGCCCGAGGGTCCCCCCTTAAATTCCCGTAGATTTTCCACATGTTGCGTGCTGCGTTTAAAAAATTCACCTATCTTCGGTTCAATCTCAAAGTGCACATGCCCACATAGGCACCCGTCCGCAAATGCATGCATGCATGTTGCGGCTTCGTCGACCGATGCAATTGTCAGCCACAGGTGTGTCCATTTAGCACACGCTAGCTGTGCACGCCCCACGTCAGCGTGGACCGCAAAACGACTCGTGTGTGCATGTAAACTCTCCGGGCTACGAGAATACGCGGGAGCGGGAGGGGGGGGGGGAGCGGGAAAAGTAAAGAGTGAGACGGCGACAGGGCACGAGCGAGTCTAAGAGCGAAAAGGAAAGGAAGTGAAAAAAAAAGAGAGTTACTACGAGTATACGTGTTATTGTTGAGACACTGGCAGAGACCCACTTTGCCTTTTCCAGAATCTCCGTTGATCGCCCTTTACCCACTTAAACGCACGGCTCGTGACGGTATCGTCCACGTCACACAAGTCATCTCGCGACGTTTCGAAAGTGCCCATTTACGCGTGACACAGAATTGAGCTTCTTCGAGTTAAGGTCTATTATAACAGTAGGTCCGTATCCCATTGTGAAGGCTCATTTTCAAAGTGATTTTTGGGGAATCGTATTTGGAGAAACGGTCAGCGGGGTATCTCTCTCTCTGCAATGAGAAATAAAAATCAATTGAATAAAAAAAAATATACTGGTTGATGCAAATAAATGTGCTGCTGCGGAGTGTCACCGATATATGAGATTGTTACAATACTATTGAATATTGGACAATGTGATTGATTTAAATAACATATTATTTTATTTGAAAAAGCTCGTCTGTTCTCTATCTACATTATCCTTCAAATAAAATTATATTCCATTGACATCGTTCTATATACAATTCATAGATGGATTGGATGAAATAATTAAGCGGTTGCTACATTTTTTATTTCGTACAAAAATCTAATCAATAGAATTAATTGTTTATTTACTGCATCGAAAGGAATATGCCATGGGACGTAAGTTTTTCAATTTGTTTTAAGGGAGACTTTGTCCTTGGAGTGCCATATTTCAAGCGTTTACATTTTATTTTTTTTAAAGGAAATGAGTAAAGCTTTTTGAGTGCGGTTTTTTTCTTGCTTTTATTCATAATATACAGAACGTTAAAAAAATTTTTTTTGAAAAAAAAACCAAATCGCGGCCGTTGCAGCTCCGCGAAAACAGGTCCTCAAATCGCGGAAGGTAAACGGCTGACATCACTTTGTTGATGTGAAACACAAATTCAAAGCATATTATCAATCTGTGACCCTTTGGTCATGGAATGACGGATGGGTTTTTCGTTTAGTACAAATTTCGGAAAATGGCGGCAATTAAAAAAATCGAATTTTCGCGTTTTTTTTCGCATAAAAAGATAAATAATACATGCAAAAATGTATCTATCGAAAAAACGATCCGTCATTCCGTGAAGACATATTTTCTGAGTATGCTCTCCAAATTTCAGGTCGATATGTTAATTACAGCGGTCAGGAGAATGTCAGCCATTTAAAAAAAAGTGTTTTCGAGAAAAACGCCTTTAAAGTTTTGTAATGTGTTTACACAAATGTGTTTGTAATTACCGCTAATCGGCAATGCCTGGTCCATAGAGGCATCCCTCCTCTTCTTCTAGCTGCTCATGTTGAGCCGCTAACATCTCCCGCTGGGCACAAAGGACAAAGTCTCCCTTTAATCATAAATAAAAAGTGAGCATTAGAATGACCATCCACGATAATAGTAGAGAGAATATCAGATATCCAATGGAATATCCATGGAGAGAATATCAGATGTTCAACTGATAAGAAGAGATACTACACTTTGATCTTAGCCGCAGGCCAAGAGGCGATAATTTTTAGAGTTTCTCCGGCGTTTAAGGCGTTACCCTCACTTGTAGCGCAAAAAAGGCCTTTTTCATGATTTTTTTTAAAGAAAACTACAAAACTTTTTTAATCGATCAATATACCATCTTAAAAAACACTTCTTGAAGAACTTTCAGTAATTTTTTTATTGAAAAATATTACATTGTTTAGTGGCAAATGGCCGTCAATGAAATAATGTTTTTCTATGCACGGTTTGCGGTGACCAACATTGCGGCGAAGTGGATCATCTGAAAAAACAAAAAATGCGGATGGATTTAGTCAAATATAAGTATAAACTAGTCTTTAATCGAAGGAATTTAAAAAACATTCATTTTTCACAAAATGGCGGACAGTCAAAGTTAATGGTTCGATTTTAACGAAAAAAACGGCCGTTTTTTGGCTATAAAACGGCCATTTTTTCGAAAAATAAAATCGAACGATTAAAGACTACATTTTTATGTATTAAATAAGCCTGCAAAATTTCAAGAAGATCGATTCATTAGTATTCGAGTAATCTTGGTCACCGACTTCAGAAATGCCATTTTGAGAAAAACGCGTTTAAAGTTTCAATTTCCGGTCGTTTACACAACGGATTCTTCTCTTTCAACGCTCATATCTCAGTCAGTTTGTTCTAATCGACTTGAACTTTTCAGGACATATTCTCAGATACTTATACTTCAAAAAAATGCAATAAAAAAAATCGATTTTTTCAAAATCGCAAGTGGGGGTAACTCCTTAAGTAGATTTTCGGTTCGCGCTACGCTTACGAGAAACGAGCGCGCGTGCGGCTTCTAGCGTTTACCCCGAGAACTACGGGTTTCCTCACACCTATAATTTCGGTGGCGCTCGGCCATGATTTGCTTGATTTTTTTCAACCAAATGCGCAAGAAACAAATTTTATTTTCGCATAATTTTTTAACCAATTCGGACACTTGCTTAATATTTTTCAATCAAAATAAAATATTCATATTTTAACGAATAATGTACTTGGAAATCAATATCAGATATGGTGAAAAAAATAAAATAACATGTTTACTCGATAGAAATTTTATCTGAATCAAACGAGCGAAATTCAATTTTTTTTTGTGTACTCGAATCAACAATATTCATTTTATGAATTGAAACGCTTTTTTTGTTCGTTGCAGAAAATGCATTCAAAACTATATAACTTGTTCGCGATAATTTTTTAGATTGTTTCAACAATATATTGTTCTCGGCTAACAATATATCTTTTGAATGAAAAAAAAAACTTTAAATTTTATCATGTTATTAAAGTGAATAGCGTTTTGTTTGGACTAATAAATCCGATTATTTACACCAACAAATTTACAATTGAATCAACAAAATTTCATTCAATAACACCAGTGATTTTTTTTCTCAGTGTGGGAAAGCCCAATTTGTCAGCCCCCCCCCCCCCCCCCCGCCAAAGCACGTTGGTATTAAATAATAAACGTCTCGAGAATAAAATTCTACTGAAAATCATTACTGCGAGGCCAATTTTGGCGAAAAATTACCGTCCACGTGGTCCTCTCCTTTCTCTTCCAAAACTCCTCTTAATGTTTTCATTTTACTCTAAAACTTTTTACCCCTTTTTTTTCTTTTAATTGTCGATTTTTCTCAGATCCCAGATTTTATTTTCGACTGTCCGAGTTTTCTGACACGACGATGCATTTTTTTTTCTCGTATTATTTACATCGCGTGAACTATTGGCTCGACGACAGAGCGACAAAATATTCAAATGGATAGGACCTTGAAGTTTGCGCGAATGTCAATGTGTGGGCATGTTGAGCGGTGAGTTTCTCGATCGATTCGTTCGATCAGAAAATTTCATTCGAGCAATGAGAAAATCTCAATGTTCATTTGCGTGCGCGTACGTGCTGAGATCAGCGCTACTCGAAAAATCATAGTTACGATAAGATTTTACGTAACGATATTTCGAGTACACACTGAAGACGTTGCATCATTATTCATTTGGTCCAATTAACCCAATTTTTTGTATTCCGGAGGCCTGGAATCGACCTCCACCTACTTACCGCGCACGTTGCCTCTCGCGGCTATGTTTCGTAGCGAAATATTAATCTCGTTTTGTAGTACACATGAGGCATTCTCCACTTCGACCCAGTCACTCTGTTACTGCGGTGCTGACGAAATATCTCGTCGTTATTTTTTGAGAAAACGCTCTCGCGAAAAGTAGAAATTTATTTTTCTACATTTCTCATTTTTAATAGACACAATCTTCATTGAGGATATCCGCCAAAACGGAAAGGAATCTGAATTATTAAAAATAAAGATACGCATTAAGGGGTAAGGCCACTATAGAGGCCGAAGAAAATAGGCTTTTTGGGGATTTTTTTTTTTCAGAAAAACTACAAAATAAATGGAGATTACAAAAAAGGGTGTTTATCATACATATCAGTGACTGTGGACAATAATTTTTTTGAATCGACTAATTTCAAAATGGCGGCTGTGCAGCGTTTATCTCAAAACTGCATTTTTTAAGTGGCCGGAAACGTAACTCACACAATTTTCAACCGATTCACTCGAAATGTTGAATTTATCTTGAAAAATACATTGTCTATGGAAGTACGTAGGATTTTTTTTATATCGTATAGTTCATTTGTTATTAACAATTATCTGACGATTTTTAAGGCAAATTTTTCACTTTCCAACATTTTGCCTATAAAATCGTTAATAACAAATGAACTATGCAATATAAAAGAAAATCCTACGTACTTCCATAGACAATATATTTTTCAAGATATATTAAATGTTTCAAGTGAAACGGTTGGAAATTGTCTGTTTTGTTTCCGGCCAACTCAAAAAATGCAGTTTTGAGATAAACGCTGCACAGGCGCCATTTTGAAATTAATCGCTTGAAAAAATGTTTGTATACAGCCACTGATATGTATGATAAACACCCTTTTTTGTAATCTCGATTTATTTTGTAGTTTTTCTGAAAAAAAATTTCCAAAAAGCCTATTTTTTCGGCCTCTAGAGTGGCCTAAAAATGAAAAAAAGTCTTCAACTGTGGCGGGCCGAAAAAGACAGTTTTTTTTTCAATTTTTTTTGTCTATCAGATTATTCATTTGGTATTTGGAAAAAAGTATGTGATGAAGCATACATTGAACTTATTTCGTGTGAAGTCTTATAAAAAAATAAAAAAATGAAAATAAACAGCGTTATTGAGGCATGTCTGTATAAAAAATGTGGTCCAACGGCCGGGTCGATGACTTGACAATGGTTGGTCTCAAAAATAAAAATAGCAAAGTTTTATAATCTCCACGACGGTAGTTCTCGTTTTGCGTACCTCTTTCTCGAGAAAAAAATCCAAAATAGGGAGTATTAAAAAAAGTGTAATTTTGGCAGCATTTTTACTTAAATTCGGGAGCTTAAAAAATAATAGATAAAAAACGGCCACGTAGAAGGATAACTACTGCAATCACGGGAATTTTAGTTTTTTAAGGGAGACTTTGTCCGTGGAGTGCCATATTTCAGGTGTTTACATTTTATTTTTTTTAAAGGAAACGAGTAAAACTTTTTGAGTGCGGTTTTTTCTTGCTTTTGTTCATGATACGTTGAAAAACGTTGAGAAAAATTTTTTTTGAAGAAAAAAACCAAAATGGCGGCCGTTGCAGCTCCGCGAAAACAGGTCCTCAAATCGCGGGAGGTAAACGGCTGACATCACTGCCCCCTCTTTGTTGGTCTGAAACACAAATTCAAAGCATATTATCAATCTGTGACCCTTTGGTCATGGAATGACGGATGGGTTTTTCGTTTAGTACAAATTTCGGAAAATGGCGGCAATTAAAAAAAAATCGAATTTTCGCGTTTTTTTTCGCGTAAAAAGATAAATAATAAATGCAAAAATGTATCTATCGAAAAAACGATCCGTCATTCCGTGAAGACATATTTTCTGAGTATGCTCTCCAAATTTCAGGTCGATATGTTAATTACCGCGGTCAGGAGAATGTCAGCCATTTTTAAAAACGTGTTTTCGAGAAAAACGCGTTTAAAGTTTTGTAATGTGTTTACACAAATGTGTTTATAATTAACGCTAATCGGCAATGCCTGGTCCATAGAGGCATTTCTCCTCTTCTTCTAGCTGCTCATGTTGAGCCGCTTGAATTTTTTGAAAATTTCAAGGACAAAGTCTCCCTTAAAATGAAAATCGGACAATAGCTAGAGTTATCATTGCGGCCAGGTCGAAAAAAGAACCGTTTCGAGAAAAGCGCCTTTAGCTTGGTAAATTTTCAAAATTTTAACCGGAATTTTTTTTCATCATATATTTTTGAATATGTATAGTTTACGAAAAACAAAAAAAAACGATTTTTTTACCCGTCACAGTGCCGTCCCGCCGTAAAAAATGTACCATGTCGTGTACGTCCCATGACACGAACATTTTTTTCACCATTTTCAATAATTGATTGAAAAATAATTAATTATCATGGGCACAAAATTCAGGATATAATGGAAATCAGTGTCATTTAAAACAAACTCCTATAGTTTGGTGCAAAGTCATCAAGTAAAGAAGCTGATTGTTACAATGATATCGCTCTGTCGTTCCACGTTTGATAAACTCGACAATAAGCCATTCGGTTTGGCTGATCCATTGTCGCGATGACATCGCGTGCAAGTAACCATATAGGAATATCTCGCGGGTCACCGCGGTGTCTTTGTTACGGAGTGTTGGTCTTTGGTGTCGCGTAATCGTGAGAAAAACACAAATTAGTCCTCTCTTGGAAAATGATATGGCAAAATTACTGCTAATTGATATATTTGTGTAGCTTTCTTTTTCGCTGCAGTTGCGTTACGGAACACTTGTATTGCGGCCTTTAACCGCGGCTCTGCTCGCGTGTACCTCAGATGCTTGATTCTTGCACTTGTCGGGAGTGCATTTTAGGGTCATCTCTTACTGAGGGTCATATACTACGATTATTATCGTGAAATCTTGTTTTTGAATGAGAAAAAAAAATTTTTTTTCTAACAATTTTAAAAATATTCATAAGGTGTAATCGTTTTGTAAAAAAGTTCTTAAAAGTTTTTTATTGATTGATTGATTATAGTTTTAAAATTAGTTTTAAACGTTTTAATATAATAAATCGTTTTAATATAATTTAAATAGTTTTTAAAGTTTTGATAAATAGTAGTTTTAATTTTACTATTATTGGTAAAATTAATTTTTATTGCTATCATTACTATTATTTAATTACTATTATTTACTATTTACTATATTTACTATATTACTATTATTTACTATTATTACTATTATTTAATAAATAATAGTTTTAATAGTTTTAATAAATAGTTTTAAACGTTTTTTATCGATTCATTGATTATAAGATGTAATCTTATAAATATTGACATGCACGCTGTCGTGTTGCTTTCCGCAAGTTCAAACTTCGTATGTATTTATATACAGGGTGTCCCTCTTATCTCTGCCAACCGAAATAACTCGGTAATTATCAACGTCAGAAAAAAATGTTCCAGACAAAAGTTGTACGGTGTGAAGGGGGCCATCAAGTGCGACCAATTTTTTTTTTTATTTCGGTGGAGGCGCTGACGCACAGTGAAGGTCACCTCCGCTTTTTTTAAATGAAATGGTACATTTTTTTTCAACCATCTTGTGAAGCACCTCGAGCCGCATAAAAAACATTAGGGGGTCAAAGTCGTTCAAGGTCATTCAAGGTCACCTATTAAAATGTAATACAAACTCAAATATCTCGGATCACTACCAAATATTTGGTAGTGATCCGAGATATTTAGATTTGTATCATCGATACTGACCTTGAGTGACCTTGAGTGACCTTGAACGACTTTCACCGCCGATGTTTTTTATGCGACTAGAGGTGCTTCACAAGACGGTTGGAAAAAATGTACCATTCCATTTTAAAAAGGACAGGTGACCTTCACTGTGCGTCAGCTCCTCCACCGAGAGTTAAAAAAAATGGTCGCATTCGATGGCCCCCCTTTACACTGTATAACTTTTGTCTGGAACATTTTTTTCTGACGTCGATAATTACCGAGTTATTTTGGGTGGCAGAGATAAGAGGAACACCCTGTATATAGAAGGTTTCCTGCTATGAGTGGATAATCGTGCAACTGTCGATGGGTCGGATCATGTCCTACTATATTCAGGTCAGTTTTGTAAAAGCCCCACCGTTTTCGATATTTTGGGCTTTATGTTATTTTTTTTTAATCTGCTTTCGGTTTCTCGCATGCCATTTCAAATGACATGAATCGACAATAACTAAGCTACTTTTTAAAGTACATTTTTTTTTAAACCAATTCGAACATCTGACTGGTAGGCTATCAAAGTCAGATGTTCGAATTGGTTTGTATGAAAATTCTGCATACGATCTTTTTTCATAAAGTTTCCTTGACATTTGAAGTTAAAAAGAAGACTTTTCTATGTAAAACAAAAAGCCGATGATTTTAATCACGAAAACTGTGGGACTTTTACTAAATTGAAATTTCAGCACACAGTAGGACATGTAGGACCTATCGACACTTACAGGATCATCAATTCATAACGGTACATCCTCTATAGACACATCTTTGCATGACGAAAATCTTCATGCACATTTATAATCATTTGCAGCGGTTTGTTTTACTCATTTTTCATTGAACTGATTTTATTACTCGCCGAGACTATTCAATTATTGACTTTTGTTTTTTTTCACCCAACCACATAAATCATAATTACAATAAATAATAACAATAATATAAATATGATTATACATAAATTGTAAACACAATATATAAATATTATAACATGAATATAAATATAAACAAAAATATAATAACAATAAAAATAACCATAAATCTTGTTTCATGAATGAACAAAGTTCTTTTGCATTGAAAACTTAACCTCGCTCCCCGTGAATGTTTTGTACAAAACATTTTCTCTCAATTCCTCGTTATGAATGTTGAATCCCATGATACTATTTGCATCTAACATTTCACCGGTGTACAATTGTTAATCACATTTTTTTCATTCACATGACACGATTTTTAAAAAATAAACGTCTTTGTCGTACAAGTTTTTTCGGACTATCCCAAGGGTCAGTGAGTCATGACACCGATGACGTTTCACGATACAGTTTGATAAGATATTTCTCAACATTATTTCGCATAGTACAGTCGTGCTGTATATTGGAATCGGAAAAAATTAGAAGAAGGCTAGTTTTTTGAAAGGTGATTTTGTAGGTGCCACGGTTGCTGAAACCAAGTTTGCCTAAAAATCGGGGGGTAGGGTTTTTTTAGGGGATGGGGGTGGATTAATGCAAAACTACAACCCCCACGAGGTCGGCGCCGGGAGACAAAATGTTCAGAAAAATCCGGGTTTTATTTTTGTCCATAGCGCCGAAGTCGTGGAAGTTCATTTTGGGGGTGAAAAAGTGGGATGAAATTTTGAAAAATCAGTTTTCATTCGATAACTCTTTAGGACAAATTCGTACAATTTTTGTTCAAATGGAAACGTTGTAGCCCTTGAAAAGACGCGTCGATCGAGTATTCGATCAACCCTCTTCAATAATATCTTCACCCCCAAAAGAATTGTTGAAGAATTAACAAAAAAATTGTTTATTGAATAACACAAAAACAATCGATTTTTCGGGAATGGATCAAATGTACGAAATGTAGAGAATAATTTTCTCTACATTTTCTTCCTTATGCACAACTTTTAGATTTTGCTTTTTCAAACCCCTCTCAGGAGTTGAAAATTCAAAATGAAATTCTGGGAAAACTATTGACCGAAACTAAAGAGATACGAGTTTGGCGCCGTGGACAAAAATGTAGCTGAGGGTTCAAGCTACAAATTCTTCCACGGCGGCGAATTCGTGCCGTCAATAGTTTTCCCAGAATTTCATTTTGAATGTTCAACCCTCGAAAGGGGTTGAAAAATCAAAATTCAAGGGTGGTCCCTAGCAACGAAAATATGGAGAAAATTATTCTCTACATTTCGTACGTTTGAGCCATACTCAAAAAACCGATTGTTTTTGAGTTATTCAATAAACTATTTTTTTTTGTGTTTTAACCATTTTTTGGGGGTGAAGATATTATCGGAGAGTGATGATCGAATACTCGATCGACGCGTCTTTTCAAGAGCTACAACGTTCCCATTTGAACAAAAAACGTACGTTTTTTTTCTAAAGAGTTATTGAATTAAAACCGATTTTTCAAAATTTCACCCCACTTTTTCACCCTCAAAATGAACTTCCACGACTTCGGCGCTGTGGACAAAACTAAAGCCCGGATTTTTCTGAACATTTTGTCTCACGGCGCCGACCTCGTAGGGGTTGTAGTTTGCCATTAATCCACCCCCATCTCCTTTGATCCCCCAAAAAAGAGTCCTACACCCCGATTTTTAGGCAAACTTGGATTTAGCACCCGCGGCACCTACAAAATCACCTGTCAAAAAACTAGCCTTCTTCTAATTTTCTCCGATTCTGGGTTTATTCAGCGACAGCACGACTGTACTAGCACTGCGTTATTCTACTCCGAATACCGCTAATTCGTGATCGTGGTCGTCTGTCAGAATGTATGATTGCGTCAGTGGTCGATCTGACGCGGGTTTTACGAAACTCGATCTGGCGTGGTGATGTGTTTGACTTCATATATATATATATATATATATATATATATATATATATATATATATATATATATATATATATATATATATATATATATACATATATATATATATATATATATATATATATATATATATATATATATGTATATGTATATGTATATATGTGTGTATATATGTGTGTATATATATATGTATATATATATATGTATATATATATATATATATATATATATATATACACATATGTATATATATAAATAATATTATTACTTTGCGTAGGCACGTTTTGCCTTCCGCATCACGTTTTACATCTATCAGTCACACGGCCATTCGTGCATATATGTATGTACGCGCATGGGCTCTCGAAAGTCTCAACTTATGCCCAGCGCTACTATGAATTTGTAGTCTTGATTACGAGATCACGTTTCTCATGCACACAAGCAGCACACGGCTCAAAATTCATTTGAATCATTTTACCTGATAAACTGCCGTAAGTGGAGCTCCGATAAAATTTAATACACCGATACATATAATTACATTTTGTAAGAAGGAAATAAATGCAATTTTGTAGAGTCGTTATTTAAAGAAACTTTGATATCAGTGTTAAATAAAAGATCGGTTTGCTGATCGGCGAATTCGAAAAACTGTCCGGGTATTCGCCTCTCGTCTTTAGAAAAAAAAATGTTGATACGAGAATGATTCAACGTCAGTAGCGAGGGATTTCGTTATCCCCGTATGGAAATTGCTGAAAACGCGGGTCCACGCATGTGTCCGTTGCGATTGAGTCGACGATAGTCCATCAATGGGTGGACGTCGTTTTATAGAGCGCGATAACTATGATATTTATATTTTGCACTTTAAAAGCCCGCGATCGTATTTTTTGTTATATCTTGTGCTGAGAGACTGATAACACTGGCGCCCGATAAGGTATGGAACATGGTACGTCGTTGGTTGTTCGTGCCATTTTTTGAGGTTTACTCTTTGAGCTGCGTTTTTTTTAAATTATTTTGGCTTCAAGTTTATGGTGAGATTATTTTTATTACAGTCTTTTTAAGGGGCTATGGCAGTGTGAACGCTGAAAATTTTGGCGATTTTCGGGAATTTTTTGGACGAAAAGTACTCAATTAAATGTTTCGGAAAATTAAGAATATATTTGGCTGTATTTGACCTATATTGCATAATTTTTTCATAGAAAAATATTGAGATCCAAGCGACTCATGCGCTGCCTTCGGAGGCGCCAAAAAAAAGTTCCTCCACTGCTGACACGATTCCGGCCGATTGAGTAGCTGAAACCGAAAAAGGAAAAAATGTCGTCAAACTCGAAGGTATTTCCTGTACAATGACGTAGGATTTTCGCAAAATATCAAAATCTAACAAAATGGCGTAGTTATGAAAAAAAAGTCTGTTTTCTTGCCTATAAAATGGTCGTTTTTTTCAATGCCAAATCGTCAATTTTCATCCAATCAAAAATATCCTACGTCATTGTAGAGTAAATTTATTCAAGAGTACTCAGTTCAAATTTGAAGTCGATCGGATAATTGCTCTTTGAGTTACAATGTCAGCAAATTTGAAAAATCTCATTTCGAGAAAAACGCGTCCAAAGATTTAACGATCGATTTTTGCAAGATAAAATGATTGGAGATAGGGCCTTAAAACTTTTACTGGATATTCTTGAAAGTATAAACTGTCGAAAAAGGCAAAAAAAATCAATTTTTTGAATATGTCACACTGGTATAGCCCCTTAAGCCAATGTAATTATTTCGTTGGTGGAAAATGTATTCAAAGTCTATGCGACTATTCGAATTTTTATTTGATATTTGAATTTGCATTTATAGGTCCAACGTAAATTGTAAAGGATTGTAATATTCGATGATTTTAAACTCTCGATGTTTCTGCTACGTGAAAACAATTTTTTTCGCAGATTGTAATGGAAACAAGGGAATTTTGGAACGCAGACATTTGAAGGGGGAGGTACCTTTAGGCGAAGAGAAAATGGCTGTGTTTCAAGATTTTGTTTTAAAGGAAAGTTATTTCCTAAAAGCTATTTTTCAAACTTAAGATATGTTTTATTACTCATTCTGGCTGTTACATGGTATTTTTTGTTTTATTAACGGAGACTTTGTCCTTGGAGTGCCATATTTCAGGTGTTTACATTTTATTTTTTTTAAAGGAAACGAGTAAAGCTTTTTGAGTGCGGTTTTTTTCTTGCTTTTATTCATGATATATAGAACGGTAAAAAATTTTTTTTGAAAAAAAAAAACCAAAATGGCGGCCGTTGCAGCTCCGCGAAAACAGGTCCTCAAATCGCGGGAGGTAAACGGCTGACATCACTGCCCCCTCTTTGTTGATCTGAAACACAAATTCAAAGCATATTATCAATCTGTGACTCTTTGGTCATGGAATGACGGATGGGTTTTTCGTTTAGTACAAATTTCGGAAAATGGCGGCAATTTAAAAGAAATCGAATTTTCGCGTTTTTTTCGCATAAAAAGATAATAATAAATGCAAAAATGTATCTATCGAAAAAACGATCCGTCATTCCGTGAAGACATATTTACTGAGTATGCTCTCCAAATTTCAGGTCGATATGTTAATTACAGCGGTCAGGAGAATGTCAGCCATTTTTAAAAACGTGTTTTCGAGAAAAACGCGTTTAAAGTTTTGTAATGTGTTTACCCAAATGTGTTTATAATTACCGCTAATCGGCAATGCCTGGTCCATAGAGGCATCCCTCCTCTTCTTCTAGCTGCTCATGTTGAGCCGCTAACATCTCCCGCTGCTCAATCCGGAACAAAGTCTCTCCCTTAATCTTCAAATATGACGAAGGTATGGCACGGTCCGCTAAACGGGTTGCGGCAGATGTTGCCAGACGCCGTGACACGTAGCGTCGGCAGTATTAATCTGAAGAAAAACCAGCGAAGATTTTTCTTTCGATAACACTCTTACGCAGAATATGAACCAAGAAAAAGTGAAAAATGTTGAAAATCGATAAAATTATATGCTTCTAAAAAAAAAATATATTAAATTTCCAAAAAAAAATATCTACATTTTGCAATTAAAAATACTTTTTTTGTTTTCAAAAATTTCCTCAGCATTGGTGGATTAGTTTTTAAGCTGCACGTCATGCCAGTTTTGAAAACGCAATTTCGAAGACCGTGCCATTCCTCCGGGATTTTTGAAGGTCAATAAATTTCTTAAAATACCATGCAACAGCCAAAAGTAGTAGCAAAAACGTACATTAAGTCTCCAAAATGGTGAAGGTATCTTTTCTTTCGAAAAAAAAAGTCATGAAAAATAGCAAAAAAATGTCTTGCCCAAAGGTCGACGATTAGAATTTCTAGGGCAAGAAATACGAGGGAGAGGCAAATTTAGGTCGATAGCGGACGAACTGATGATGTAGCGTGTTTTGGAATCGTTCATCGAGTTCGGCTCGACACGCACGATAGAAGAACGTCCTTGGGATTCGATCGGCAATGTCTATTTTGTATCTCTGTTCATCGAATGGATTTATCGGCCGCGAGACGATTAGTTCGATTACGAATATTAGGGAGTAGCTTTCCGCCCGCGGCTTCGCTCGCGTAGACGTGTGTTGAATGCTCTAAATAAAATGCTTTTAATGAAATGTGCTCCGGAAATGTTTCATTGAGGCGGGAGCCCGAATGAAAAGGTCCAAAAAAGCCTTTTTTCAGACATTTTTTTAGAAAGGAAAAAAACAAATGAGCACAGTAAACATTGAGCTATCTTTTCATGTATATTTGGAATCTAATTAAGGTAGTTGCTCCGCGAAAATCTCAACCAAAAGTTTACATACCATGTTCATGTTTAAAAGATTGATAATTCGTTTAATTAGTAATAAATAACATTAAAAACTACGCAATAGTGACTCGGTAGTAGTAGATAATACGATGGATATCATTTATTGCCGTAAAATATATTTTGTATTGTGTTTTTGATCTACCATTGCCAGTAAACTTTTTGCACCTGGACTGTCCAGGCTTCGCCCCAATTGTTTTTTTTTCCAGGCTTTGCACCAAAATTGCGAGGGCTTCTCATTTTTTTTCTTGGTTATATCTTGGAAACTAGATGGTGAATCATTCTCATTTTTTTTCACATTATTCGTGATATCTTACTCTAGCTTATCCTCGTTTTTCATTAATTTCTTAATTTTAGTTTTGACGGTAGAATTAATGATGCTCTGTTTGCTCGTCATAACGCATTTGTTACGTGTAAACCGAGCCAACTTTAAGTGTAAATATCTCAGGTTTGGGGTGGTCAAACTTACTCAAATTGCACAGATGTTTGGATAATGTATTAAATAACAAATATGTCAAATTTCAACGATTGCTTAATTCAACTCTTCTGTGGAGGTACTACCTTAAAAAAAATGCCAACATCAAACAATAAATGACTGCAGATTTATCAGCCTATTCCATGTGCGTTTCGCCACTGCAGTTCCCAATCAACGGGACAGATGCAGCTCATAATTCTTGACTGAAACAAATAAACCAATAAAATTCTCAATTCTCAAACATTTTTCTTCTGGGTGAATTAAGAAAAAGCTGAAAAAATCGTGAAGTTATAACTTTTCTCAGGTTTGAAAAAAATGTGTTTAAAAAAACACTTTAACGTGATTTAAATTTGAGTTAGTAAGAAGAAAATGACAAAAAAAAAATTGCTATAAGTTATGCGTCCAATTCTCGATGGTCGAAAAAAGCCGAAAAACCGACACGTATAAAATTGCGTACGGGGCGAAAAAAAAATCATAAAAAATATTTCAAAAGAGCAAAACAAATCTGAATTGGTTCCCTTTAGAACGAAGTTCGTTAAATTTGGTTATCTATTTTTTTGACGGAGCTATCTAACTTTTAGTGCGGCAAGAAATATCGACTGGTGTTTCCAAACTTTTGAGCGGTAGTGTACATCCCGCCTGAAGGGTTAAATTTCGAAAAATCGTTTCTCAGAGGGTGTTTCCGTCAGAAAAGCAACCTACTGTCGAAATTTCATGCAATTCAGCGCTTTTGGCTCGGCGTGATGAATCAGTCAGGATATGTTTTTTTATATATATAGATATCGTCGCAGTCTTCGAGGTCGTTTCGTCGCACCATTTTCGATACCGCGACTGATGGGTGCAAAAAAATCGACAAGTCCATGCGGAGCCAGACGCGGCAAACCAGAGCTATTCCAGTCGAGATAGGTCGAAAATTCGATTAACCTGGAATTAATTCCGGGCTTCGATTTTCTTTTTTTATACTTAGAGGGGGGGGGGTAGGTTGTTGGTAGTGTAAATCTCGATTTTCGGGAAAATCCCCCTGGTGCGTTTGCCGCCATCTTGATTTGAAGAGGGATTTTTTGTTTTTCGAATAACTCGCTTAATTTCAACCTTAGAGTGAAAATGATCATATCAAAAGTTGTGGGAAATGTAATTCCCCACAAGTTTGGTGATTATAGTTTTTACCCTAGGATCGATATTTATAGAGTTACACTGCAAATAGGGGTAAAAAGTTCACCCCTACATTAAGTATAAGTCCGAAAATATTGATCCTAGGGTAAAAATGGTACTAATCAAAGTTGAAGAAAATAAAATTTCCTACCCGATTACTCCTTACCATTTTTACGATAAATTTGATAATAAACGAAATAACTGAACATAAAAAAAAAGTTCACCCCTAAATTCAGTATAAGTCCGAAAATATTGATCCGAGGGTAAAAATGCTAATAACCAAAGCTGGAGGAAATAAAATTTCTTATGTGATTATTTATTACCATTTTTACAATAAACTTGATAATAAATGAGATAAGATTTAAAAAAACGTTTTTTACCCCTTTTAGCAGTCTAACTCTATAAATATCGATCCTAGGGTAAAAATTATAATTACCAAATTTGTGGAGAATTACATTTCCCACAACTTTGAATACAATCATTTTCACTCTAAGGCTGAAAATAAGCGAGTTATTCGAAAAACAAAAAAAAATCCCTCTTCAAATCAAGATGGCGGCAAACGCACCAGGGGGATTTTCCCGAAAATCGAGATTTACACTACCAACCACCCCCCTAAGTATAAAAAAAGAAAATCGAAGCCCGGAATTAATTCCAGGTGAAATCCAATTTCGACTGGACTAAGCAGGCTTCCGACAGACGCAATAATTCATTTTTTTTTCTTCACATAAACATTTTTTATCGAATATGATTTTATTTTTATTTTCGATCACCCGATACTTCTTAACGCTGGGAAGAGTATCGGATATCCGTATGAAAAGAGAGACATTGTTTCAGTTGCCAGTTGGTTATCTTCTTTTTGAAGTAGCTGAGCGGGGATACTCGTCGCATTATCTTATCGATATTGTTGCATGGCGCTCGCGCATATTCATTGACGTCAAAATGTTCACGATGTTAAATATATAAATATGCGTCTTCATGAAAGTCACGTGTTTGAAGAGATTGGTATTTTCACAGCTCGCGGGAGAGCAATGATTGGAAACAATTTTACTGCTCTCGCACGAAGCCTTAATTTTTATGGTACTGACGTTTGCATCGTTGAAATGCAACGAAATTACTTGTTTTTTATTTTCATATCGCCCGATTTTTTTGTCGCCACGTTTAGGCTGCAAATATTTTTGAAAATTCTTATTAGGAACGAGGTTGAAGTTTGCATCATTGGAATGCAACGAAAATTAATTCTTCTTACTAACTCAAATTTTGTCGGCCTATTTGGGCCGTGAAAATCGTTTAAGGGGGAACATACCTTTGCGAGGGCAAAATCAAAGGTCATTTTTGACAATTTATTTAAGAAAAACAAAACAATATTTTTTAAATTCGATTTTTACACATGTCAGTACAAGTCTTAAAGTAAAAGAATTTTTTTTTAAATTATTTTGTCGAAAAATGGCGGCGCAGTAGTCGATGAAAGAAAACTCATTTTTTTCATAGTCTCCTACGGGCGTATTCGCCGGGTCATAATTTTCAACCTAGAACAAAAACCGAAAAATATTTTTAAAGTAGATATAAAAAAACTAGTCCAGTACGTAGGGGTTTTTCGAAATATGAATTTAAAAAAATGGCGTTAATATGAAAAATAAAAAATCTTTAAATAATCGGTCGAATATCGAACATAATTTTTTTGTAATTTCAACTTCTCGAAAAAAATCCTACGTACTGGACTATAAAATGTTGTCAAGAAGCTTCAGTTAAAATTTTAAGTCAATCGATTGAAAACTCGGGGCGCTACGCCTGTGTCTAAAAACATAGTTTCGAGAAAAACGCGTTCAAAGTTTCAAGTACTGTAAAATCATGGAAATTTCGTGTTTATCTTTAATCGGCGATGTCTGGACCATACAATTGTCCTTCTAATTCAACATTATCTTGCTCTTCTTCTTTTCTGAAAGGTGTGGGACAAAAATGCGAAAAAAATGACAAAGGTATATTCCCCCTTAAACGTATTCTTATTAGAAATTCACAACCGCAATTTACAAAGAAAAAAAAAGATTTTGTGTAACGATAAAAAACGACATTTTTTTAAATTAAAAAAACATCGATGCAAACTTCGACGTCATTATTGGGGATCCATAATCAAAAGTACGAATGAAACGTCTAGATAGTAATGAAAATAAAGAATTGAAAAAATAAAAAATCGACAAATTATTTCAAGACATTTTTTAAATTAAGAAATGATTTTACGTTACTTTTGATATTTGTCTAAAAAATCGTTTCAACGTTGCACTCCGACGATGAAAACTTCGACACCATCGATTTTTAAATTTCAAACAAACGAAAACGTCTTCGCTACTACCGATCCTCGTTACAACAGGTGTATCAAAGCATCGACTGGTGAAGTATGATTTTTCTTTGGAAAATAGAGAAAGCTCGACGTAAGTAGGTCAATTGTTCCTCTTTTGCCAGATTAAATAATAATCAATAAGAAGAACAGTGGGAAATTTTGAAGCAGTGACGTCGTATAGAAGAGGCTATTCAATACAGCGAGGAGATAAGAGAAGGTTTACACTTTCTTTCAATATCATTATGTTCAACAAGAAAAAGCGCCCATACGCGACAAGGCGTCTTCATTTTTCCTTACTCCGAAAAGTGTGAATCTCGGTAAAATGTACTTTGCCATTAATTACAACAATATCTCGAAATATTTATTTTTACGGTAAACTCTTCGATATTGATCTGAATTTTTTTTTCGCGTTGTATAATTTTTTTTAAACGTAACTTTGCGGAACTTTATCCCTGTGTGGTCTTCACGATTTGTCCACTTCGTTGAATTGAAAGAGAAATGTAGAGAGAAATTTAGAGGCTATTCTGAGGCCTAAATTTTGGCCGTTTTTTCGGGTTGGATAAAAAAAATATTATATATGAGGCATTCCACGTCACTTTAGCCAGTAAAAAAAACACAAATAATTTGGAAAAATCGAGTTTCTTTATTGAAAAATATTCACCGAGTGTCAAAATTAAAAAAAAAAATTCTGACGTTTTTTCTCGTTGATTACCATTTTCTAACATTTTTCCATTCAAATGGCTGTATCTTTGGCAGAATTTAACGTATTTACATTCGTAAAAAACGAAAATGTGCGTCTTTTTCTAGCCTTTCAGAAAAAAAATAATTTCGATTTTATTGAACAAGTCGAACGTCCGTTTCAGGGAAAAATATGCAAAAATATTTTTTTTTCTCAAGGAAAAACACTCGTTATTTGATTTTTTTTAATTTCCCCGAATTGTGAATACGAAAAACAGACTTTTGATATTTTTTATATTATGGGATTGCTAAACACCGTGAAGTAACGGCTATTTTAATTTAAAAAAATTTCCACACTCCTCAATCGAATATTGATAAGAAAAATGTTTGAATAAAAATAGCTGTTACTTCACGGTGTTTAGGAATCCCATAATATAAAAAATACCAAAAATCCGTTTTTCGTATTCACAATTCGGGGAAATTTAAAAAAAAAAAATAACGAGTGTCTTTCCTGGAGAAAAAAAAATATTTTTGCATATTTTGCCCTGAAACGGACGTTTGACTTGCTCAATAAAATCTAAATAAATTTATTAATTTAGATTTTAAAATTAAATTAAAAAGCCTCTTTTTCGGCCTCTAGAGTGGCCTACCCCCTTAATTAAAAAAATCTTGAAACAATTTGTCGATTTATTGAAAATTTTGAAACTTTTGAAACTTCCATAGCCGATTTATTCTGACGGTGTTAAGATTTTCGGAGTTTTGGTCTTTCGTGTAAAATTCTTTCGGAGTTTTGAGCATTCTGACCATTCACAGTTCGGGATTTCAACCCGGCCCCGTTGCACGCATAATCTATTCAATCTGCGGGCAGTTCGAGCCTCTTTTGAGTATTCTTGTGCTTTGATGTCCGCTTTCGTTACACGCGAATCATCCTTAAGGCGTTACCCCCACTTGTAGCGCATAAAAAAAGGCCTTTTTCATGAATTTTTTTAAAGAAAACTACAAAACTTTTTTAATCGATCAATATACCATCTTAAAGAACACATCTTGAAGAACTTTCAGTAATTTTTTTATTGAAAAATATTACATTGTTTAGTGGCAAATGGCCGTTCATGAAATCATGTTTTTATATACACGGTTTACGGTGACCAACATTGCGGCGAAGTGGATCATCTGAAGAAAAAAATGCGAATGGATTTAGTCAAATATAAGTATAAACTAGTCTTTAATCGAAGGATTTTAAAAAACATTCATTTTGCACAAAATGGCGGACAGTCAAAGTTAATGGTTCGATTTTAACGAAAAAAAACGGCCGTTTTTTGGCTATAAAACGGCCATTTTTTTCGAAAAAAAAAATCGAACGATCAAAGACTACATTTTTATGTATTAAATAAGCCTGCAAAATTTCAAGAAGATCGGTTCATTAGTGTTCGAGTAATCTTGGTCACCGACTTCAGAAATGCCATTTTGAGAAAAACGCGTTTAAAGTTTCAATTTCCGGTCGTTTACACAACGGATTCTTCTCTTTCAACGCTCATATCTCAGTCAATTTTGTTCGGATCGACTTGAAATTTTCAGGACATATTCTCAGATACTTATACTTCAAAAAAATGCAATAAAAAAAACATCGATTTTTTCAAAATCCCAAGTGGGGGTAACCCCTTAATGCGACGCACACTGTTCCACTAAAATAGGTGTGACTTTGTCAATTTTTAGAATTGCAGGGTTCGGTTGGTTTAAAAATATTCTTGAAGGTTCACACTATAATGATATGCGGAAAAAACGCTTTTTGAAGTTTCTCGAGAGGGATACCCCCTTAAACGAGAAGATCTTGAGGTGGGTTGTTGTTTACGCGGAACTCGCGGCTTGTGCGCGGTCGTTCCGTGGGAGTCTTCTCTTGAAAGGCTGCAACAATTCTATAGCGACGAGCAGCGAGCGTTAAGGTCTCGGTCTCGGTCTCTCTCGGTACTGGTCCCTCGATCAATGACGCGTGACCCGACTGGACAAACGGCATTGTGACGAGCAAGAGAGCCGTGCAAAAATAAAATGAAAAAAAAAAAAAAAAAAAAAAAGGTGGCCGAACGCGTCTCCGCGATTGACGAACTCGTCGGAAAAGTTTCTCGCCCACCTGGATATTTTTACCTGTGTCCATTCAACCTCCAGGTCGCAATGGAGGGAGGGAGAGAGAACAAGGGACCAGACGAGAAGGCCTATTGCTTGTAAACTTTCCGTCACTGGTATCCACCTGCTTCAGAGATTTTGAATTTTCAGTAAAATAAAAAGATGACGGTGAAGTTTGCATCGTTGAAAGGCAACGATAATAAATTCTATTTAATTAGTCGAATTTTTTGGCCGATTTAGGCTGTGCGGAAATAGATGAAACGTTTTTATGTCGACGCTGCTTACGAAAAGTAGCACGATTCAAAGTTCTTACGAAAACTAGCATGATTATGCTTTCGCCGCGATTATGCTTTCACTGTAAAAATTTGTCTAAAAGGAGTAAGTTTGAAACCTTAAGGATCTCATCGCTCGTATAATCTAGCCAAAAAGAGTTTTTGTGAGAATTTAAAGTCCTTCGTGCGCGGGTAAAAATCTGGAAAAATAAACCATTATATTAGTTGCATTTTTCTAAATATGACAATTTTTGCGTAATGCCATTTTTATTTTATACTCGTTACTTTTATTAACGTATTGACAATATCAATTAAATTATTATCAATTAAAATCGATAGTGGTAATGTTTATCGAAAAATAATATCGAAATTGTAAATATAATGAAATATTTATTGTGATTTTCTATTAAAGAAATTACGTTATTGAAAATATCATTCAACCAATTAACCGTAATCTTCCAGATGGTTATCGTCGAATATTTTTGAAACATCTCGCTG
The DNA here is from genome assembly GCA_964007375.1 of Ophion obscuratus. Classification (NCBI taxonomy): domain Eukaryota; kingdom Metazoa; phylum Arthropoda; class Insecta; order Hymenoptera; family Ichneumonidae; genus Ophion; species Ophion obscuratus. The sequence goes on from OZ023313.1 coordinate 5,457,792, forward strand.
ATGTTCGATTGGAAATAAACCTCTGTCAAGCATGGCCTGTAAATCATTTTTTTTTTCTTGGTGCAAGAGGCAATTTTTTATCTGACGTCTGTTTTAATTGGAACATTCGAACGTCATCCATGTTTACGTTTTTTTTTTAAAGATATTCATCTCTCGTCCTTCATGGTCAAAATCGTATTTAAGGCGTTACCCCAACTTGTAGCGCAAAAAAAGGCCTTTTTCATGAATTTTTTTAAAGAAAACTACAAAACTTTTTTGATCGATCAATATACCATCTTAAAGAACACATCTTGAAGAACTTTCAGTCATTTTTTTATTGAAAAATATTACATTGTTTAGTGGCAAATGGCCGTCAATGAAATAATGTTTTTATATACACGGTTTGCGGTGACCAACATTGCGGCGAAGTGGATCATCTGAAAAAAAAAAATGCGGATGGATTTAGTCAAATATAAGTATAAACTAGTCTTTAATCGAAGGATTTTAAAAAATATTCAGTTTTCACAAAATGGCGGACAGTCAAAGTTAATGGTTCGATTTTAACGAAAAAAACGGCCATTTAAAAAAAAATCGAACGATTAAAGACTACATTTTTATGTATTAAGGGCGGGGTAAAGTATTTAAATTTTTTTTTCATTTTTTTTTAATTTTTTGAATCAATGCATAATATATCAAGAATATTGTGTTAAAATTTCAAGTCGATCGGAGTAAAATTGACGAAGTTATGAGTATTTGAGCGTCTATTGCTCCATGCCGTTCTCTTCTCTTCTGCGTTTTTCAAACCGTTTTTCTGAGACTTGTCATATTTGAAGTCCGTGTGCACGATAACTCAAAATCTACTGGACCAATCGCTTTGAAATTTTGCACAGTACTTCTTCACATAATTCACCAGGTATTGTCGAGAGCTTTTTTTTAAATAATTACTAATTTTTCAACAACAAATTAGCCGATTTTTTTTAGCGAAAATCGGGTTGTTGGCTCCCAAGTGCTACGAAAAATCGAAAAATCGAAGAAAAAAAACAAAAATCCTCCCGTCATTACCTCGAGAAACATCTCCTTTAACAAATGCATTTTGATTTTTTTGTTTCAAATGATTCTGTTGCGAGTTATGGTGCACACCGCAAACCAACTTTTTTTCGAGGCGCCTCCGGGGTTTAATTTTCACTCGCTCAATTTTGAATATTTTGCAATGCAAATTTAGGAGAATGTTGTTCAAATGTTACTTTATTATATGTAAATTTTTCAATAAACGAACACTATTCGTTACGCCAAAAAAAAATCTTAAAAACATGCCTTTTTTCGGCGAATTAACTTTACCCCGCCGTTAAATAAGGCTGCAAAATTTCAAAAAGATCGGTTCATTAGTGTTCGAGTAATCTTCGTCACCGACTTCAGAAATGCCATTTTGAGAAAAACGCGTTTAAAGTTTCACTTTCCGGTCGTTTACACAACGGATTCTTCTCTTTCAACGCTCATATCTCAGTCAATTTTGTTCGGATCGACTTGAAATTTTCAGGACATATTCACTGATACTTGTACTTAAAAAAAAATGTAATAAAAAAAAATCGTTTTTTTTCAAAATCGCAAGTGGGGGTAACCCCTTAACGTGAATTGTATCGACGAAAGGTTGAATGGATATTTCCCGAATACTTGCAGCTTTAATTGAAGGCCAATTAAAACTTTTCGAGAGGCCTAAAAATCGTAAATATCCGATTGCGGTCAAAGGAATTGGAGTAAAAAATAGAGGCAAGGTGTAAAAAAGCATGGGTGAAAGCCGAAACGTGCTGGTTTTCGCGTCAAATATCCAAAGGTGCCAGTTTTCGTGGCGAAAACCGAAACTTGCTAGTTTTCGTGTCGGAAGCCGAAACATGCCAGTTTTCGCGGTGATATCAAATCTGCTTGTTTTTGTAAGAATTCTTAAACGTGCTACTTTTCGTAAGCAGCGTCGATGTATTCTTATGAGAAATTTACGACCTTAACGGGGTCATCCCATGCTACAGCTATTTTTTCGCTTGTTTTGAATTTTTTTTTCGATGAACCATTAAAACCCAATATCTCTGATTTTTTACCCCACTTTCATTAACATTTTTGCAGCCCCTCGGAATTTTATCAAACAAAAATAACGAGTTGAATCGACTTTACACCGTTCGCAAGTCACTCATGTTGAAAAAAAGGTTGGTTGACGGCTGCCATGATTCCGCACGTTTCGCTCATCTGAAATAAAAAAATCAAACGGCTTTTCAATTTGTAAATCTGAGGCTATTGCCGGAACTAGAGTAAATATAAATATATTGAAAAATTGAATTTTTGGCACGGTTTTAAAAGTTAAGGTCCAAGTTACGTAATTTATTTTTACGACTTTTTCGGCTTAAAAAAAACTATGGCAGATATCAGAAGTATTCTGGTTCGAGTAAGAACTATAGATGTGCTGACTATACCGTACAAACTTGAGCGAAATCCATTCAATAGTTTTGGAGATATGGAAGCCAATTCGAAAAATAGAGTTTTGAGAAAAACGCGTTGAAAAGTTGATGTATGATTTATACACAGAAAATTTTATCGCACCATTAGTCTCCCATCCATATAACACGATCCATATAACACGCACACATTTTTCGCAATTGTGTAACACATTTTTTTCGATTTTTCGCACCTGTCACATCGGATGACCGCCTTAATTTGCAGAAAAGACTGTATAATCACTTTTTTTTATAAAAAAAAAAAACATATCGTTGCATTCCAACGATGCATGCTCAATCGTCATGAAAAATTTTTAATTGCAGATTTAATATTTATCCGTACCGTTTTTCGTCCAACTTTCTACTCGTGCGTTTTAGAAGTTATTGAGCTCCGTCACTCAAATTATACCAAGCTATGAAGAACTCGTTTGTTTCGACGATTCGAAGATTTCAGGAGTGTCGGGCTAAAGTATGAATTTGGAAAAATAAAGGTGTAGCGAGGAATGATTTGGGCGAGTGAATGATCATTGTCAAAAATTACGTCAGCAATGACGCGAGTATTTCTCGGAAATTCTCCGACGGTTTTGTTGTCTACGAAGAAGAAAACAAAAAATACGGAGAAAGAAATGTCAATCTACCGAGGAAGCGTCAAATATCGTTCTCTTTTTCATTGCAGCCGGTGAAGAAAAATTTGGTAATTATGCTGAAAAGCAGCTGCGAAAATATCCATAAATTCATGCGTGTTGTCTTTTTCGTCGAGCGCATGGCTGTGCCACTCGTTTCGACTTTAAGCACCAGTCAACGATAGGAATCATCGTCATCGAGGCGTTGGAAAAAAATATGTGTACATATATATATATACACACACACACGTCCTTCGATTATGGTTCGAGGGAGCTCGCCTTCACTTTCAGCGTTTCATCTCTCTCAAGGTCCACTCGAGATTTGTCGTAATGAAAAGTGCCATGACCACAGTCACCTTGGCCAACGCAAAAAACAGCTCACACTTTTTTATTATCTTGTAATTTTATTTTATTTATTTATTTTAATTTAAGCAATATTGAGGGATTTTTTAAACTAAGAAATAATTATTCTACAATTATCAAACTATAGGTATACTTTAATAGTATATTTAAGTATACAAAACGATTTTTATTAATTCATTTTATTAATTCATCATCAAAATGTTATGATTTTATTAATTCATCATCAAAATGATTTTATTAATTCATCATCAAAATGACGGAGCTGTGGCAGAGTGTTACAGCAAGGTCACCGCGGGAGTTGTGAATCGGCGTGCGGTGTAGCTTCCCGTAGACTTTGATTTGCAAAAAAGTTCAAACATTTTTTCAGTTGGAACATGTATAGTTTCTATGTGACGGTAATGAAAATGAAGAAAATGCAAATTTAGTAAAACGGCACGCGTTTGCAAAAAAAAAAATGAACATTTTACGCAAATTTCTGTAAAATGTGGATTGAAAAAGTCGTTTTTTTTTTCAATTTTTCAAAAACAATTCTCGTCAAGTAGAAGGTACCAATATTATCAATATTTCTACCAATTTCTAAAACTTTAGGAAAATATTCTACATATATAGTTCTATCGTTTAGAGGGGAAAAAAAGATATCGATTTCTTGATCGTTGTAAACGTATATCCCGCCTTTCTTTTATTTACTTCATTCCAAACGTAAACTATATTAAAATCGATTATCACAAATTGTAGCTTCGTTGAGAATAAAACCTTAGTCGGGAGGTTTTTTGAACATTCCCGTATTTAATTTTTTCTACCGTGTCGTAAAACGGTAGATATTTCCGAAAATGAATTACGAGTCGTTCGATATATTCGGAATTATTGGCATGGGCGGAGAAAAAAATGATACGACAAAGTAAAGAATAAAAGAGAACGCGGTCAACTGTTGATTGATCCCGGACACATAATATACGTAGAATCTCGTGACAGGATCGAGGAAAATCGATAGTGCCTGGTAACTCCCTTGTTTGTTGTCTTTTAATAGTTTCTGAATAAAAAATGATATCGCCGCTCTAGTTCGCCACTTATGATCGCTCGATCGCGTATTATTTCAATTATTGTCAGTGTATAGCTGATTTAGACTGTAAGAAAAAATCACAGTATACAAATAGCACGTATTTTCGTAGGTGCTGGAAAAAAGTATACAATTTCTCAATTGCAACTGAATTTTCATCGATTGCAATAATATTCTCGTTTGTTCTATTAGACGAAAATGGACGAATGCGAAAATGCAATTTTTCAAAATCGGAAGTCATATTCGGGTTCATATTTCAGGTTCATATTTTTTTGTTTCATTTCCATTCAATTTATGCGATTGAAGTTTGCAACGTCAGAGTGCAATACATTTTTTTTTATTGATCGAATTTCTATTGGCAAATCTTCGTTACGAAAAACCCTCAATCATTTCTTGAGTCGCTTATTTAGAGACCTAGAATTTAAATCTGCAAAAAAAGGGTTTTGTAAAATAATCAAAATGAGGAAGTAAAAATATAAAAAAGAATTTTTGTTGCCATAATGCAATTTTTCGAAATCGGAAGTCACATGCTAGTTAGGTTTTCGTTTATATTTTTTGTTTTATTTGCATTTAATTTATGCGATTGAATTTTCCATCGTTGCGGTGCAATACATTTTTGTTCTTTTTAATTGATCGAATTTCTAAGGGCAAATCTTCCTTACCAAAAAAAAACCCTCAATCATTTTTCACGTCGCTTATTTAGAGATCTAGAATTTAAATCTGCAAAAAAACAGATTTGGTAGAATAATAAAAACGAGTAAATAAAAAGATTTAAAAAATACTTGGTTGCATTGTAACGATGCAAACTGCAAGATAGAACTTCAATTATCCGTCCTCGATAAAGAGATTTATCGAGATAAAGAGATTAAAATTAATTTATTATTAAAATTAATTAATCGAAATAAAGAGATTTAAAAAATATTTGGTTGCATTGTAACGATGCAAACTGCAAGATACAATTGCAATTATCTGTTCTCGATTTTTATATACATATATATTGATATTTTTTACTCAACAATGTTTTACCACAGAAACAGCCAAATGGCATGGCACTGAAAATTCATCCCATAAGGGGTCTTCTCACTTTAGACGCTCAACAAGGCAATTTTCATTAATTTTTTTGATAGGTTTATATTATAGATATTGATGTACAAGTTGTTGCACTTAATAAATACACTTTCGAAATACATTTAAACATTTTTTTAAATGTATTTATGTAACCGAAACAAACTTTAAACGTGTTTTTCTCGAAACAACGTTTTTCGACGGCTTGTGGATAAAATCTTCGAAACTACTGAACCGATCCTTATGAAATGTTAACCACATATTCTGTACGACCATAGCTGTAGCGCATATCAAGGATTTTTTTAAATTTTGATATTTACTAATTTTCTGCCAACAACGATGAAAAAACACGTTTTTTTTGTTTTTTTTTTTTCGAAAAATGTCCGCTACTTTGTTATTTTTCCGTATATAAAAAAATCGTATAATATGCGCTATGAATTTAAAACCGTTTGATTTTTTTTTATTTCGGATCCATCTCCGAGATTTCATCAAAAGTGCAGACCTACAATTTTTTTAGGACCTTTTCGTCTATAAATATTGACTTAGGTAAATAAATAATTTTTAAAAAACGCTTTTTCGAAAGTGCATTCATTAAGGGGCTATACCAGTGTGAACGTTGAAATTTTGGGTGATTGTCGGGAATTTTTTGGAAGAAAATTACTCAATTAAATGTTTCGGAAAAGTAAGAATATATTTGGCTATATTTGACTCATATTACAGAATTTTCATAGAAAAATATTGAGATCCAAGCGACTTATGCGCTGCCTTCGGAGGCGCCAAAAAAAAAGTTCCTCCACTGCTGACATGATTCCGGCCGATTAAGTAGCTAAAACCGAAAAAGGAAAAATCTCGTTAAACTGGAAGGTATTTCCTGTACAATGACGTAGGATTTTCGAAAAATATCAAAATCTAACAAAATGGCGTAGTTATGAAAAAAGTATGTTTTCTTGCCTATAAAATGGTCGTTTTTTTCAATGCCGAATCGTCAATTTTCATCCAATCGAAAATTTCCTACGTCATTGTAGAGTAAATATATTCAAGAGTACTCAGTTCAAATTTCAAGTCAATCGGATAATTGCTCGTTGATTTACAATCTCAGCAAATTTGAAAAATCTCATTTCGAAAAAACAAAAAAACACGTTTAAGGCAGTAGTCTGCTTTAGAAGCCGAAAAAAAGCGTTTGTTCAGCAATTTTTTTGAAAGGTGAGGAAATTATTGCGGTAAACGAGATTTTGAGACGATAGTGTATTATATTCAAGCTTTAAAAAACAATTTTTATTATTAAAAAATATTGAAATTTTTCAAAGTTGTAAAGATTTTTCTGGGGCGCCTGGAGTCTGCACTTATAAATCGGTGCCGGTTATGGAGTTCGTGCGATGCATCTGAAACAGTCGAACCAAATTTTTTTTTAGTTTTTATAAGTTCCTTTTCTATATGAACTAACAAAATACCGAAGAAATGATGAAATTCCAAATTTTTTCGAAGTTTGAAAAAAAATTCACTTTTTTGAAAAAAAAAAAAAAAAATTCACTTTAAGTTGCAAAACAAGTAATTTAAATATTACTTTTGTCCAACTTTTTTAGTTCAAATAGAAGATAATTTAATACTGAAGCTAGATCACTTTGATTTTTTTCGATCGGACATATATTGTTTTTGCTATCGCCGGCACCGTTTTCTAAAACTTGTGAAAATGAAAACTCGAGAAAACGGGCTTTAAAGTTTTCGGTCCAAAAAAATATAAGTTTTTCGATACTTACACTAATTAGATGTTAATCAGCTATCCCCGGGCCATACAATAATCCTTCCTCTTCTTCAAAAAACTCGTTCTGGCGGAATCGATTTTTTGAAGCCTGCCTTAAAGATTTAACTATCGATTTTTGCAAGATAAAATGATTAGAGATACGACCTTGAAATATTTACAGGATATTCTTGAAGGTATAAACTGTCGAACAAGGCCAAAAAAAACGATTTTTTTTAAAGTGTCACACTGGTATAGCCCCTTAAGTGTAAAAACTTGTATATCACTATCGATGATATAAAACTATCGAAAAATTCGTGAAAATTGCGTTTTTTCGCGTCTAAAGTGAGAAAACCCCATTCGAGTTTAGGTTGCAATTATTTCATTGGGGCCATACTTACCTGTAATTCCCAAAATAAACATATACGTCAACAATTTCGCAACATCGATACACGGCTCGGTTTTATCTGTTTGGACGTGTCGGCGAGCCTAAACGCCCTTGTATCTTGAGCACAAACTTTGCGGGGCTTCTCTTTCCAACTGTAATATGCGGCGGTCGAAAGTACCGGCGCGCTTTCTGGAGTGCGAGAGAAGCCTGTAGCGACGTTGAAGAGCCTGGGATCGAATGCTCCGTTAGCACTTGCGTGTGTGCAACAAACGAGCTTGCTATTTCACAAATGTCACTTCTCTGACGAGAAAGACAACGGCGGAACGATGGGGGGGGGGGGTAGAGGGGGGAATCCGGGTAGTCTTAGGACTTCTCTTTTACGCAACGTACAAATGTACGGAACAAAATCGCAAAACCGGATTTGCAGTAGCTTTGTACGAACATTCGAATCTCGTGAGATTTAAATGACGTTCCAAAAAAAAAAGGAATTTTTTACGCTCGACTAATTTCCCATGAAAAAAAAACTTGGTCTGATCATGAAAATAATTATTTGAGCGAGATTTTTGCGTTAATGGCTGTATGGAATTTGAGGTTTTTTTCTTTTAAGGGGCTACGTCTACCAAGAGGACCAAAAAAATGGCCAAATACCGAATTTTTCTTCTGGGAAAAATGGTTGGTAAAAAAGAAATGCATTTTTTTTTAAAGAGAAGGTGTATTGAGAGCCTTTTAAAAAAATCGCCAAAAGATACAGATAAACGACAAAAACATGAAGGTGAAGGTGATGCAATTTTTTTCGCGACTTTTGGCGGTGTACACTCTCCAGCTTAAACGGTCCATCGGAAATCTAAAACTCAAACGAGTTATTCAAGTTAACAATTAATATGGATCGTTGACGATCGTCGATTTTTTTAATCATTTTTTTTAAACGTGCCGAAGAATTAAATCTCGAGCATACAAAATCGGAGCCGGGTTGAAATTCCGAACTTTGAATGATCAGAACGCTCGAAACTCCGAAAGATCAAAACTCCGAAAGAATTTTACCCGAAAGAATTTTACCCGAAAGACCAAAACTCAAAATTATATCAACTCAAAGTCAAAATAATTCGGCTATGGAAGTTTTAAAAATTTCAAAGTTTTCAATTATTTGACGAATTTTTTTGAGAATTTTTTTATTTATAAGGACTGATTTTACGTCAATTTTGAAATTTGTCCAGACAATGTTACACGTTCTACGTAATTTTCAGTCGACTGTGTAGACTTTCGCTGACATAATCTTGACGAACCTTGTAATTTCGCAACATTAAAGTTAGGATTTTTAAAACGTCGGCGCATTCAAAGTTCAGAATTTCAACTCGGCCCTCATGTCAAGATCATGCCAGTGAAAGTGTACACATCTACACAGTTGACTGTAAATGATATAGAACGTATAAAATTGTCTAGACAAATTTCAAAATTGACGCAAAAACACTTCTTAATAAAAAAAAAATCTTGAAATAATTCGTCGATTTATTGAAAATTTTGAAACTTTTAAAATTTCCATAGCCGAATTATCTTTACGGTGTTAAGATTTTCGGAGTTTTGGTCTTTTTGTGTAAAATTCTTTCGGAGTTTTGTTCTTTCGGGGTACCATTTTTTTGGAGTTTTGAGCGTTCTGACCATTCAAAGTTCGGAATTTCAACCCGGCTCCATCTTGAATTTCGGAATATTAAAATTCGGAATGTTAAAACGTCGGAGCATTGAAAGTTCGGAATTTGAAGCTGGCCCCACAAAATCTATGACGAAAGTCGTAATTTTTACGTAACTATTGCAAAATGAAGGTCAATTTTGAAAAAGTTAAATAGTCAACGACCTTTAAATGTTTTTCATCGTATCTTCCGTAAATTTGGAAACATTCCATCAAGTGGTTCTCGAGATATCATGTCCACCGACTTTGAAAAGAGTGTTTCGAGAAAAGCGCGTTTAAGGGGGTATCCCTCTCTGGAAACTTCAAAAAATCGTTTTTTTTTTCATAATGTTATAGTGTGTACTTTTAAGAATATTTTAAGAACAACCGGCCCCTTAAATTCTAAAAATTGACAAAGTTACACCCATTTGAGTGACACAGTGTGTGTCGGGTTTACGCGATCCGTCGACTTTGAACTCGATTATCTTGAAACTACATATCTTGACACGGCGAGATTGATATCTTGAGTAACTTTCACACTATTGACTTGAATTTGCACAGTTAGCGTTCAAACAGTAGTCATTTTCGGTTTACGATCGCATTTTTTAATTGGATTAACCATTTGTTAATAACAATGACTTCAGGATTTTCTGCCGAAAAAATTACATTGTAATCACAAACATGTGTACAACGTTAGGGTGGTTAAAAAAAATAATTTTTTTTTTTCACGCTACTCAACGGAAAATGTTAGTACGTTATGAAAAAGTAATTCATACAAAACTTGAGAGGTCTAAACATTTTTTTAGGCAGTGCTCAAAGGACTTTTAACTTTGTTTTCGATTTTTCGTCAATTTTTTTAACCCGCCAATAGACATCATAATAATATAATTCAAACAATTTATCCAACTTATGTTGAAAGAGGTTTTCGTTGACCAATCGAGTTTGATTTTTCCGTAAATAATTTTTTTCAATGCTGCCCACTCCATTCGTAATTTTTGTATCCTTTTGAAATTGATGCAAGGTTGAGAATATTCCTATTCCGGTTTCGCTCCAAATATTCGTTATTTGGTCGATAACGTTTTGTGTACTCTCTCGAACAGAAAATTCAAGAGCATTATGATGGTGAAAGAATAGACTCAAGGGAGACTTTGTCCTTGGAGTGCCATATTTCAGGTGTTTACATTTTATTTTTTTTAAAGGAAACGAGTAAAGCTTTTTGAGTGCGGCTTTTTTCTTGCTTTTATTCATGATATACAGAACGTTAAAAAAAAATTTTTGAAAAAAAAACCAAAATGGCGGCCGTTGCAGCTCCGCGAAAACAGATCCTCAAATCGCGGGAGGTAAACGGCTGACATCACTGCCCCCTCTTTGTTGATCTGAAACACAAATTCAAAGCATATTATCAATCTGTGACCCTTTGGTCATGGAATGACGGATGGGTTTTTCGTTTAGTACAAATTTCGGAAAATGGCGGCAGTTAAAAAAAAATCGAATTTTCACGTTTTTTTTCGCATAAAAAGATAAATAATAAATGCAAAAATGTATCTATCGAAAAAACGATCCGTCATTCCGTGAAGACATATTTTCTGAGTATGCTCTCCAAATTTCAGGTCGATATGTTAATTACAGCGGTCAGGAGAATGTCAGCCATTTTTAAAAACGTGTTTTCGAGAAAAACGCGTTTAAAGTTTTGTAATGTGTTTACACAAATGTGTTTATAATTAGCGCTAATCGGCAATGCCTGGTCCATAGAGGCATCCCTTCTCTTCTTCTAGCTGCTCATGTTGAGCCGCTTGAATTTTTTGAAAATTTCAAGGACAAAGTCTCCCTTAATGCTTCTCTATTCGTGGATAATTTTCGCTCCACAAATTCTTCGATCTCCGACCCAATCAGATAAATTTCGGCACTTCCACTATCGTCCAAACCCGCGATCGTTTTTTACATTTTTATTTTTACGTGTACTGTGACGTATCTCAATACAGCAACTATTGGAAACAGTCAAACGAATCGCGAAAATAACTCACGAACAGTCAGAGAAACAAAGGTGCAGTAGCGTCAACGGCGCCGCGGTTTGTAACTCCCGAATCCGTATGACTTTGTTTTCTTATTCCAAAACAACATATTACTCCAAAAAAAAAACACGCATACTTGTTAGACGTTCAGTGATGTAAACACCGTGTTCTTGCTCATCAAGTAGTTGATATAATTTTCACAATCGAATTACATATATTGATTCTATTCTGCAAATACAAATTGTTCATGGTAAAAAAAAATTAATAAAAATTGTGTATTCCAGAAAGAATTAAGGGACAAACACCACTGTGACCCCCCGTTTTTTGCCATTTTTCAAGAATTTTTTTTGTGGGAAAAAAAAGAGATATTCGAAAAAAAAATTTTTGTTTTATTCGTTGTTTATTGAAGATACATAAAAAAAAATTCAAATTTTTCACGCACCATGGTGACGCTGGGGACGCTCCCGCGTCAGGTACTGTTGCCTCTGCAGTGGTTCGCGGCACGCAGCAGAACTCTCTTCAAAGTCGATCTGAAAAAAAATACCGAGTGTTTTCGTTAATAATATGATATTTTGAAGAGAAGTACATAGGAATTTGAAAAAATATTGATTTTTAAAAAATAGGCACGCTTTTGAAATTAAAGGACGATTTTCGAGCAAAATTTCTCGTCGAAAATAGGCTATAACTTTTTTTGTTATTGAGATATCGAAAACATCCTATGTACTTCTTTAGATAATCTAGTTTTATTGATGCAGTCCAAATTTGAAGTCGATCGGATAAAAATTGCTCGAGTTCTGCTGCGTGCCGCACTCAAAAAAGTGGTTTTGAGAAAAACGCGTTCAAAGTTTTAGGTTTGTTAATTTATGCGATAAAATGGAAAAAAAAATGTTTACCTTTAATCAGCGATGCCGGCACCATATAGCTGGCCTTCAAGAAGCAAATCATTGTCCCTAGCATCTTTTGTCGAACTTGTAGAGGCTCTTCTTGCCTCTTTTGCAGCGTCTGTGAGCGAGCGCTCCGCCAGCTCGATCCGCGCTGCGTCGGTTTCAACGCAAAAATTGAAACAATTTGGGCCGATAGTTATCCCCAACGTCTCCAAAACTTTCATGAGGCTTGTCAGGCCATCATTGAATAATACCGCGATATCAGCTGCAATATCGACGATTGACGATTGACGACTTGAAAATTTTTCAATTATCGCCACCTATGGCTTTTTTTCGAAACTATATTTATAACAATAGCCGGTTTTTGTGAAGGGAGACAAAAGAATACCTGGGAAAGACCCGCAGGACCTGGGAAAGGCCCGGTATACCTGCCGACCCTGAGGCGCGCAGCTGCGCGGGACCCCGAGCGTCACGGAGCGCTGCACCGCTCCACAAAATATTCAATATCTCCGAAAATAATTATTTTTTCGACCTGGGTCCAACGGCATCTTAATCTTAAATGTATTTTAGATTTTTCTAGATGGTTTTAAAAAAATCGATTTTTCGAAGCCGTCACATTGGTGTTGTCCCTTAAATCAAGACTTACATTGGATCATGACGCACTAACATTTTCTGCATCGAGATAAAAAAAATTAATACTCCGATAATCACGAAAGAAAAACATGGTAAAGGCGTTTGAGCACTAACTAAAAAATTGTTTAGAACTCTCAAATCTTGCAAAACTTTCCGTTTCTCAAAATACTTCAATTTTCCGTTGAGAAAAAAAATCGGTTTTTTTAACCATCCTAGTATAACATGTTGGGAAAAAATTAATTTAATCCAACCAATGTGTAACTAGAAAAAAAATCATCATACTGACCCTTCAACCCCTCGCCCGCCTGTTAGAAGCTGTAGCTCATTCAATTTTAGGAATGTCACAATAACATTTTCAGGGAATATAGCTAAAAGGTCATACTATCGAATAAAAATAGTTTTGCATAATGCATTTTTTTTACCCACTTACCGAAAGTTCCATTTGTCGAAATGTTAATTAGCCTGAAAACGAAATAAAAATCGCCGCCAACGGAGCCCGATATTTTTGTTCGATTGCAATGATTATTATTATTCTCGGACCACCGTGAAAATTGCACTTTCGAGGGAAACGGCCAGAAACCATTGTCCTAATTTCAGCATAGTTTTTTTTTTTTTTAATTAGTTTTCTGAACAGCTGCAATCATCAGTTTAGCCGTTTTTTGCAATGGTTTCTAAAACGAAGTTCGTCTTTTTTCTTTTTTTTTTGTTATTTTCAGTGAGATAGACCGTTACGCCAAAGTTGCATGGAAAGACGTGAAAGTCGGCGACTTGGTTCATCTTTCGAACAACGAGATCGTCCCTGCCGACCTTTTGTTACTGCGGAGCAGCGATCCTCAGGGTTTCGCATTTCTCGACACGTGTAATTTGGACGGTGAGACGAATCTGAAACAGCGCCAGGTTGTCCGTGGTTTTGTGGATCTTCAGGATTCTTTTCGACCGTCGAAGTTTCGCTCCGTTGTCGAGGTCGATCGACCAAGCACGAAAATTTATAGGTCAGTTGAACTTGCGATTGAAACGGGTCGCCCGTGTTTACCCCGCGCAAATAGTCGAACATTCCACTACCTACGTGTCGAATAAAATATTCCATCGATTCATTGAATTTTCACGAAGGCAACGAGAAATACACGAGGGCAGAGATTTCGAGAATGCAACTGCAGTTGAATTCTGTGGGCATATTAAACTCGATGATTTATTGAGATGTACATTGGTGGAAATTTTGGCCAGTTTGGATAATTGTTTGCATTTTTAAGGCGTTGCCCCCACTTGTAGCGCAAAAAAGGCCTTTTTCATGAATTTTTTTAAAGAAAACTACAAAACTTTTTTAATCGATCAATATACCATCTTAAAGAACACATCTTGAAGAACTTTCAGTAATTTTTTTTATTGAAAAATATTACATTGTTTAGTGGCAAATGGCCGTCAATGAAATAATGTTTTTATATACACGGTTTGCGGTGACCAACATTGCGGCGAAGTGGATCAACTGAAAAAAAAATGCGGATGGATTTAGTCAAATATAAGTATAAACTAGTCTTTAATCGAAGGATTTGAAAAAATATTCATTTTTCACAAAATGGCGGACAGTCAAAGTTAATGGTTCGATTTTAACGAAAAAAATCGAACGATTAAAGACTACATTTTTATGTATTAAATAAGCCTGCAAAATTTCAAGAAGATCGGTTCATTAGTGTTCGAGTTATCTTGGTCACCGACTTCAGAAATGCCATTTTGAGAAAAACGCGTTTAAAGTTTCAATTTCCGGTCGTTTACACAACGGATTCTTCTCTTTCAACGCTCATATCTCAGTCAATTTTGTTCGGATCGACTTGAAATTTTCAGGACATATTCTCAGATACTTATACTTCAAAAAAATGCAAAAAAAAATCGATTTTTTCAAAATCGCAAGTGAGGGTAATCCCTTAAGGGGTAAGGCCACTGTAACGGCCCAAAAAAAAAAGGTTTTTTCACTAATTTTTTGCTCCCGAAATTGAAGGTATTTGAAAAAAAACTTTTAATGGTGTTATCGGGCATACATTAAACTTTATTATAAAATTTTTTTACAGTAAAAAAAAACAAAATGGCGGTTCCACAGCTATCTTCCCGGGACATGTTTTGCTTCCAGGGCTCCGCGGCACGCAGCACCACTGGTGCACTTTTGAATCTAGAACAAAAAAAAACCATTAATCTAGAGGGCTATAGCTAGAGAATGTCGATCGGATTTTAAAAAGTATCAATTTTTGTGGATTTGGCGTGCGTTTGAAAAAAAAATTGATTTTTGACGAAAAAAACGGCAAGTTTTTTGTTAATAAAAAATCAATAAATAAAGTTCTTGAAAATTCCGATCGACATTCTCAAGATAATGTAAATATTCACATCTGGTTAAAATTTCAAGTAAAAAAAATGAAAATTGTTCGAGTTATTACACTGCGTGCCATTTTGAAAAACCATGTTTCGAGAAAAACGCGTTTAAAGTTGATAATTTATTTTGACACGCTTGGCGGCGACCTTCATTTCCTAAGGACAACAAATTTTTTTTCGCACAGGACCTTTTTTTTCTTATTCTAGAGGGTTTAAACTATTTTTTAAGCCAATAAAAAAAAATCGATTTTTCAAAAAATTTACAGTGGCCTTGCCCCTTAAGCTTGCGGGAGGCCATCACTGTGACGGGCCGGAAAAGGACGTTTTTCCGAATTTTTTTGTCTACTAGTTTATTTATTTGGACTTTGGAAAAAAAGACATGTTATTGAGGCGGGATATACATTTACAACGATCGAAAAATCGATTTCTTTTTTGATTTCTTTAAACGATAGAACCATATATGTAAAATGTTTTCCCAAAGTTTCAAAGCGAAATTCGAAAAACTCCAAACTTGGGCAATTTTCAATATTTTCACCTATTCTTGAATATGCATACTTTGAGGAAAATGCAAAAAAAATGATTTTTTCGACCCGTCACAGTGGTGTTCCGTCTTGAAAGTGCCAACATTTCTTGATAAACATAAATCTTCAATATCCAATTGGATTGCAAAAGGGCAATGCAAAAATCGACGATAAGGGTTGCTGCGAAATGACTTCTCGTTATTGGCCTTGGCGCTGTTTTCATGATCTTGAAGTTTGCATCGTTCGAATGCATGGAAAATCCTTTTTTATATTTTTATTTCCTTATTTTTATTGGTTAAAAAAATCTTTTCTTGCCGTATTAAATTATCGAGCTCTAAATGAACGACTTAAAAAATCATTCAGGTTTACTCGTAACGCACAGTTGCCAAAAGAAATTCTAGCAATTGAAAAATAATCAATTTCCTTGCATTCCAACGAAAATATGTTTCATCGTGTTGTCCAATTTCTTTTTTTTTTTGTCACATGAGTGCTCCAAAAATCAGCGAAACATATTTAAACATTCTTCTTAGGGATCCGTACCCCGAGCCTGCAAAAGCCTAGTGTGGGTGGCAAGAAAAATAAACAAGGCTTTTCGTTGCGTTCCAACGATGCAAACTTTAGCACCGTTAAGGGGCTATGAACGCTGAAAATTTGGGTGATTTTCGAGAATTTTTTGGAAAAAAAGTACTCAATTAAATGTTTCGGAAAATGAAGAATATATTTGGCTATATTTGACCTATATTACATAATTATTTCATATAAAAATATTGAGATCCAAGTCACTTATGCGCTGCCTTCGTAGGCGCAAAAAAAAAAGTTCCTCCACTGCTAACGTGATTCCGGCCGATTGAGTAGCTGAAACTGAAAAAGGAAAAAATCTTGTTAGACTGGAAGGTATTTCCTGTACAATGACGTAGGATTTTCGATAAATATCAAAATCTAACAAAATTGCGTAGTTATCAAAAAAAGTCTGTTTTCTTGCCTATAAAATGGTCGTTTTTTTCAATGCCAAATCGTCGATTTTCATCCAATCAAAAATATCCTACGTCATTTTAGAGTAAATATATTCAAGAGTACTCAGTTCAAATTTCAAGTCAATCGGATAATTGCTCTTTGAGTTACAATGTCAACAAAGGCCATAGCCGGGTAAGTAGGGAAAAATCGCCCCCGCATTTTTTCCAGCGAAATTTGGAGTATATTCTGAGGTATAAAAAAACCAATTTTCTGAAAATTTCATCCCCGTCAACGCAATGGTTTTAGAAAAATGAATTAAAAAAAATAAAACAAAAAAAATTCCGGAAACGCTTCAGTGGA
This sequence comes from Ophion obscuratus, assembly GCA_964007375.1. NCBI lineage: Eukaryota > Metazoa > Arthropoda > Insecta > Hymenoptera > Ichneumonidae > Ophion > Ophion obscuratus. Next base: position 5,474,870 of record OZ023313.1, read on the forward strand.
TCGATTCGATTTTTTTTGGTACTTGTTACGATCAAACTTGTTACAAAATAAAATTATAGAACATCTTGCGAAAGATTAAGGTTTTAAAAAAAAATAATGTTCCTTGTTTTATTTATTTTTACTATAATCCACTTGGGGTACAATAACGATTTTTTTTTCATATAATCTTTGGGCACCTTATTAGATTATATAAGTTTTTCAAAATAATCGGTTTGGTACGCCACAGTGAAAAAAAAAGAAACAGTCTATTGATATATTTTAGTTATATATCTATATAACTAAAATATATCTATATATCTAAATATATCTAATATATCTAAAACTATTAATATATTTTAGTTATATATCTATATAACTAAAATATATCAATAAAGTGTGTTTCTTTTTTTTCACTGTGGCGTACCAAACCGATCATTTTGGAAAAAATATATAATCTAATAATGTGCCCAAAGATTATATGAAAAAATTTTCGCTATTGTACCCCAAGTGGATTATAGTAAAAAATAATAAAACAAGGAACATTATTTTTTTTCAAACCTTAATCTTTCGCAAAATGTTCTATAATTTTATTTCGTAACACGTTTGATCGTAACAAGTACCAAAAAAAATCGAATCGATCAACTGTACCGTTTCCGGAATTTTTCTTTTTTTTCGATTTAAAAAAAAAATCATTTTTCTGAAACCATTGCGTTGACGGGGATGAAATTTTCAGAAAATTTGTTTTTTTTTACACCTCAGAATATACTCCAAATGCGGGGGCAATTTTTCCCTACTTACCCGGCTATGGCCTTTGAAAAATCTCATTTCGCGAAAAATGCGAGCGGTTGCTCTTCAGAAGGCTGCCATTCGGGGATTATTAGAGATACGGCCTTGAAATTTTTGCAGAATATTTTCGAAAGTATAAACTATCGAAAAAGGCAAAAAAATCGATTTTTTGAAAGTGTCACACTTTTAAAATTCATTTTCATCGTTTTTCAGTGTTCATTCATTTTCATCATGGATCGGTGATCTAATAATCGGTATATCGATCGACAACAAATAACTCATCGCCCCGATGTATAATCGAGAATTTCATTTTCACAGATTTTACGGAGCAGTGGTACATCCCAACGGCGGAAGAGTTCCAGTTACGACCGAGAATCTTTTGCTGCGAGAATGTTTGCTGAAAAACACAGATTACATCGAGGGTATCGTCGTGTATTCCGGCCACGAGACCAAAGCCATGCTGAACAACGGTGGCCCGAGATACAAGGTAGAAATTATTCTCTCAGACGCATCGTCACTTGGCACGTCACTAATTTCACAGTTTCCACGACACAATGGCCTTATTGTTGATTATTTTATTTATTTTTTTTTCACATTTGAAATTTTCCATGCAGCGCTCGCGACTGGAACAACAGATGAATCTGGACATTGTCTGGTGTGTCGTAATTCTAATAGTTCTGTGTATCGTCGGTGCGATCGGTTGCAAAATGTGGCTATCGACGTACGCGTCAACGAGCCAAGTGCCATTTCTCCCTGTCATGCAAGATCCGAGCTTCGAGGGTATGCTGACGTTTTGGACCTTCGTCATCATACTGCAAGTCATGATACCCTTGAGTCTGTACGTTAGCCTGGAAATGGCGAAAGTTGGACAGGTGTATCACATCGGCAACGATGAGGTCCTTTGCGATCCCAAAACGGGACGAAAGGCCGAGTGTCGCGCTCTCAATATCACCGAGGAACTTGGACAGGTGAAGAAACAAGACGAAGACACGTCGTCGCTTCGATTTAACGTTGATTTTAGGAGGTTGGAGCATTAGTCACAATCCAAGATTAAATTCGTATATATATATATATATATATATATATATATATATATATATTAGACTGATTCAAAAAAAAAAATTTCCTTCTGGATTCTCGTGCTATTGTTGGGCACTGATAAAACAAAATTTCTCTAAAAAGATGGGCGCGGTCACTCAATTTTTAGAGGTGGCTATCTCGACTTTTTTGTATTTGAATTTTTTTAACGAACGTATTGCATTTAAGCATAGTCATGGCTTCGGATTACGGATAAAAATCACATCCAGCAGCTTTTTCGTAACAAAAATAAACTCTAACAATTTGAAAAGGGTGCAATATTCACAATTCAAATCCAGGTAGATCAATAATGGCGTCTATACTACTCTCGTTATTCATGTAGATTTATTTATACGCATTAACATTTTGCACTTTTTACGAAAAATTAAATTATAAGCTTTTATTCATAAATCGTATATTTACATTTTCAAAATGCTACGCTTATATTATCTTCAAACTCATTTACATTTCTTCCCAGCCATTCTCAAGTTCGTTAACATTTTGGGCAGAAAGAAAATGTGCAACGTTGAACAGTTTGTCCAAATCTCTCTTAAATTTACGCTCCTTCGATATTTGTGACGGCAAATTCTTTTTAACTCGATTTTTTAAAAGTTGTTTCCAGACTAGATGGAGTTTTATTGATTTCAAGATTGCGTTATTCAATCGACGCGTTGGAATTTCAGCACATTTCCATTGTTCGAAAATTTCTTTCATCGTTTCGTGTGCACTTCGACGTATGGTCAGTTTTTCTCTGTTATGTTTGTAAAAGAACAAACTCAAAACTTTTCCGATTTTTATCCGTAATCCGAAGCCATGACTATGTTTAAATGCAATACGTTCGTTAAAAAAAATTCAAATACAAAAAAGTCGAGATAGCCACCTCTAAAAATTGAGTGACCGCGCCCATCTTTTTAGAGAAATTTTGTTTTATCAGTGCCCAACAATAGCACGAGAATCCAGAAAAAAATTTTTTTTTTGAATCAGTCTAATATATATATATATATATATATATTAGGGTAATTCGTTTCAGGATAACTTTTTTTTCTGACCCATCGTGCCCGAAAACCTTTAGTTGGTACCCAAAAACGATGTTTCGTGAATGGGGGGTGTTGTCAAAAAATATTTAGAGGTCTCGAATCAAAATTGAAGGTTTCCCATTTGATAAACATTGAAAAAAATTTTTTTCTCGTTATTAGTGTTACCACTCCGCGAATTTTGATATCGCGATATTTTCCAAGTGTGTTCTCATAGGAAATATGATACTTTGCAATAAAGTTCCTTGAGCCATGTCCGTAAATTCAACCGTTTCAGCGGTATCATTATTTCAAGTGAGTATTGTATGAAAATATCTATTCAAACGGCTGTAACGCCTAAGCTATTAGATATATCGAAAAAAATTCAGATGAGAACTTTGTAGAGAAAGTAATTTTCTACAAAAAAAGTCTTATAAGCCGAGCCCGAAAATTCAACTCTTTCTCAGCTATAGGTGGATGAAGTAAAATAAATAGATTTTTTTTTGTTTAAAAAAAATCTATTTTACTTCATCCACCAGCTGAGAAAGAGTTGAATTTTCGGGCTCGGCTTATAAGACTTTTTTGTAGAAAATTACTTTCTCTACAAAGTTCTCATCTGAATTTTATTCGATATATCTAATAGCTTAGGCGTTTCAGCCGTTTGAATAGATATTTTGCGCAATATTCACTTGAAATAATGATGCCGCTGAAACGGTTGAATTTATGGCCTTGGTTCAATGACCTTCATTGTGGAGTATCATATTTCCTATGAGAACCCACTTGGAAAATATCGCGATATCAAAATTCGCGGAGTGGTAACACTAATAATGGGAAAAACATTTTTTTCAATGTTAATCAAATGGGAAAACCTTCAATTTTGATTCGCGACCTCTATATATTTTTTGACAACACCCCCCTTTCACGAAAGTTTGTTTTTGGGTACCAACTAAAAGTTTTCGGGCACGATGGGTCGAAAAAAAAAGTTGCCCTGAAAAGAATCACCCTTATATATATATATATATATATATATATATATATATATATATATATATATATATATATTCAAATATATTGATTAAAATATATTGAAATATATATATTTTTTTCGCGGTACTCAACGGAAAATATTACTATGTTATGAAAAAGTAATTTATACAGAATTTTAATGGTCAAGACATTTTTTTAGGTAGTGCTCAAACGATTGTTAATTTTTTTTCTCGATTTTTCGTCAATTTTTTTTCCCGCCAATAGACATCATAATAATATAATTAAAATAATTTATTCAACTTATGTTGAAAGAGATTTTCGTTGAACGATTGAGTTTGATTTTTCCGTAAATTATTTTTTTCCAATGCTGCCCACTCCAATTGTAATTTTTGTAACCTTTTGAAATTGATGCAAGGTTGAGAAATTCCGGTTTCGCTCCAAATATTAGTTATTTTGTCGATAACTTTTTGTGTACTCCCTCGAACAGAAAATTTAAGAGTATTATGATGATGAAATAACAGACTCAATGCTTCTCTATTCGTGGGTAATTTTCGCTCCACAAATTCTTCGATTTCCGACCCAATCAGATAAATTTCGGCACTCTCACTATCGTCCGAACCCGCGATCATTTTTTACATTTTTATTTTTACGTGTACTGTGACGTACCTCAATACAGCAACTAACTCTCGAATCCGTATGACTTTGTTTTCTTACTCCAAAACAACATATTACTCCGAAAAAAACACGCATACTTGTTAGACGTTCAGTGATGCAAACACCGTGTTCTTGTTCATCAAGTGGTTGATATAATTTGCACAACCGAATTACATATATTGATTATTAATCTGCAAATATAAATTGTTTATGGTAAAAAAAATTTAATGAAAATTGTGTATTCCAGAAAGAATTAAATCAAGACTTACATTGGATCACGCACTAACATTTTCTGCATCGAGATAAAAATAATTTAATACTCCGATAATCATGAAAAAAAAACATGAAAAAGGCGTTTGAGCACCAAGAAATTTGTTCGAGAACCCTCAAATTTTGCAAAACTTTCATTTTCTTAACATAGTTCAATTTTCCGTTGAGAAAAAAATGCATTTTTCTAACCACCCTAGTATATATGTTTAGAGATTCTGGGCTTTGTGTTATTTTTATGAAAAAAGTCATCTGCTTTTGGTTTTTTTTTCATGCAATTTCTACAAATAATATGAATCGACAATAACGATGCGACATTTTAAAGTAATTGGCACGATATGTGTAGTACATTTTTTTACACCGCAAGCTATCAGATGTTCGCATTGGTTTGTATGAAACTTCTGCATAAGATCTTTTTTCATAAAGTTTCTTTAACATTTAAGGTTAAAAAGAAGACTTTTCTAGATAAAACAAATAACCAAGAGTATTGTTTTTAAACCGGGTCAAAAACAGTTATCATTTGTAGAAATGGCATGCGAAAAACCAAAAGCAGATAATTTTTATCTCGAAAACCTTGGGACTTTGACTAAACTGAAAATTCTAGCATATAGTAGGGCATGATCTGTCCTATCGACAATTGCAGGATTATCCACTAATAACGGGACACTCTATATATATTTAAAAAAATTAAAAATCATCGAGACTCAACATATAATAGTTTAGAAAATAACATATATAGGGTGTCCCAAAACTCAACGATAATCTGAGACCGGATGAAAGGCCAAGTTATACCAGTTCTGGGAAAAATAAAATAAAAAATCCATATCACTCAGTTCAGCGATAATAGACATTTTTAAAAAAAAGTTGAAATTCGACACCCTTGGTCGCATTTTCAAGTCCTGTGATTACCAATGTCACAATTTCGCTGTGATTTTTTTAATTTCGTGATCTTCATTAACGATGCTATTAATCGCAACTACAAATTAATGCAAAAAACATTGTTAATTTAATAAAATAAGTTAAGTTTTAGTGAGTCATGGTTCACAAAAATATTGTTAGTTAACTTTGACACTTCATTTTGAAAAAAAAATGTACTACACTACCCTTGGCAAGTTATTTCAAAAGATGGCGCATTTAATCAAGATTTCAAAATGGTGCAACACTTGCCACTTTTCTTGCCATTAAAAATTTTATTTCTTATTTTTTTCAAATTGAGCTCATTTTGAACAACTCAACATTAGGAATTTTTGTTACTAAAATTTGTTATTTTTTGTTTCTGGTCTGAAATAAAATTATTATTTTTAGTAAAGAGATTTAAAAAACATATGTTTTTTACAATAAAAATTGGTTATTAACTGACTCAATTACCTCTTTACTAAAAATAATAATTTTAAAATTTAATTTTAAGTTAATAACCAATTTTTATTGTAAAAAAACATATGTTTTTTACAATAAAAATTGGTTATTAACTGACTCAAGTACCTCTTTACTAAAAATAATAATTTTATTTCAGACCAGAAACAAAAAATAACAAATTTTAGTAACAAAAATTCCTAATGTTGAGTTGTTCAAAATGAGCTCAATTTGAAAAAAATAATAAATAAAATTTTTAATGGCAAGAATAGTGGCAAGTGTTGCGCCATTTTGAAATCTTGATTAAATGCGCCATCTTTTGAAACAACTTGCCAAGGGTAGTGTAGTACATTTTTTTTTCACAATGGAGTGTCAAAGTTAACTAACAATATTTTTGTGAACCATGACTCACTAAAACTTAACTTATTTTATTAAATTAACAATGTTTTTTGCATTAATTTTTAGTTGCGATTAATAGCATCGTTAATGAAGATCACGAAATTAAAAAAATCACAGCGAAATTGTGACATTGGTAATCACAGGACTTGAAAATGCGATCAAGGGTGTCGAATTTCAACTTTTTTTTTTAAATGTCTATTATCGCTGAACTGAGTGATATGGATTTTTTATTTTATTTTTCCCAGAACTGGTATAACTTGGCCTTTCATCCGGTCTCAGATTATCGTTGAGTTTTGGGACACCCTGTATATTGTCTAGACTATAACTGAGTCTACTAATTTTTTTCATCACAAAACACCAGTAATAAAGAATCTAATGTATGTAATTTTACCTGCTAGATAGGCAAGGCGTTCACGCTACAGGAGATGTATTTTTTTTTTTTGGCTATTCAGCACCAAGATAAATCATTTGTAACAACAGATTAACGCAAACCCAAACTTTGTAAAGATTTGAAGAAAAAAAAACGATCTTGCTCATCGTATACGATATATATTCAATATAGAATCATCAAGGTTTGATGGAAGATTACAAATATTGGCTGGCGAATGAAGAGCATTGCTGCTAATCTCAATGACCGCGAAGTTGCCATATTTCGGCAACACGATAACAAATAATCTCGCGACATAAATATAAATAGGCATAATTATAAATGACTGAAAGTTTAATTCTGCGTTGTATAAAACATTCGCTGACGCAGTTTTTTTTTTCATAATAATCATCGTTCTATAATGTTATACTTTTTCAAGTTGGTCGTAACACAAAAGTTTTTCTTATTTACGTAATAAAAATATTCAAATGCGTAATTTTTCCCTTTAAGGATATATATGTTATGAAAAATTAGCCTCCACTGAATAAATCTATACCTCGTATGCATTCCCTTGAGGTTCATTGAAGAAAAAAAAATCATAAACCGTCATTTGACTCAACTGGGCCGCTCCAACCTCCTTAATTAGTCATTTAGTCAGAAATTCGATACCAAAAATTGCCGAATAAAGTCTGAGATTATTTTTATTTATTGAGCTAGAAAGGAAATGTCTCGATTGCAAAAATCGTGAAGAAGGATCGTGTCGACTAACGCTCGAATTTTCACGATTTATTTCAAAAGGTGCAGTACGTATTTTCCGACAAAACTGGTACTCTGACGGAGAACAAAATGGTGTTCAGACGTTGCGCAGTGGGCGATCAAGATTACGCGCATACCGGTGAAAATGAGAGCCTCGTGCCTTGCGAAAGGCTCAAAGAGGACTTGCTCATCGGCACCCCGCGACATCGCCTGCAAGAGTTTCTCGTCTTACTCGCAATATGCAATACCGTCGTCGTTAGTTCTCATCCCCATCACGATCTCATGAATTCAAGCGGGGTCATCGAGGAGCCGCAAAAGAACGGCATTGCCGTTATGAGGTGCGAACATTTTTCTTTTTTCCATAAAGTGAGAAGGCGAATGAGAAAAAACTTATTAGAATTCTTCGCCGTAACTTCTGAATTGATTAAATTGCTTTTTTTTTATCTTCTAAACATTTTCTCCGAAAATGTTCTTCTAAAAATTGATTAAGGGGCTATACCAGTGTGAACGCTGAAAATTTGGGTAATTTTCGGGAATTTTTTGGAAGAAAAGTACTCAATTAAATGTTTCGGAAAATTGAGAATATATTTGGCTATATTTGACCTATATTACATGATTCACTGCCTTCGGAGGCGCCAAAAAAAAGTTCCTTCACTGCTGCCATGATCCCGGCCGATTGAGTAGCTGAAAACGAAAAAGGAAAAAATCTCGTTAAACTGGAAGGTATTTCCTGTACAATGACGTAGGATTTTCGAAAAATATCAAAATCTAACAAAATGGCGTAGTTATGAAAAACGTCTGTTTTCTTGCCTATAAAATGGTCGCTTTTTTCAATGCCAAATCGTCAATTTTTCATCCAATCGAAAATCTACTATAGTACAGTCGTGCTGTATATTGGAATCGGAAAAAATTAGAAGGCTAGTTTTTTGACAGGTGATTTTGTAGGTGCCACGGGTGCTAAAACCAAGTTTGTCTAAAAATCGGGGGGTAGGGTTTTTTTAGGGGATGGGGGTGGATTAATGCCAAACTACAAGCCCCACGAGGTCGGCGCCGGCAGACAAAATGTTCAGAAAAATCCGGGTTTTATTTTTGTCCATAGCGCCGAAGTCGTGGAAGTTCATTTTGGGGGTGAAAAAGTGGGGTGAAATTTTGAAAAATCACTTTTCATTCGATAACTCTTTAGGACAAATTCATACAATTTTTGTTCAAATGGAAACGTTGTAGCCCTTGAAAAGACGCGTCGATCGAGTATTCGATCAACCCTCTCCAATAATATCTTCACCCCCAAAAGAATTATTGAAGAATTAACAAAAAAATTGTTTATTGAATAACTCAAAAACAATCGATTTTTCGGGGATGGATCAAATCTACGAAATGTAGAGAATAATTTTCTCTATATTTTCGTTCCTATGCACAACTTTTGAATTTTGCTTTTTCGAACCCCTCTCAGGGGTTGAAAATTCAAAATGAGATGCTGGGAAAACTATTGACTGAAACTAAAGAGATACGAGTTTGGCGCTGTGGACAAAAATGTAGCTGAGGGTTCAAGCTACAAATTCTTCCACGGCGGCGAATTCGTGCCGTCGGTAGTTTTCCCAGAATTTCATTTTGAATGTTCAACCCCCGAGAGGGGTTGGAAAATCACAATTCAAGGGTGGTCCATAGCAACGAAAATATGGAGAAAATTATTCTCTACATTTCGTACATTGGAACCATACTCGAAAAACCGATTGTTTTTAAGTTATTCAATAAACTATTTTTTTTTGTTTTTTAACCATTTTTTGGGGGTGAAGATATTACCGGAGAGTGATGATCGAATACTCGATCGACGCGTCTTTTCAAGGGCTACAACGTTCCCATTTGAACAAAAAGCGTACGATTTTTTTAAAAGAGTTATTGAATTAAAACCGATTTTTCAAAATTTCACCCCACTTTTTCACCCTCAAAATGAACTTCCACGACTTCGGCGCTGCGGACAAAACTAAAGCCCGGATTTTTCTGAACATTTTGTCTCACGGTGCCGACCTCGTAGGGGTTGTAGTTTGGCATTAATCCACCCCCATCTCCTTTCATCCCCTAAAAAAGAACCCTACACCCCGATTTTTAGGCAAACTTGGATTTAGCACCCGCGGCACCTACAAAATCACCTGTTAAAAAACTAGCCTTCTTCTAATTTTCTCCGATTCCGGGTTTTTTCAGCGACAACACGACTGCACTACGACGTCATTGTAGAGTAAATATATTCAAGAGTACTCAGTTCAAATTTCAAGTCAATCGGATAATTACTCTTTGAGTTACAATATCAGCAAATTTGAAAAATCTCATTTCGATAAAAACGCGTTTAAGATGTATCTATCGATTTTTGTAAGATAAAATGATTAGAAATACGGCCTTGAAATTTTTACAGGATATTCTTAGAAGTATAAACCGTCGAAAAAGCAAAAAAAAACGATTTTTTAAGTGTCACACGGTATAGCCCCTTAAATTTATTTACTGTGATGGAATTTCGCCATCCCTGCAAGTGAGAAATCGTCAGATTCAGTTTCATTCAAGATATTTTTATTTTGTTTTTATTAATTCGGTTGGACGGGTTAGTGTTTACTTTGTAATTTCTTTATGCTTGAATTCTAGTTGAATGAATATTGTATTTATAGAGAATTGATCGTTACCGTCGGGTGAAATAATTAAAGAGGTGGAAAAATAATATTTTCAAGTTGCCTTTTAGAAATTCCTGCTGAACAAAACTTCTCAAAATTTCGATATAAAGAAACAACATGATGCTGGTATTTTCAATTCTGTTTTCCATTTCTTTGATTCTCTAGAAGATCGTTTGATTTTTTTTTTTATTATTTCAAGTTGTACACGCATGTGTTGAATACGCTATATTATTGAAAATTCCAGAATTTTTGGTCACATTGAAACTATTATAATGTACGGATCGGAACGTACAAGAAGTGAAAATAAAATAACATCTTAATGTATTATATATTTATCTTTTGGGGATATTACGATATCTGAGGCCCCCAATTCTGACCACGCAGCCTTCATATTTGACCTAAAATAAGATTTTTTTTCAAGTGGTAAAAAACGAAGGGAAATATTCGGAAGTGGGGCTCCTGCTAGAATCAGGCTAATTTTTTTGTTTTTTTTTTTGTTTCGGTGTAATATATATATATATATAATATAGACATTAAATAATATACATATATATTAAAGCATTCAAACGAAAATTGGCCTGATTCTAACACGAGCCCCACTTCCGAATAGTTACCAAAACGAAATTCGATGCTTAAGGGGGTGAAATAGGGGTTTTAAAGTTTGTATGAGACAACATATTTATTGTCAGACTTGCTTGAAAGTTGGGGTAAATACTCTACAATGAAAATAATTGAACTTGTATTTTAGCATATCCTAACATTCGACCCTTGAGAGGGTTAACACCCCCGGTGTTAAACTTTGTATCAGACATCGTGCTTTTTGTCAAATTTACTTGAAACTTGACATAAATACACTAAAATACAAATAATTAGACATGTATTTCGGCAATTTCCAAAATTAAACTTTTAAGGGGGCTAAACGGGAGTGTTAACGTTTGTATAAGAAAACATTTTTTGACCAGATTTACTTACCAGAAACTTACTAAATTTATTTTATATATAACCCTATATGTTTTCCTCGCTTTTTGGCGCGTATAGACAGTCAAGTAGTACTTTTAACCCCTTAACTGTGTTTGTTTGGGTTGGCATAAATACATCAAAGAAACCCAAACAAATATATGCTTAATTATTTGTTTGGCATCACCAAATCTGACAAAAAATTATAATATCTCATATAAACTTTAAAACCCTCGTTTCACTCCCTTAAGGGTCGAATTTCGATTTTTACCATTCCCGAAAAAAGTCTTATTTTGCGTCAAATATGAAGACTGCGTGGTGAGAATTAGGGGCCACAGATATCGTAATACTGCCTATCATTTAATTAAAAATGATAATGTGCCATACAATTTTCATATGCTTTCCAGTCATCGAGATACTCCTCCAAAATCAATGGTCTTGAAGTTTGCGTCGTTGGAATTCATTTTCTATATTTTTATAGTTTTACAAAATCTTTTCTGCAGATATAAATTCGAAACCTCTAAATAAGCGACTTAAAAAATGACTGGTGAATTTTCGTAATGAAGATTTGCCAAAAGAAATTCGAGTAATTAAAAGTTAATAATTTACATTGCATTCTAACGACGAAAACTTCAATAGCACAAAAATAATGTAATTGTCGATTTTCTGGAAGAAATGTTTGTAAAACGTATGTTCAAAAATGTTTTCAGGTATACGAGATTATCGGAATCTCGGAGCGTGACACCACCGCCAACCGGAACGGTCCCTATAACGGGCCAAGCTATGCTGTCACCCATATCGTCCAGGTCCGAGCCACCATTGTCGATAAGCGTGGCAAATTTGCCCACTAAGCTGACCAGGTAGGTAAACGAGAATAGTGATGAATGTAGCTAGCAGGGGGCTGGCACCTCCTATCCCTTACCGTGTATAAAAATGCTACGCTTTTCGACCGCTTTATTTAGTTCTACTACCTCTCCCCGTGGCACTAATAGATTTCTGACAACTTCTTAATGCGCAGGCGCGCGGCCCGCACTGCGTATATAACATACATAGGACGTGTTCGTTGGGTCCACGGTCTTACATACAGGTCTGACAACGGCGGTAGTGGGGGTAGGCACCTTAAGATGTTTTGCTTTTTATTCCGATTTCTGCCGCTTGGTGCGTGACGGCAAGGGGAAGTAGTGGTGCGACGAAGAGAGAAATAGCTCTTGTGTCCTTTTGCCTCCTGACCGCAACGCATGCGCCGTTGGCTGTGTGACGTAAACACCTTTGGCCCATTCGCCGGTAAGAGGTAAGGGGGAACTACTTCCCCTTGCTAGTAGCGACGCGTAGCGGCGCCTAGTGAATCGAAAATTAAAACATATAAGAGTGCCTACCCCCACCACGAAAATTTAGCTTCGTTGCAAGACCTGTATGTAAGACCGTGGTTGGGTCTCATCATTTTGATACGACCAAGTGCGCATGCGCGTAATGGTGCGCAGTTGCCCGTTGCGCGTCATTATGCGCATGCGCACCTGTTCGTATCAAAATGATGAGATCCAACGAACACGACCATAACCACTACGAATGCGATTATTTTGACCCGTGATTTTGATGTTTGCAGTTTAAATCGAGGTGCGGAATTGATTGAATTACTGAAATTGCTAATACTCGTGTACCAACGCCGTGTATTGTGCGTGGTTGTACCTCAGGGTACCATATAATTATTGTTGTTAGCGATTAAGTTTTAAAAAATACTTCAGTTCTCGTTATATAAGCATATAATCAGAGATGGAGCTCTTCTTTTAGATTTATGGGGTCAAGCCTCCATATACAAATGATCAGAAGACGTGTGGGTAACAATCTGATAAGTCTTTATTTCGGTACGTAGATATTAACGTAGGTTTTAGGTACAAGAAAACGAAGGGATCTTCGCGGCAAAACGTGCTAGAGCTGTGGCGCGTAAACTCTGACTTAAACTAACTACGTTCTAGTGAGATCTGGAAACACGCGCGAGGTACAAGCGTTTGCTTTCTCGCCCGTGTTCTGGGCGCTGGCGTCGAGTGGCTAGTAACTGTTTTGCCGACCGGGCTCGAGAGTGGCAGACTAGGTGTCACAGATTTAGTAATGGCCTTTTGAAAAATGTATAATTTGGAACGAAATAGTTCTCTTTCCCTATTCATCTTCATGACTGTTTGTTGGCATGATCATTAGACAACAGAGTTATGGCAATGGACAATTAATGAATAATAGATAAATTAAGAACACAACAATGGTAGCATAATAAATTGTGTGTGCGTATACACACCATATGAAACCATCAGTGTGTATTGTTGGTGGTATATGGATATTGCTCGATCATATGTGTGCGTGCGCACAAGTACATAGCCTCTGTGCACGCATCAGGATTGTTCGAGAACAACTAGCGCTGCGAGTGGGAGAGTAGGACACTACAGGGGAAAATTTGCGTAGCAAAAATGCCAAGAGATGCCAGCCTGGTGGCAAGTAAAGGTCGCATTGATACGGATGTTGAAACATTTTTGCAGACCGAGACTTCTCAATGTACCTGCCATGCCGAGCCTCAACATCGGTCTTCTCGTGCGAAAGGCATCACCAATTGGACGAAGCGATAATCCACCTAGTCCCAACTTGGTCGAGCAACCGCCACCCGGCATCTACGAGGCTGAAAGCCCCGACGAGCTCGCTCTCGTTCATGCTGCTCGTGCATATGACGTCAGGCTAGTCAAGAGAACACCCCGCACCGCCATTGTTGCCTTACCGGACAAATCGACTCTCGCTTTTGAAGTATTGCACGTAAGTATTTTCATAATTTTTTGTTCCCGCCCATATTGTGCGAATATCGGCTGATTTAATTTCATCCCAAAGTGAGAATAATCATTCAATGAAAGTAGCAATTGTTTAGTGGAGGATACCACCGTGACGAGTCGAAAAAGGTCGTTTTTTACGAATTTGCTTTTGTTTGGGTTTGTTCGTAATTTGGACAAAAGGGTATGTTATTTAGCATACATTGAACTTATAGCCTGTACATTTTTATTTAAAAAAATTGAATAATTGCAATATTGATGAGGTGTAAAATTTTGTTTACACCTCATCGTCTGTATAAAAAATGTGGTCCAAAGGCCGGATCGATAACTTGACAATGGTTGGTCCGATAAATGAAAATAAAAAAGTTTTATAATCTACATAAATGTAGTTCTCATTGTACGTAGCCATTTTTTAAGAAACAAAATTACAAAATGGCAGGGTTTGAGAAAAAAGTGTGATTTTGGCAAAATTTTTACTTATATTCGGGGGCTTGAAAAATACTAAATTTGAAAAACGGCTACGTCAATCAGGGAAACTGGTTTTTTAAGGGGTCTTCTCACTTTAGACGCTAAAAAAGACGATTTTCATGAATTTTTTTGAACGGTTTATATCATAGATATTGATATAAAAGTTGTTACACTTAATAAGTACACTTTGGAAATAAATTAAATTTTTTTTTAATTCATACAAGTCACTATTTATAGATGAAAATGGTAGTTAAAAAAATATCCTAAAAAAATTATAGGTCTGCGCTGTTGATGCGTCCTCGGTGATGGATCATCCAAAACAAAAATATCCACCGGTTTTAGATTCAGTATGTTAATGGCTATAGCGCATATCATACGATTTTTGATATATGCAAAAATAACACGGCGGGAGGTTTTCGAAAAAAATGTTTTTTTTCACCGCTTTTGGCAAAAAAAATAGTAAATATCAAAATTTAAAAAATCCTTGATATGCTATTATATTATATTATATGCCAAAGAATATTTGGTTCAAATTTCACAAGGATCGGTTCAGTAGGTTCGAAGATTTTATCAACAAGCCGTCGAAAAACGTTGTACGAGAAAAATGCGTGTAAAGTTTGTTTGGGTTACATAAATACATTAATTTTTTTAACGTATTTCGAAAGTGTACTTATTAAGGGGCTATACCAGTGTGAACGCTGAAAATTTGGGTGATTTTCGCGATTTTTTTTTGGAAGAAAAGTACTCAATTAAATGTTTCGGAAAATTGAGAATATATTTGGCTATATTTGACCTATATTACATAATTTTTTCATAGAAAAATATTGAGATCCAAACGACTTGTGCGCTGCCTTGGGAGGCGCAAAAAAAAAGTTCCTCCACTGCTGACATGATTCCGGCCGATTGAGTAGCTGCAGCCGAAAAAGGATAAAATGTCGTTAAGGCAGAACACCACTGTGACCCCCTGTTTTTTTGCCATTTTTCAAGAATTTTTTTTTGTGGGAAAAAAAGAGATTCGAAAAAAAAATTTTTGTTTTGTTCGTTGTTTATTAAAGATACATAAAAAAAAAATTTCAAATTTTTCACGCCCCATGGTGACGCTGGGGAAGCTGCCGCATCAGGTACTGTTGCCTCTGCAGTGGTTCGCGGCACGCAGCAGAACTCTCTTCAAAGTCGATCTGAAAAAAAATACCGAGTGTTTTCGTTAATAATACGATATCTTGAAGAGAAGTGCACAGGGATTTGAAAAAATATTGATTTTTTAAAAATAGGCACGCTTTTGAAATTAAAGGACGATTTTCGAGCAAAATTTCTCGTCGAAAATAGGCTATAATTTTTTTTATTATTGAGATATCGAAAAAATCCTATGTACTTCTTTAGATAATCTAGTTTTATTGATGCAGTCCAAATTTGAAGTCGATCGGATAAAAATTGCTCGAGTTCTGCTGCGTGCCGCACTCAAAAAAGTGGTTTTGAGAAAAACGCGTTCAAAGTTTTAGGTTTGTTAATTTATGCGATAAATTGGAAAAAAAATTTTTTACCTTTAATCAGCGATGCCGGCACCATATAGCTGGCCTTCAAGAAGCAAATCATTGTCCCTAGCATCTTTTGTCGAACTTGTAGAGGCTCTTCTTGCCTCTTTTGCAGCGTCTGTGAGCGAGCGCTCCGCCAGCTCGATCCGCGCTGCGTCGGTTTCAACGCAAAAATTGAAACAATTTGGGCCGATAGTTATCCCCAACGTCTCCAAAACTTTCATGAGGCTTCTCAGGCCATCTTTGAATAATAATACCGCGATATCAGCTGCAATATCGACGATTTTTTTGCTCCCGGACTGACACTTGGGGGCTATTGCCCAAACTGATTTGTTGTAGCTTTCGTTGTTGTTTTGCGTGAAGCCGCCCAAACAACGCTGCAGCAAATCGTCTCCGCTCAAATTTTCGAAGACTGGCGTAATTGCCTCCAATACTTCCTCAGGAAGAGGCGGCTTATGGCGATATTCAGAAATATTACCGCTTGCGACCGCTCCACAAAATATTCAATATCTCCGAAAATAATTATTTTTTCGACCTGGGTCCAACGGCATCTTAATCTTAAATGTATTTTAGATTTTTCTAGATGGTTTTCAAAAAATCGATTTTTTGAAGCCGTCACAGTGGTGTTGTCCCTTAAACTGGAAGGTATTTCCTGTACAATGACGTAGGATTTTGGAAAAGTATCAAAATGTAAGAAAATGGTGTAGTTATGAAAAAAGTCTGTTTTCGTGCCTATTAAATGGTCATTTTTGTCAATGCCAAATCGTCAATTTTCATCAAATCAAAAATATCCTACGTCATTGTAGAGTAAATATATTCAAGAGTACTCAGTTCAAATTTCAAGTCAATCGGATAATTGCTCTTTGAGTTACGATGTCAGCAAATTTGAAAAATCTCATTTCGAGAAAAACGTGTTTAATGATTTAACTATCGATTTTTGCAAGATAAAATTAATAAAGACAGCCCTGAAATTTTTACAGGATATTCTTGAAAGTATAAACTGTCGAGAAAGGCAAAAAAATCGATTTTTTGGAAGTGTCACACTGGTATAGCCCCTTAAGTGTAACAACTTTTCTATCAATATCTACAATATAAACCTATAAAAAAAAATCATGCAAATCGCCGCTTTAATTGGAAATCGGACAATTATAGATAGAGTTAGGATTTCGGCCAGATAGACAAAAGTCGTTTCGAGAAAAACGCGATTGCAAGTTTTAGTATACATAAATCATTGCGCTACCTGCTGTCACTAAATCGTCTGTAACTTGGTCAATATTCAATATTTTTACTTGAAATTTTTGTTCACATATCCTTATATTTGTATACTTTGATAACATGGAAAAAAATCCATTTTTTTACCCGTCACAGAGGTGCCCTAAAGGAAATCTTATTTCCTCTAAAGAATAGGAATATATCGTCAACATATTCGATCTTCATTGATGAAATAACGGTCTTGCGTAATTTCGAAGATTCGCTCATTTTTTTAAATGAAATCAGCACGCATAGCCGAAGAATTCGCGAACAATGAGATACACAATCCTAATTGAGCTTTTAATAACGTACTGAGAACTTACGCAACAGCTTGTGCATTTAATTTATCTTGTCCACGTATCCTTCACTCGTCCCGATTGCGTTACGAGTGATTCAATCAATAGGCGCTCAATTTATACACGAAAGTTGGAGGCTTCCATATTATCTTAAACTACCGTATTGTTTATTCGTCGCGGCTCACCGTGTTTTCTAAATATAATGGCTTTTGAAGAATTTGTGGCAGCTACATTGTATAACGATATTTAAAAATACACTTTTACAAAAAAAATAAAAAATTTTTTGAGGATAACTTGATAATCTGAATGAACAAATCTCGCTAGGGCGATAAAAATGAGTCTAACCAAATTTTGGAACGGCGTTGATAACGTTTATTGAATAATGGTAGTTAACAAATTTACGGAGCTTCTTGATACGGAGCTTCATAGTTTTTCAATGCTCCCAACTCTCCAATAATTTATTCTACCAAGCTTAATTATTCATCATGAATTATTAGACAAAGTTATTCGATCGATCAGGTCGAATGGGTTATTTTTCACGTTCGAGCAAATAATAACGTCGCCCCCTTTTCAAGCCGATACTTAATTACAAATCGATGTAAATATTTCGATAGATTTCAGTGCTAATCGAGACTTCGATTTCTATAAATGATGCAAAGGGAGGACACCACTGTGAAAAACCGAAAAAAGTCATTTTTTCGATTTTTTGTTCATTATTTATTTGGGATTAGGAAAAAAAGTTTATTATCGAGCATACATTGAACTTTTAAATGAACTTAAAAAAATGAAAACTTTTATTTAAAAAAAAATAAAAATTGCCATCGTTATAAAGGTATGATAGAGCATAAATTCACAAAGGTTGGTCTGAAAAATAAAAATATTTCATAATTTGTATAAATGTAGTTCTCGTTGTGCACAGCCGGTTTTCGAAGAAAAAAAATTCACGAATAGCGGGTGTTAAAAAAATGCTGTTTGGCGAAATTTTTACTTGTATTCGGGGGCTTAAAAATACGAAATTTCAGGGCGAAAATGGCTACGTACACAATAGCTAGTGCAATTACGGAAATTTTTAAATTAAAAGTCGGACAATTTTAGTTTTTACACAACAAGGAAAGTTTTAGTATACGCAAATCGTTGCTCCACCTACTCTCTCTAAATCGTCTGTAACTTGGTCAATTTTCAATATTTCAATTTGAATTTTTTTTTCACATATTCTCGAATATCCATACTTAGAGAAAATGCAAAAATTGTTTTTTTTGTCAGAGCCAATCGAAAGTACATGTAAAAATATCCACGAAGGATGAATCGAGCGAACGAGACGAACACTAATGAACAAAATTGCATTTCGAATAAAATGAAAATTGCTTCGACGACTAGGTACTGCCGTTCGATTCGAGCCGAAAGTGCATGTCCGTCGTGGTTCGCCATCCAAATACGGAAGAAATTATACTCTACTGCAAAGGAGCGGATTCGATGATACTCTCGTCGTTGACAGTGTCCGAGGAGGAGAATGCCTCGGTCACGAAAATACGACACCAGCTGAACTCGTACGGCCGCCAGGGTCTGCGAACTCTGGCAATGGCCCGAAGATCGTTGTCGAGTAACGAGTGGGAAGCGTGGAAGCTACGGCACACCGAGGCCGAATTGGCGCCGGAAAATCGCGAACGAAAGATAAGGGACTCGTACGCGAGCCTCGAGTCGCATTTAACGCTGCTCGGAGCAACGGGTATCGAGGACAAACTGCAGGAAGGTGTGCCGGAAACGATCGCGGCCCTTGTGGCTGCTGGAATCGTCGTTTGGGTGCTCACAGGTACCTTCAGATCTCAAACACCACACACATATTTTCCCCATCCCTTGCCTACTGCACTGAGAAAAAAAATCATTGTTCCAATATCATTGGTGTTATTGAATGAAATTTCGTTGATTCAATTGTAAAATTGTTGGTGTAAATAATCGGATTTATTAGTCCAAACAAAACGCTATTGACTTCAATAACATCATAAAAATAAAAGTTTTCTTTTTTCATTCAAAAGATATATTGTTAGCCGAGAACAATATATTATTGAAACTATCTAAAAAATTATCGCGAACAAATTATGTACAGGGTGTCCAATAGGAAGTTGCTGAAACTAATCGACTGTCATTTTAAAATACGTGCACAGAATCAGAAAAGCCACATTGCTTTAAATAGAGGAAACTCTGCAGTTTTAAACGCACATAAATAAAACCCGGTCAAATATTTTTTGTCAATTTATTACATCTTATAAAAATAACGAAAAAGTACAGTGATTAATGATAGATATTTTCAAAGTACGAACCGTTAGATTGTGCACAAAAATCAATTCTCTTTTGAAAACTGTGAAAAACTGTGTCCAACATATCGTTCGTAATGCCGCGAACCACTTCCTGGATGGCCGCGATCAGTTCTTCTACTGTGCTGGGGTTTTTAGCGCAACAATGATCTTTAATGTAAGCCCACAAGAAAAAAATCACAAGGGTTCAGGTCCGGTGAGTACGGAGGCCATTCTAGTCTGCCTTGAGCAAATTTAGGGTACCCCAGACCGATTACTCGAGTCCCATATACGCGATGGATAGCTTCAAACACTTCATGAGTCCGGTGCGGCGTCGCTCCATCTTGCATGAAGTAAACATTTTTAACCAGTCCCCTCTTTTTTGCATAAGGGAAGAATTTCGTTTCCAAAAGCTGTAACTCTCTCCTGTTATCGTAGATTCCAAGAATTGCAAATAAATTCGTTTTACTGAAATCGCTGCCCATGCCGTTACGTTCTGTGGATGAAGGGACTTCGCTAGTGATATGTTGGGATTTCCCGTTCCCCAAAACCGGTAGTTTTGCTTGTTTGCGTACCCGTTCATCCAAAAATGTGCTTCATCGGAATAAATAATCAATTTCTCATTAAGTTCTTCGGCTTCAAACATTCCCGTAATAGTGTTACAAAATTCGATGCGTTTCGTCATGGCATGTTCAGTTAACAATTGACGAGTGCTTATTTTATACGGATGAAACTTTAAAAAATATTTCAAAATGTTGCGTAATGATGATTTGGTTATTTTTAATGCTTGAGCAGCTTTCCGGATCGAATCATTTGGATTTTGTTTGAAATAATTCTCAACTTCGTTGAGCTTCTCTGGTGTAGTCACCGTAACAGATGGACCTGGCAACTCGTGTCTACGGTCCTGGAGTATACCATACTTCACGAAGTTATCGATTATCCTACAAAAATTAACCTAAAATTACTTCAATGCAGTTTAATTGAATTGAAACACAAGTTGTGGGATAGATGAATATGAATAAATATTAAATTCTTACCTTTTCAGAGTGTTTTCACTGGCAACTCTATGAGTTCCAAACTTAGTAGGAAACCCTCTATACGCATTACTATAAATTTTTCCCCTCGAGAAGAAGCACTCAATAAGATATACTTTTTCTTCCGTGGTGAGCTCACTCATTTTGACGCGCGCGTACTTGCTTCAACCACGGCTGGAATAAAACTGCGGGGCCTCAGGTATGTGCCTTAAAAAAAGGGACCCCTATTAAATTCATTGAGGGAAGAGACACGTATTTAGTTTTAGCAACTTCCTATTGGACACACTGTAGTTTTGAATGCATTTTCTGCAACGAAGAAAAAAAAAAGCGTTTCAATTCATAACATGAATATTGTTGATTCGAGTACACAAAAAAAAAATTGAATTTCGCTCGTTTGATTCAGATAAAATTTCTATCGAGTGAATGTGTTATTTTATTTTTTTCACCATATCCGATATTGATTTCCAAGTACATTATTCGTTAAAATATTAATATTTTATTTTTATTGAAAAATATTAGGCAAATGTCTGAATTGGTTCAAAAATTATGCGAAAGTAAAATTTGTTTCTTGCGCATTTGGTTGAAAAGATTCAAGCAAATTATGGCCGAGCGCTACCGAAATTATAGGTGTGAGGAAACCCGTAGTTCTCGGAGTAACCGCTAGAAGCCGCACGCGCGCTCGTTTCTCGTAAGCGTAACGCGAACGGAAAATCTACTTGCCCTTTGAAGCATAGTGACATACTGGTATGTCACCTACTTCCACTCTGTGATTCCTGAATAAAATTTTGTTTACCGCATAAAGACGAATGTAAATGTATATTTAGGATGTTAGTACAATTGTTACTACAATATCACTATTAAGGGCTTATGTTGCGCTTAGTGGATGTTGATCATTACTACAGTGCAAAAAAACACGTTTTTTTAGACAATAAATGTAATTGTGCCTAATCTAGCAGGTAAACCATACACAAAAATGAATTCAGAGACGCTTTTTTGGGTCGCTGATTACGAATTCGAGCTCAAAATCCAGAAATTCAAAATGGCGAATCCAATATGGCGAACCAACACCGGATATTTTAGTGGAATTACTAAAACATCGGAGGTGCTCAATATGTTGATTCTGTTTTACTGAATTTCTAATATAATAACGCTTTTAGCATTACCCGGAGCTAACGTCGAGGACGTAGCGAGTTTCTAGCTCCATATTTATTTTTATTTTTTTTTACTTTTTTATTTTTTGCCTTTTATTTTATATATTTTTTATATTATATATTAATCATAATATATAAATAACTTTATATATTATTATAACCCACACAAACAATTTTTGCATTTATGGTCCGCCATCTTGAATTTCCAAATTTTGAGTGCAGATTTGTAATCAGCGACCCCGAAAACCCCCGAGTACCAACTTTCGCTTTCGTCAAACGATTTTTGCATTTATGGTCCGCCGTCTTGGATCCGCCATCTTGAATTTCCAAATTTTGAGTGCAGATTTGTAATCAGCGACCCCGAAAACCCCTGCGTACAAAGTTTTTAGCTGATTGCACGTAAGGAAAAATGTATGCTTCAAAGGGTTAAAGGATCCGGGGATTAAGGGCCGGACAAACTCTAAAGAGTATCGATTCTTGGCCCGTGGCTAAGATCAAAGTGTAGTATCTGTTCTTATCAGTTGAATATCTGATATTCTCTCCATGGATATACCATTGGATATCTGATATTCTCTCCACTATTATCGTGGATAATCATTCTAATACTCACTTTTTATTTAAGATTTAAAACAAATTGAAAAACTTACGTCCCATGGCATATTCGTTTCGATGCAGTAAAGAAATAATTAATTCTATCGAGTATATTTTTGTACGAAATAAGAAAATGTAGCAACCGCTTAATAATTTCATCCATACATCTACGTTGTACATAGAACGATTTCAATAGAATATAATTTCATTTTAAGGATAATGTAGATATTCCGCGAATGAGAAGAGCTTTTTCAAATAAAATAATATGTTATTTAAAGGCAACTTATTGATTTGCAGGTGACAAGCCCGAGACCGCAGTCAATATTGCCTACGCTGCTAAATTATTTTCGCCCTCGATGCAACTCCTTCGTCTTCAAGCGAGATCGAAATCGGCCGCCGAGGCTCTTATACACGGTTATCTCGAAACGATCCTCAAGGAGGAGACAACCGGAAACGGGGCTGCGAACGCCCGAGGTATATCGGGAGTGTCGAACGGTATCGCCGAAATTACAACTGGCATGGGAAACAACATCGACGATGCGGAGCGTATTGCCCATAGAATTGGCAGCCCGTGGCCGAGACAGCGTGCTCTCGTGGTCGATGGAAAAACTCTCACGTTCATCCTCGATCCCAGATCGGGCCTCACCGGACCTTTTCTCGAACTCACGAGAAGTTGTTCCAGTATTCTCGCTTGTAGAGCAACGCCGTTGCAAAAGGTAACTCGAGGGAAAACAAAACAGCGTACACTGGTTACTTTTTGGAAGATTTTTTTTAGTATTCGTCTTCATACCTCGATTTATATTCTTTATAATTTTTATATTATCTGATTAGTCAAAAAGCTCTCTGTAGAAAATTAACTCACGTTTGAGTTTGGTTGGTCCACTTTTCGATTGCTTCATTATCAGCATCGAATGAATTTGTAAAATAACGACTCGAAGTCCATTTAGGACGTTGAAATCTGCATCGTCAGAACGCAATGATTTTTTGAACATTTCTTCATTTTTATTAGTGTCAAAAAACTTTTGCGAATGGTAGTGGTACATCTGCAATGAGAATACGTGAAAATATTCCAACAATTTGCATAAAATAATCCGGCCAAAAAAAATGTTTATCGATTGAAAAGAATTAGTTTTCGTTGCGCTCCAATGATGCAAATTTCAAGATCCGTTTCGTCGTTTCCGGATTGTTTTAAATTCATGATGAGTCCAACCTAAAGCAATGGGAGTACAAAGAAAGATCGTGGAGCATTCATTGTGAATTGAATTTAACATTAAGGTTGTTACGGGGTTAAGTCAACATGTTATGACCAAGCGGAATTTCTTTCTGGACCTTTATAACCTCTTTGCTGACCATTTTGTGCAGTTCGAATACGATCCACAGTACCGTTTTTTTAAGAAAATCAGCAACTCGACGTATTTCGTGGGCTAATTACATTGCGCTTATGGAAAACTGCCGATCATTTTTCAGTACATGATTAATATCTGCTAAGTGAATGTTACCACGGAGCTGAAAAAATAGCTACGGTTCGACTAATTATCGGACCAACCCTTGGTACCGTGAAAATGAGGATCAACAGTACCGTTATAAAATTATTAATGTTTTTGATAGCGAATTTGTGCGAAAATAAAAGCACACTAAATATTAGACTGTGCAATCATGGCAACGTCGTAGACGGCACAAATGTTACCTATCTTATCGGTATTCGGTAATTATGCCTGGGAACCTCAAACTACTCGGTCAGGATAATTAACGACGTATATTATTGGTACTTATTCTCATAAGGGGGTATATACACCTAGGAGCCGGACAAAAGGTCATTTTTGTAATTTTTTTCAAGGAAAACTATTTAAAAATTCGGATTGGGGTTTTAATTATCTAAAAGTATATTAATTCAAAAATATGTTTAATTTTCTTTATTTAAAAATATCAAAAATATACAAGGATATTGTATGATCCTTGGAGCGTCGTAAACAAAAATCTGCGTATACGGTACCCACTGGCGTTTCTTCAAAAATCATCTGACAAAAAAAAACCAAAAAGATTATTAAATTAGATACTATAATCTAGTACTTGTCATAGCCGATTTTGAAAATATCGATTTATGACAAAATCGCGGACGTTTGAACATAAATAGTGATTTTTGGGCCAAAAATTAGTTATTATTTTGCCTATAAAAGAAAAACTAAGTAACGGAAAAAAAATCCTATGACAAGTACTAAATAATGGTGTATAGAATGAGCACAAAAAACCTCAAGGCAATCGGTTCATTGGTTTTCGAAAAATTTTGGGCACCGATTTCAAAAACGTGGTTTTAAGAAAAACGCGTTTGAAAATTTGGGATTGAATAAATCATGAAATTTGTCAACTTACGTGGAATCATCGATACCAGGCCCATAGTGTAGGTCTTCTACGGTCGACGGAATGTTCATAGCTTCTAAATCCTCGACCTCGACCGTCCAGGTGTATATCTCTCCTTAATGTAATCACCGAATGTTCAAAAATGCATATTTTTACAAATAGATGTAGAAAAATAGTTCGAAAACGTACGTTTAATATGACGATTATTTGAAAGCTGATAGTTGGTAACGGTCAATCGGCTCCGTGCATAAGGGGCCGTCCATATATTACGTCATTCTAAATTTGGGGGGGGGGGGAGGTTCGTTTGCGGATGACGGTAAATGATGGATGAGGGGGGGGGGGGGGGGGGGGGCGTTTCGAAATTGACGTCATTCTTGTGATACCAGTTACTTCAAAATGTACAATAGTATATTGTACAACTAGAGTGGTTTCCCCGCATGAGTGATGAAAAATATTTTGCAAGTACCTAATGGTATTAATTATTGAGCTCATTATTTATTTATTTATTACATAAGGTTTGTCTACATTATATTCGAGAACTTCAAATAACAGCGTACCTATGAAAATAGTTCGGATCGAGCCAAAATGAATATGGGGAGGATACGGAGATATTACCCGTGATCCAGGATTTGCAAGAATGGGTGAAAACTCCGTGGGAGCTATCCAAAGAAAACTAAAGAATAGGGAAGAATAATATTATTATATTAATGAAAATTGCCAAAGTACAAAATAATAAAAGATGATTCTATAACAAAATGTGGGAGCTATCCAAAGAAAACTAAAGAATAGGGAAGAATAATATTATTATATTAATAAACATTGCCAAAGTACAAAATAATAAAAGATGATTCTATAACAAAATGTTTTAATGTTACCCAATTTTTCTCAAATCCGCAAATGTTTTAATTTTGCCAAACTGGTAATGACGTCAGTTTTGCGAGAGGGGGGGGTCATTAGGAAATGACGATAGGATGATTGTAGGGGGGGGGGGTCGAAAATCAGCAAAAATCGATGACGTAATATATGGACGGCCCCTTTAAGCAAGCTAAACGCCATAACAACCTTAACGAATGTTTCAATTAATTTGAAAGAGCTCGCTGCAAGGAATAATTTTTAAGTAAGATGTGACCTTCCATCCTCCCTTTCACTGTGATTTTTAAATAAAAAGGTGTCTTTTTCATTGTAATTTTGCATTTTTAAGATTGGGGCATAAAAATGAAAAATACGGCACTCTAAATCCAACCTTACCGCGGTATACTTAGAATAAAGGTTTCCAAAAATTACTCTGCAGTTTAGGCAGACCTCGCCTTGTGGGCTAAAATACGACATTCATATTTCAAGTTTAATTAGGTTGCATTTAAAAAATTCTATATTGATTCACCGTTGTCACCACTCATTATAAGCTATAAGAACTTATCGGCTATAACATTTATCGATATATTCTAATCTTTATTTATTATCCCTCGACGCAGGCCTACATCGTGAGGGTGGTGAAAGAAAAATTGGGTATGCGGACATTGGCAATCGGTGATGGTGCCAACGACGTTAGCATGATACAGACAGCCGACGTTGGCGTGGGTGTATTCGGTCGAGAAGGGACCCAGGCCGTGATGGCGGCGGATTTTGCTATCGCAAGATTTTCAATGCTCTCGAGGCTTCTCCTTCTCCACGGGCACTGGTGCTACGACAGGCTCGCTCGAATGATACTTTACTTCTTCTACAAAAACGCGACTTTCGTCTTTTTGATTTTTTGGTTCCAGGTAAATTATACAATTTTAGGCTTGTCGGGAAAATAAATATTTTTTATTGTTTTGCCAATTGGCCAAATGAGATTAATATCTTCATCTCGTATATTTTTTTTTTTTTTTTTTTGACAGGACGAAGTTTTTTAGGGGAAAAAAATTACGCTGAAGTTTGCATCGTTGGAACGCAACGATTTTTTTTTTCATTTCTGTATTTTTACCATTATCGAAGGCCTTTTTCGTAAATTGAGGTCGTAAATTTCCAAAGAGAATACACCAAATTGGCAAAAAAATGCTTGCAATTGAAAATAATTCATTTTCGTAGCATTCCAACGCTGTAAACTTCAACGGCGTCAAAAAAATGTTGGATACTCGAATATCAGTCCTTGTTTCATCGAAAACAAAGAAAACCGTTTACGCGTTCGAAGAATAAACTCTGAAAAGGTTTTTTTTTAACTTTCAGCTGTACTGCGGATTCTCCGGTGCAGTTATGATCGATCAGATTTACTTGATGCTTTACAATCTTTTGTTCACGTCACTGCCACCTCTCGTAATTGGAGTATACGATCGAATAGCACCAGAGAGAATTCTCGTCTCGACGCCCGAGCTTTACGCACGGGGAAGGCTGTCTCTCGTCTACAAGCCTCAATCATTTTGGATAACAATGGCCGACTCACTGTACCAGAGTATCGTCATATTTTTCATCACCGAAGCCGTGAGGAGTTTATTTATATTTTTTTTACAAGACTTTCGTCAATTTCCTCGTATAATCAATCTCGTCTCAAATGTTCGAACGATTTTTTTGTTTCGATGTGTCCAGGCTTATCACGATTCGGTGGTCGATATCTGGGAATTTGGAACTACCATAACTACCTCCTGTATAATTGTGATGTCGATTCACATAGCTCTAGAGATTAGATCGTGGGTGAGTACGATCAGACTGTGCGAAGCAATCAAAATCATATTAGAATATCAACAGCGCTTGATAATTATGACAAAAACGATTTCCTTTTTCTTTCCTTCCAGACCATTATTCACGTGGGCGCGTTACTGGCCTCGATAGGAATATTTTTTGGTTTTTGTCTAATCTACAATATTGTATGTGTCAACTGTATGGGCCTGCCTGGCTCTTACTGGATCATGCCCGTTGCCGTTTCTCGACACGTGTACTGGCTCACTGTTTTGCTCGCTTCTGTTCTCGCCATGTTGCCAAGGTACGCACAGCGCCCCCATTTCTCGCGCTGTCGAAGTTTGCATCGTTGAAATGCAACGGAAGATGCTTTTTTCGTTTCTTTATTTTTGTTACTATCTAAATTCTTATTTAACGGCGGGGTAAAGTTAATTCGGCGAAAAAAAGGCATGTTTTTAAGATTTTTTTTTTGGCGTAACGAATAGTGTTCGTTTGTTGAAAAATTTACATATAATAAAGTAACATTTGAACAACATTCTCCTAAATTTGCATTGCAAAATATTCAAAATTGAGCGAGTGAAAATTAAACCCCGGAGGCGCCTCGAAAAAAAGTTGGTTTGCGGTGTGCACCATAACTCGCAACAGAATCATTTGAAACAAAAAAATCAAAATGCATTTGTTAAAGGAGATGTTTCTCGAGGTAATGACGGGAGGATTTTCTTTTTTCGATTTTTCGATTTTTCGTAGCACTTGGGAGCCAAAAACCCTATTTTCGCTAAAAAATCGACTAATTTGTTGTGGAAAAATTAGTAATTATTAAAAAAAAACAAAAAAGTTCTCGACAATACCTGGCGAATTATGTGAAGAAGTACTGTGCAAAATTTCAAAGCGATTGGTCCAGTAGATTTTGAGTTATCGTGCACACGGACTTCAAATATGACAAGTCTCAGAAAAACGGTTTGAAAAACGCAGAAGAGAAGAGAACGGCATGGAGCAGTAGACGCTCAAATACTCATAACTTCGTCAATTTTACTCCGATCGACTTGAAATTTTAACACAATATTCTTGATATATTATGCATTCATTTAAAAAATTGTAAAAAAATGAAAGAAAAAATTTAAATACTTTACCCCGCCCTTAAGGACTTACTATTTTAGAAATAAGACTTGGGTTACGGACCCCTAAGAAGAGTCTTCAAGATTATTGCTTAAAAATATTGGGGTGAATAGATATTGATGAAAAATGCTACTAGCCGTTATGGTATGTTTTTTCTTAACATACTGGCAAAAGGATAACGGAGGTTTCCGCACTCGTTGATTATGGCGAGAAATCCCTTTAGGAGCGTGAAAAATAGGTATTTTTCGGGATTTTTTTTAGAGGGGATAAAATAATCTGATCATTTTCAAATTTGGCGTGAGTTTATTATAACAGTCAAGTTAAAAAAAAAAAAAATTTGGGATGACCAACAAAATGGCGACGTTATTAAGGGTCTTCGGACGCCTGTTTTCCGCGACATCGAAAAGTGCTGCAGTTGTCACTCTTTTTCTGTTGATCTGAAAAATATTTAATAAGTTTCATTCGTTTACTGACATATTCAGGGGAAGGATATACCTAAAAAATGATGAAAAAGTGCAAAATTGAACATTTGGGAGCCTTTTTACTCCAAAGTTCGAATTTTCGACCATTTTTTCGACATATTTGACCGCCAAAAAATTATTTATTTACACGCTACCTTTCAAATTTTAGGTATATCCTTCCGATAATATTACTGAGAGTAACCTCCCAAAATTTCATCCAAATCGATCGATAACTTTTTGAGCTACAACACGAGCAGTTTTTGAAAAAGTAGTTTCGAGATAATCGCGTTCAAAGTTTACTCGCTACCTGACCGCATGCTGTCCCCGCGCTCTCGACTATTTTTTTTTTTTTTTTTTTTTTATTGGGTTTGTTCCAGCCGTACAGGGTCTTTCCCTTTTAACGAGCCCCAAATCCGCCTCAACTCCAACCTCCCATTCCACCACTATACCCCCTCTCCTTATACCATCCGTTCCTCATCTCCCCCGTCTACCGCCAATTCCGCACCCCCCCCCCCCCCCCCCCTCCACCTGCGGCCGCAGCCGACTTTCCCCTCTGTATCGTATTCTCCATGACATCTGTCATGGGTATAGGGAAACTGCGGAAAACCTATACCAATACAGCCCGGTCATCAAATTCGCCCCCCAGTCGTGGAACTAGTCTTATTTCGCCGTGAAATGCCGAAGAAAAACATTTCACGACGAAGTGTACGCGACTGGGTTTCGAACCCGGGACCTCCCGGTCCGCAGGTTTAGTGGCAAGCACGCTAACCACTAGACCATCGCACCGGTTTCGCGCTCTCGACTATATGCGATAACTTTGCGATTTCTTTGGGTATCATACTTTTTAAATATGTAAAAAAAAATCGATTTTTTGAAAATTCTAAAGGGATTTCTTGCCTTAAGGAGTGAGATGCAGTCAGAGGTGTAAAAAATCGAGCATTTTCAAGAATTTTTTAAAAATAGTAATTGAGTTTGTTTTATAAAAGTGGTTACACAGACTTTTTATGTTATTAAAAAATATTTATGTTATTAAAAAAAATATTTATGTTATTAAAAAAAGAAAAAAAAGAAGAAAAAGAAAGAAAAAAAACGTCATGGTGAATGCGATACAGAGGGGGAAGTCGGCTGCGGCCGCAAGGTGGGGATCGATTAGGGATGTGGATTGGAGAAAATGGTGGGAAATGTAAAAAGGGGGAAAATCCCTGTACATGGAAGCTAAAATTGGCGCAGCGTTCGCCGTAGCAGTAAAAATTTCATGAAAAATAGACTTTTTATGTTATATTTCAAATTGATTAGTACAAATTTTCAAAGAAAAATATTGATTATTTATAAAAAATATCGCCATCTTTGTCGGACCCTTTTCGGCATGTAGTGTTTTGCGGTGACCATCATAAAATTTTACTGGATCATTTTAAATAAAAAAAAATCATTAGTTTGGTAATAGATCTAGTCCTCAACCGAAACTTTTTTTTCCAAAATTAACAAAATGGCGGCTTCCGACAGATAACTTTCGATTTTCGACCAAAAAATCATTCGTTTATTGTTAAAAAAAAATCGAAATTTTCAACAAAAATGAAAATCCTTCGATTAAGGACTAGTTTTTAATGCTATCAATACGAACACCAAATTTCATCAAAATCAATCGAGTGGTTTTTGAATTATAGTGGTCACCGACTTGAAATAACATAGTTTCGAGAAAAACGCGTTTAAAGTTTTTCGAAGTGGATACGGTATTATATGTTCGTAAACTTTTGATCTCGATGAATGAAGCTAACCTTTTAAAATGTATTTTGATCCGCTGAATCCGAGTATCACAATTTTTGCCGAAAAGTCGAGCATTCAATTGTTTATAGCCAATTATTAAAACAATTGTTCAAGAAATTTAAGTTTTTCGGAATGAATTATTATTTCTAAACATTTTGGGCAATTTTAAAACGAAAGTATTCTTTATAAAATTTTGCTAAAGTTCATAGTTTTTGAGTAACACATTTTAGGTAATTTCTGGAAGAGTTGTCCAATTTTACACTTGATTTATGTATAAAAATAGTAATTAAAAAATTACTTACATCGAATCATCAATTCCTGGCCCATACAATAGGGCTTCTGCCGATGTGGAAGCTTCCAAAATATCAATTTATTATTGTCTTCGAAGTATTCTGCCTTCCCGGGTATTATCGTTTGCGCGTTTGACTCATGGAGACCCGCCGCCCCTTCACCAATTGTGGGATATCCCGGAAACTATTCATCGGATTGACTTGAAGTTTTCAGGGAATATTTTTGAAACATCATACTTCAAAATAATGTTTAAAAAAATCGATTTATGAAAATTCTGACTGCATCTCACCCCGTAAATATAAAATTTTAAAGTTTACGTCAAGTTGCCAATGCTCGTGTCTATTTTAACAGATTTTTTTAACATCGAAAATGCGATTTTGATGATCCCAACTCCTTTAAATTAAAATGGCAATGATTACGATTGTTTACCGTACATGAATTTTTTTTACCGATATTCATTAGTACACGTCATTAATATTTTGCTGCAATAACTTGGCACTAGTGACGTCACACAATGTATTAGCATAGGAACTTCGTTTATCCACCGACCCTTCGAAAATGATTTAGCAACAACCTTAAAGATGTTTCGGAGATTTTGATAGGCCAAATGTGCTCAAAAAATTGTGCAACACGAAAAAAAATATTTACGTTTCATTCCAACGATGCAAACTTCAATATCGTAATTTCTTCTTGTTCCCTTCAAACGTAATTCCTCCCGATAGTGTCTTATTGAAAAAAAAAAAATCAAAATAACGTTGTTCCATTCAAACATCGGGACGAATGTAATTGGTGAAATTCCATGATTTTTTTCAACACAGATTAGTTTACAAAGCCGCACGGAACACTGTCGCACCGGATATAATGCAGCGGACAGCGATGGCGGTATCAGCGAAGCGCCGATCCCGAAATCGTCGCCAGGGAATCGCCGGAAGAAGCGAGGGTGGTCTCGTTGCTGGTTGGTCCCGTTCGACTCAGCACGCAACAATTAGGTAACGGTGAATCTGCGTAAGTGTGCTAGTGCCAGTGAGACAGGGAGGGGGTAATCGAGCATATAAAAAAATACATATATATTAGGGTGGTTAAAAAAATCTATTTTTTCTCAACGAAAGTTGAAGTATATTAAGAAAAAGAAAGTTTTGCAAAATTTCAGGGTTCTAAACAATTTTTTAGTTAGTGCTCAAACGCCTTTTTCATGTTTTTTTTTTTTCATAATTATCGGAGTATACATTTTTTTTATCTCGATGCAGAAAATTTTAGTGCGTGATCCAATGTAAGTCTTGAGTTAATTTTTTCTGTAACAATACACAATTTTTACTCAAATATTTTTGTTTACCATCAACAATTTGTATTTGCAGATTAAGAATCAATATATGTAATTCGGTTGTGAAAATTATATTAACCACTTGACGAACAAGACCACGGTCTTTACATCACTGAACGTCTAACAAGTATGCGTATTTTTTGGAGTAATATGTCGTTTTGGAGTAAGAAAACAAAGTCATACGGATTCGAGAGTTAAGGGGGGATTGTCTTTTTTTTTCGCAAAATTTATCGCTTTTTGGGAATTTTTTTGCGAAGAAAGTATACAACGGAAAAGTTATGAAACTTGGCATATAGTTTTATTGATCTGTTTACTACATACAAAAAATTTTTTAAACAATTTCATCAAAAAATCCGCCTCCCACCCCCCTCGACGCGCGATGGTCCTTTTTTGATGGTGTGCACGATTACAGCCTTCACGTTCATCCTGCAACAAAAACCCAAAAAGCATTTTACTTTAGACACATATAGCTATCGTTCGATGAAGGGGAAAAAAAAATTGACGATTTGGTGACGTTTTGAACTTGAAGTATCGATTTTTCGAAAAAAATTGATCGATTTTTTGTTATAAATAAAAAAACTATTAAACGTATTGCTTTTTTGCTTCATGAAACGATAAAAGAATGTCAGCTGAGCATTCTGTCCAAATTTGAAGGCAATCGGTTGAATAGTTTTTGAGAAATCGTGCACACCATCAAAAAAGGACCATCGCGCGTCGAGGGGGGTGGGAGGCGGATTTTTTGATGAAATTGTTTAAAAATTTTTTTGTACGTAGTAAACAGATCAATAAAACTATATGCCAAATTTCACAAGTTTTCCGTTGTATACTTTCTTCACAAAAAAATTCCCAAAAAGCGGTAAATTTTGCGAAAAAAAAGACAATCCCCCCTTAAAAACCGCGGCGCTGTTGACGCTACTGCACCTTTGTTTCTCTGACTGTCCGTGAGTTCTTTTCGCGATTCATTTGACCCGTTTCCAGTAGTTGCTGTATCGAGGTACGTCACGGTACACGTGAAAATAAAAATGTAAAAAAATGATCGCGGGTTTGGACGATAGTGAGAGTGCCGAAATTTATCTGATTGGGTCGGAAATCGAAGAATTTGTGGAGCGAAAATTACCCACGAATAGAAAAGCATTGAGTCTATTCTTTCACCATCATAATACTCTTAAATTTTCTGTTCGAGAGAGTACACAAAACGTTCTCAACAAAATAACTAATATTTGGAGCGAATCCGAAATAGGAATTTCTCAACCTTGCATCAATTTCGTAAGGTTACAAAAATTACGATTGGAGTGGGCAGCATTGAAAAAAAATCATTTACGCAAAAATCAAACTCAATCGTTCAATGAAAACCTCTTTCAACGTAAGTTGGATAAATTATTCGAATTATATTATTATGATGTCTATTGGCAAAGCAAAAAATTGACGAAAAATCGAGAAAAATTTTTTAAATCGTTTGAGCACTATCTAAAAAAATGTTTAGACCTCTGAAATTTTGTATGAATTACTTTTTCACAACGTAGTACCATTTTCCCTTGGGTACCACAAAAAAAATTAATTTTTTTTCCAACCACCCTAATTCGTATGTAGATAATATTGGACGATCGTATCGGACATTAATATCTGGGTCATTCGCGAGCTTCGTCATGCATTTCCAGCGAGTAACCTTGGTTAATGGTGCGAGATCACGCGTATCAACATGTTTCGCAGATCCAAAGATATCGGTGTACCAAGTCGCATATAATTACGAATATAAATGTCATTCGTAAAGTGAATTATTAATAATTCTAACATCAATTTTGCTTTCCAGACCGGGCAATCATGCCGGCAAAACAAACGCCTTGACGACCATCGTAGCATAGACAGTACGGTAGACATCGAAGCTGCCAAGACTTGCCCCGAAGGGATGAGAAAAAGTGAACGATCGAGCACTCCTGAAATCGTTGTTATTTTACTTTATTTTTTAAAACCGGAATTGTATTATCGCCGAGTCACGACGAGAGTAACAACGCGAACGTACGTACACGGGCCGCGAGGAATATTTTTCGTTCTCTCGAGGCACGTTCGTCACGCCGATTGATATCGTTTTTTTTTTTTTTCACGTGCCAGATAGAAAAGTAGTTTCGAATTTCGGAACGAAGAACTTTGGTCGAAAAAAAATGCATTTAACGTGGAGAAAAGAAGAGAAGGACTTTCCGATGTTTCGACGTTGGAAAATTGCGAATCTGAGATTGTTCGAATGGGAGAAGAGAGGACACGATCGAATGTTTATATTGTCGAAATAGTCACTTTCGCTCCGTTCGATATTTCCCCTTGCCCCGTAATTCATTTTTACATGCGCGACGTAATTTATATTCGCGTGTACGCGACGCATTAAAAGTGGCCTTCCGGTTTCGTCGGTCTGTCCTCTCCCCTCTCGAATTCGCCCACGAGAGATCGCTGTTCGTTGCATTTATGGGCTGTGACTATTAGGGGGACCAAGTCTGCTTAGTTGAAACGCGCGCCTCAACAGACCAATATATCTAAGTTGTTAATATCGCGACATTGCGAGCTTTGTTCTTCGACAACACACGATAATTGAGACTCCGTGTGTTTTCTCGCGTACTCAACCACGTGTCGATTCATCATGAACATTGCAGTGTCCGAAGAGGGAGATTTGTTTTATTCCAAAATAAAAAAATGGATTCTCATGTCAATCAATGTTCAAGAATCAATGTTCGAAGACGACAAACTTCGGGATTTAATTCTGGGTAATCGTTCACCCAAATTTTGTGTTTCCACTATTATTATAATTAATTTTGGCAAAATTCCAGATTAGAAACAATTGGCAGCCAAAGCTTTTTCACCAAACGTACCGAGAATCGATTTTTCCTTCGGAAACATTGCGCGGTAGCTATAATTTTGCCACAGTGGATTTTGCCTCGATTTTAGTCACGCGTGACATTTGAAATGCCAAAAATAGGCGTGTTTTTTAAATTATTTCGCCTTCGAGTGAAATTATGAAATAGAAATACCGAGATCGTCGATTGATCTTTAGGTTGAGTAATATTAACAAATAGCGAATATTTTAAATCCATCATATGTATATTAAAAGAGAAAAAATCGCGAATATTCAGGAGGATGAACATGGTTGGCAAATTCCTTATATATGCGAGAAAAAAAAACGACGACAATCGGAATAAAAATTTCATATGGCAACGTGTGCAGGATACGTAGTAAGGACAGAAACAAAGATGTACTTGTCAGATCTTCAGTCAGACATTTTCCTTTGCATTTGCATCGTTGGAATGCAACGAAAATATGTTGTTTTTTTTTCGTATTCATCAATTTAAGCACAATTGCTCTACAAAAATCACCGAAACATTTTTAAAGACGAGTTTGAATAATAACGAAAATGAAGAAATAAAAAAGATTTTTCGTTGCATTCCAACGACGCAAACTTCCACGCGACAAAAATTCGTACTCCTGTTTCTCGAGTTAATTCCATATGTTGCATATCTTGGCATGGTATTGTACCTCGCGTATGCGAAAATGAGGAAGCGTAGAGGCGTTTGGCGCACTTTTATGAGAACGAAGCAAGTTTTAGTGTACAGTATTGTAAAAATAGATGTATATGTATATTTTTTTGTCCGTGCTTGCCTAACTCGACAGCAAAACGTATCTCGAGTCACAATGTGAAATATTTAAGTATTCATTAAATCACTCCGCGTACAAAGAGAAAATGTATGACGTGTACATATATATATATATATATTTTAACGTGTTTCAAGGCTACGAACACGCAGTGAATCAATTGATACGGTTAAGCACACGACTTTTGTGGAGGAAAGCGCGGTTCGAAAGAGATCCGCGGCATCGAGACGGAAAGTGTTATTATCGCGTAATGAACGACTGGCTTCGTGAATAATTAGATTGAAGATTTTTAAGTTTAAGATATATCGTACACGTTGCGCGAAATCCTGTTCTTAAGTAGAACTATTGATATGAAAAAAAGCTATTGTAATATTTTGATAAAAAAAGAAGAAGAAGAAGAAGAAGAAGAAGAAAATCGAATTGAAGTTGTTTGCATATAACTATATTATTTATCATTTATACAGATATATATATATTATATATTCTACACGTTGCATAGATTATTGATGTAATTAAGGAGAAGCGAGAAACGAAATGGCCTCAGTATAAATGTAATCATAGCGACACCCGATTGTTATACGAAAACGAGCGAATGCGATAAACAATTTGTGTGTAAATACGTGTATGAAAATAGTACATATTATACATACGTATACACTGAGTATTTCTTGTGCATTATTACGAACGAAATCCTTGAAGCAATATTCTAGCCTAGAGGCGTAAACTTCATGGTATTGAAGTTTGCATCGTTGGAGTGCAATTATTTTCGTATTGCTCAATGTTTTTTGGCACATTTAGGCTACGAACGTCACGAAAATATTTCGAAGGCCCTTTAAGGGGTAAGGCCACTGTAACGGCCCAAAAAAAAAGGTTTTTTCACTAATTTTTTGCTCCCGAAATTGAAGGTATTTGAAAAAAAACTTTTAATGGTGTTATCGGGCATACATTAAACTTTATTATAAAATTTTTTTACAGTAAAAAAAAAACAAAATGGCGGTTCCACAGCTATCTTCCCGGGACATGTTTTGCTTCCAGGGCTCCGCGGCACGCAGCACCACTGGTGCACTTTTGAATCTAGAACAAAAAAAAAACCATTAATCTAGAGGGCTATAGCTAGAGAATGTCGATCGGATTTTAAAAAGTATCAATTTTTGTGGATTTGGCGTGCGTTTGAAAAAAAAAATTGATTTTTGACGAAAAAAACGGCAAGTTTTTTGTTAATAAAAAATCAATAAATATAGTTCTTGAAAATTCCGATCGACATTCTCAAGATAATGTAAATGTTCACATCTGGTTAAAATTTCAAGTAAAAAAAATGAAAATTGTTCGAGTTATGCTGCGTGCCATTTTGAAAAACCATGTTTCGAGAAAAACGCGTTTAAAGTTTTGCGAATAGTTTTTTATTGGAAAAAATTTAAAAAAGACGTCGCACAGGACCTTTTTTTTCTTATTCTAGAGGGTTTAAACTATTTTTTAAGCCAATAAAAAAAATCGATTTTTCAAAAAATTTACAGTGGCCTTACCCCTTAATAAGGGCCTTACCTTATTAAGGGCCTTACCTTATTAAACCGTACCATAACCTAAATCTAAATTTAGATTATGGGATCCATAGTCTAAAACTGCAAAAGAAGAGTTTAGGTGGTGAAAAAATTGGAAAGATTAAAACGTAAAGGATTTTCGTTGCGCTCCAGCGATGCAAACTTCAACAGCATTAAATTTTTGACGTTTTTTCGGGCTTGATGAAAAAGCAAAAATTATTTTTACTATCCATTTTTGTACTTTTTAGTGGTGTTTGAAGAACTTACGAAAAAAAAAATTTGCGTAAACAAGTTAGAGCCTCTCACAAGAGTTGCGAGCCTCTAAATATGACCGTGAAAAAAAGGCTTGAGACGGTTGACATAATTCCAAAGCTCTCATTCTGAAACAGAAAAGAAAGCAATTTTTTTTATTAATAAGAATGTCACAACGGGTACCAAAGAGAAAAAAATTAATGGCGACTGTCTGAAAAAAATTGGTAATTCTTTAGATAAGTGACTTTTCTGAAAAAAAATTTGTTTGCTATTTTCTTATTTATTGGTTTATAAACGATACTCAGTCGGCGGAAGTTGACATTTTTCATTAATACATTTTTTTACGAGCAAAAAATCGTTAAAAATAATTTCGAATTTTTCAAAAACCCAAACATACGCAATATAGGCGTCGAAATGTTCAAAAATGCCCTATTTAATCACGTGCTTCCGCGAACTTCAAAACCCCATAACTTTTGAGGGGGGGGGGGGTGAATTTTAGCTTCCCCGACTGAATATCATTAATCACCCAATAAATGAGAAAATAGCAAAAAAAATAATTTGAGACTCATTTTTCGGAAAAGTTACTTATCTGAAAAATTACCAAAAAGTAAATATTCGTTCAATTTTTTCAGGTTTGAAATTTTTCAAATGGGAATAATAATAATCAGGCAATGCCCGAGATACGGACTATAGAGGGATATGTGCTGTATCTCCATACATCTCTGTAGGTCCATACCAAATTTCAAGTCAATCGGTTGAACAGAAATCGAGATTTTATTGGAGTCAGATTGAAAAAAGTAGTTTCGAGAAAAACGCGTTCGAAGTTTCGAGTACAATTACAGAGTACCGCAACTCTCCAAGTGGTATTATGGCATGTTATACTTACGTCACGTTTATTGGCTACGCCTGCCTCATAAGGTGTGCCTTCCTCGACTTCGAAATGACGATCGTCCGAAGTTCGTTCTTCCCTGCGAGCAATTCTAGCTTCGTAGCTCCGACCGGTCGATCCTATTCTATTCTCGTTTGTTCTCATAAATATTGCGAATTTCAAAATATCCTTATGAGGCCTTAAGGGCCTTACCTTAAAAAAATACAAAAAAATCGATTTTTTTCAAATTTCTGCCCAGAAAATACTGCCTTAGACATTGATTTTTTTCGTTCCTTTTTTTAAAGAAGTTACGTTGGTTTCGAGTCACAAAAAACATATTTTCTCTATTTAAAAAAATGTATAATATATAAATGATTTTATTCAAAATGTTGAGCACATAAAGGAGGAACATTTCAACAATATTTAAAAAAAGTTTCACCCAGAAATTTGGGAAATTCAGCCGGTGTGACCTGGTTTTCGGAAACCCCTTAAAAAAAGTGTCCTCGTGGTGGGCAGGATAACTCATGATAGCTTTGTCTAACATTACAAAACTATTTTTTTTCGGTTAGTAGATAAGTATAGCTCGTGATTGAACGAGGGATTTTTCAAAAAATTGAAAATTGAATTTTTGGCAGTCTTATGCAAAATAGTTTAATTTTTGGTACAATTTACACTAAGTATAGCATTGTAAAATTAGTTGTAATCGGAAAAAAAAACCTTCGTTCAATCACTAGTCAATGCTATTTTGAAGAAGTGTGCAAAATTTCAATAAGATCGGTGCATTAGTTTTTGAGAAATCGTGTCCATCGACTACAAAAATAGAGTTTTGAGAAAAATGCGATATACCTGCGTCGCTCCCGGCCGGTCTTTCCCAACGGGGGGGGTTCCAAAAGGCTCTCTCTCTCCTAGACTTTTACTCCGATTGACTTAAAAGTTTGGAAGAATATTCTAGACATACTGCTCTACTAGAAACAAATTTTCAAATGGATTTTTTGAAATTTTAAACTCACGGAAGCCCTTAAGGGGTCTTCTCACTTTAGACGCTAAATGAAGGCAAAACGGGAATTTTTTTATAGGTTATGTTATAGATATCGATATAAAAGTTGTTACACTTAATAAATACACTTTCAAAATACATTGAAAAAATGTTTTTCAATTTATTAAAGCCACTATTTATAGACGAAAATGGTAGTTAAAAAATGTCCTAAAAAAATTGTGAGTCCGGAGCAAAAAAATCCGAAACAAAAATCCAAATCAAAGATTCAGTATGTTAATGGCTATAGTGCATATCATACGATTTTTGATATATGCAAACACAGCAAAATGGCGGACAATTTTCGAAAAGACAAAGAAAATCGTTTTTTTCACCCTTTTTCGCAAAAAAAATAGTAAATATCAAAATTTGAAAAAATCCTTGATACGCGCTGTACCTATAGTTGTAAAGAATATGTGGTTAACATTTCATAAGGATCAGTTCAGTAGTTTCGAAAATTTTATCAACAAGCCGTCGAAAAACGTTGTTTCGAGAAAAACGCGTTTGGGTTACATAAATACATTTCAAAAATTTGTTTAAATGTATTTCGAAAGTGTATTTATTAAGTGTAGAAACTTTTATATCAATATCTATAATATAAACCTATTTTTAAAAATAGTCTTTTTTAGCGTCTAAAGTGAGAAAACCCCTTAAGCTGAATTAGCTGATTCGTTTCAACAATCACGCATTGTCATTGAACCAAGCGTGATTCAGCGATCAGGGCACATTGGCCATTCGTCACATTGCAAAATTCCCCAATCTCGGAAATTTCGACGAAAAATAAAAACTTTTTTCCAACCGCAATGAGATAAAAGTTTTCTCAAGTTTACAAAACAATCGTTCGAAGATGCTCGAGGAAGTGGCCAATTGTCGGGACGTTTGGGTCTGCGAGTGAATTGCGATCGCGGCAGAGATTTAAAGCGCTAGGATAAGAGAGAGGAGAGACTCGTGCACGCCAGTGAACGAGAGGGAGGGACTTTTGGCGCGCCACGACGTCTGCACTTCCGTAGAGCGGTACAGTCTCGTCCCCTCTCCTGTTTTACGAGAGTGCCCGAGCCAGTTGAGTCGCTCAGTAAAACTCCGTGGCTCTTTGTGGGCTCCTCGTGAGCGACGCGGTTGTCATTCTTCGAGTCTGAGATAGACAGAGAGAGAGAGCATACCTCAGGTATCTCGTCGCCGTGTGTTATTTTTTTTCTTTTTTTTTTCCCCACTTAATCCGAGACATCGTGATGTGATATTCGCGGGCCTCGATTGGATCGTTTTGAGGACAAAAACGCACGTGGTCGGTTTTATCGTGAAGTGAATTTTCTTCGGACATAGTGCTTCGAGAATAAAAACAGGCGTGTGAATTCGCCGATTTTCGTGTTAGTTGAGCTTTGTATTCTCTTTGTGCATGTATTTCGCAGGTGTGCGTGCGTATGCGTGCAGACATACACACACACAGATACATAACGAGAATCCGCATTGCATCGGTGCCTCGTGCAGTGCACATCAGCTGTTCTACTCCCACTCGAAAATGTTCGCCCTTTTCCGTCGTTCGCCCTTTTCCGTCCCGATTCGAAAGGCTCTCGGAAACCTCATTGTACGGATCAACGTGCGGACTTTGCGCCCACTTTGTCGTAGAATTTCGTTTTCCTGAACTCAGTGACCCGGAACAACACGGTTTTAATTAACGTTCCTACTTTCGTACGGTGTTTACCAGAGGCTTCGTTCGGCTGGCAATATGACTCGTTCCACTTGGACGATGTTCATTTTTGAAAACGAAACTTTTGGACGAATGAGAGAGTATAGTTGTGAATTTTACGCATTGACGAGGGAGTGAGATTATCGATGGTAACGGAGTTTGCATCGTTGGAATGAAACGAAAATATATTTCTCACGTATTTTTTTTTTAAGCACGTTAAGGGGCCAAACCAGTGTGAACGCTGAAAATTTGGGTGATTTTCGGGATTTTTTTGGAGGAAAAGTACGCAATTAAATGTTTCGGAAAATTAAGAGTATATTTGGCTATATTTGACCTATATTATATGATTTTTTCATAGAAAAATATTGAGATCCAAGCGACTTATGCGCTGCCTTCGAGACGCCAAAAAAATTCAAATTCAAAATCAAAAGGATTTTCAAATTTGACAAATCTCATTTCGAGAAAAACGCGTTTAAAGATTCAACCATCGATTTTTGCAAGATAAAATGATTAGAGATACTTGACATTTTTACAGGATATTCTTGAAAGTATAAACTGTCGAAAAAGGCACAAAAAAATCGATTTTTTGAAAGTGTTACACTGGTATAGCCCCTTAAGGCGGGAGCCTGACTTGAAAGGTCCAAAAAAGCGGTATTAGATATCGTTTCTTGTATATTTGAAAGGTATGAAAAAAAGTTTAACATGAAACAATAAATGACTGCAGATTTATCAGCCTATTCCATGTGCGTCTTGCCACTGCAGTCCCCAATCGCAAAAAAAAAATAACATTTTCAATTATCATATATTTTTCCTCTGGGTGAATTAAGAAAAAGCGAAAAAAATCGTGAAATTGTCGCTTTACTCAGGTTTGAAAAAAAAAAACACTTTAACGTGCTATAAAAATTATTTAAAAATACTTTTTCAACGACTTTTTGAATTCACTTAGAAGAGATTTTCATACTGAAGAAAATAAACTTTGGTTTGATTCAATTGGATCGTTTAGTTTTTTCTTGCTATCACGCCCGCCAATTTGGAAAAATCGTGAAAATGAAAACTGGAGATAATATCAATATCAAATATCAATCGCTCCTCTGCTTTTGGCATTATATCTTCGAAAATATTTACAATTGGCCTCTGTATCTTTGTACAAATATTCTGGGATAGTTTATCTATCGATTAAAGCAATTAAAAAAAAAAAACGATTTTTCGGACCCTCTAATTCAGGCTCCGGCCTTAAGGCTACGAAAATCACCGAAATATTTTCGAGAACCCTCAAAACTTATAACCAAAAGTTACAAAAAAAAAAAGATTTCAGAAAATAGTTAAAGTAAAGAAAGTTTAAAAAATCAAGAAAAATGTTTGTTTTATTCGAATGGTCGACTTTTTACTCGGACGATTTCACAGTGGAGGATCGAAATGGAATAGTGGCATAAAGTACTCCGGGAAAGTATCAAATAAAAGAGAATATAATTTATAGGAGTTGAAAGAAAATGTATATTATTTTTTTTTAATTGCCCCCGATAGAGCATTCGACCCTTGCCATTTTTTTCGTAGCTTTTTGTAGGCACTGGGAATGTATAACGCATGGATAAAAAGTCGAGAATGTCTTTACTGCCTGAGATATCAATTTTTTCACTCTTAACCCCTTAATGAGGGTGGATACTGGCCCACCAATTTTTTTGCGATGTTTTTAGGGCCCCATCAGATATACACTGCTGGTCAAATTTTTACTAGCCCCTCTGATAAAAAAAAACGAACCATAATATCTATGTGAAATTTCCTATATTTACAGTATACAAAAAATAACATGGAAGGGTGAACTTTTGGCCAACAGTGTACTGGGTCGAAATATACACGAAAAAAAAATTAAAAAAAAAAACAAAGAAAATAATTTGCAAACGATGCAAACTTCCGACCCATAGAGAAATGTGGTCTTGGAAATAGGCGAAATAGAGGAATAAATTATAATCAAAAGAATTTCAGTTTCTCTGTAGCAAAATTTTATATTTATTCTGCTTCCAAAAAGAAAAAAGTACTTAAAATAAAGAGAAGTGAGGAAACTTAAAAAAAAGGGACTGGTTTTCGCCGGTTAGAATCCTGTCGGATGTTTATCATCCAGAAAATTGCAATGCTCCAATTTTACGGTTGAATTTACAGTTACGCGACTGCTCATTTTGACATTGACTGTACACGAGTAGGAGGGCAATAAGAATAATCGTGTATTCTGAAAAAAAAAGCTGCAATAACCCTTCTTTTTTACTTCGCGATTATTTCCACGAGAGTT
Organism: Ophion obscuratus; assembly: GCA_964007375.1. Classification (NCBI taxonomy): domain Eukaryota; kingdom Metazoa; phylum Arthropoda; class Insecta; order Hymenoptera; family Ichneumonidae; genus Ophion; species Ophion obscuratus. Next base: position 5,518,795 of record OZ023313.1, read on the forward strand.
CACGACTATCCGTTTCTATTGCGGATTCTTTATTCGTTTCTCGTTGTCATCTCGACACGTGCAAAATGTGACAAAGTCTGCAGCATCGCGAAGCCTATTTTCGTACACGCTGACTAACGGGAAGAGACATCAGCTAGGACAAGCGGACTGCGAAATATGCATAACGTCGCGTCAAAAAATCCACAAATCTAAAGAGTTCGTGATGCTGAATCCGAAATTTTATAGAAAAATAATTCGAATAATTAAACGAGGTTGAATTTTGCATCGTTGGAGTGCAATGAAAATTAACAGTTCCAAATTCCTTCAATTCATTTTCCCGCATTTCGCCAACCAAAATCACACTATGTTTCAAGATATTTATTGAGCGATCCACTAGATAAATCTACAAAAAAAGATCTTTTATAATAATAAAAATAACGAAATTAAAACTGCAAAAAAGAACTTTCATTGCATTCCAACGATGCAAACTTCAACACCATATAATTGACGCGTAAATTACTCGTAAAAAGGAAAGAGGATTTTTCCCAATGATAAAAACTACTGGGGGGGGGGGGGTGGCATTTCGACAAATTAAAGCTGACATTTTGATGCAAGTGCATAATCTTGACCTTCGATGAATTTCCGCTCGATCTTGGGCGCTCTTTGGCAACGTCTCTCAGAAGTCCACCCAGGTGCAGTCTTCTCTCTCGAGTGCAACAAACCGTCACTATTACGGCGTCACTTGGAGTTGTATATCGCCCAGAAGCGCGCGAGTGTATATAACGTCTAGAGATTTATTTAGTCACAGAAATCTCGTGACGTGCTCGCCTCGCTTATTTTCTCGAGCTCGACGCACATGTGTGCCCAGCGTAGGTATTTCCTAGCGGAACACACGCAGTCAGCTGATCACGGTTGAAAATCGACCCGCCTCAGTACTCGATCATTCTTATCGAACCATCGGATTGGGCGTAACAATGCATTTTTTTTTATGATACCGAAGTTTGCATCGTTGGAGTGCCCAATTTTTTTGGGCCAATATGGCCCTCCAAAATCAGGCAAATTGTTTTTTATTTTTATTTTTATTTCATTTTATAATTAAATATAATTATTGTTATATGTGATTCAATAATTATATAATATTGTATTGAATTATAGTTATATTTAAAATATAATTATTGTTATTAGTCCAGTCGAGATAGGTCTAAAATTCGATTAACCTGGAATTAATTCCGGGCTTCGATTTTCTTTTTTTATACTTAGGGGGGGGGGTTGTTGATAGTGTAAATCTCGATTTTAGGGAAAATCCCCCTGGTGCGTTTGCCGCCATCTTGATTTGAAGAGGGATTTTTTGTTTTTCGAATAACTCGCTTAATTTCAACCTTAGAGTGAAAATGATCATATCAAAAGTTGTGGGAAATGTAATTCCCCACAAGTTTGGTGATTATAGTTTTTACCCTAGGATCGATATTTATAGAGTTACACTGCAAATAGGGGTAAAAAGTTCACCCCTAAATTAAGTATAAGTCGGAAAATATTGATCCTAGGGTAAAAATGGTACTGACCAAAGTTGAAGAAAATAAAATTTCCTACCCGGTTACTCCTTACCATTTTTACGATAAATTTGATAATAAACGAAATAACTGAAGATAAAAAAAAAGTTCATCCCTAAATTAAGTATAAGTCCGAAAATATTGATCCGAGGGTAAAAATGCTAATAACCAAAGTTGGAGGAAATAAAATTTCCTATGTGATTATTTATTACCATTTTTACAATAAACTTGATAATAAACGAGATAAGTTGAAAAAAAAAACGTTTTTTACCTCTTTTAGCAGTCTAACTCTAAATATCGATCCTAGGGTAAAAATTATAATTACCAAACTTGTGGAGAATTAAATTTCCCACAACTTTGAATACAATCATTTTCACTCTAAGGTTGAAAATAAGCGAGTTATTCGAAAAACAAAACAAAATCCCTCTTCAAATCAAGATGGCGGCAAACGCACCAGGGGATTTTCCCGAAAATCGAGATTTACACTACCAACCACCCCCCCTAAGTATAAAAAAAGAAAATCGAAGCCCGGAATTAATTCCAGGTGAAATGCTATTTCGACTGGACTATATATTCAATTCAGAGAATGAATTTTCGTTGCATTCCAACGATGCAAAGTACAACATCGTATTTCCCCCCCCCCCCCCCCCCCCCGCCATTGGAACATTTTTATCGTGCCAATCATAAAGCCAATTTGATAAAATCGAATGTTTCAATTTATCAAATGGACAAGCAGCACTGAACTTTGAGATTGGAAAATATTTCGAAAGCAATGCCTCGACAAAATATTTCTCAGCGCTAGAAAATATAAACTTCTACGAGTCTAGCCCTGACTCGATCCTTGAGGCTTGTTGGCACAAAACATTCGATATACACGACGCGACAACGACGAGTGATTGGCTTCGATAACAATAACTCTTGACGTTTGTTCAGCAAGACACAGACTGCGTGACTTTAGCTTCTTTTCAGCACAACAGTATCTGCCACATTTTTAAGGAGGTTGGAGCGTTAGCCACAATCAAAGATTAAATTTGAAAAAAATATATTTTATTGTCTAGACTGTACTGAGAATTGACGAATTTTTTGAATTTTTTTGACCGCAAAACAGCAGCGATAAAAAATTGATTGACGCATGTGGATTTTACGTGCGGTTAGGTGGGCGAGACGGTCACGCTACGGGTGATGTAATTTTTTTTGGCTATTTAGCACCAAGATGAACCATTTACAATGACGGATTAACGCAAACTGAAACTTTGTAAAGATTTAGAAAAAAACCCATCTTGCCCATCGTACATTATATTTGTTTTTCTTCTAGAAAGTTATTTTATAGTAAGTTATAAAGCTATTTCTCTATAAAAATAAGAAGGGAAATTATTTTACCTACGAAGAAAAAAGTTTGCATCGTTGGAATGCAACGAAATATTTTTTTCTTCATCTTGCTCAATTTTTTTGGCACCGTTAGGCTATAAACATCACTGAAGTAATTTTGAAGATCGTTATTAAGGAGGTACGGTGATGACCACGCTAGTAAACTAAGAGTCTATTTTTCGCCATAATACCGTTACGTTTTAGACATATGTGTGTGGCCTATATTTCGAGAAATATTTTTTAAGTACTGAATTTCAAGCTACTTATTATTTTTATAATATGAAAACAAACGTAAAAACGTAAAACGTAAAATCTACTACTCGACTTCAGTAGTACGCCATATCGTCGACGTTTAGCATCGTTGCATTTTCGATAGCTATCATCGGTCCCACGCGCTCGGCTTATTATTTTTGGTAGCCGGTAAACATGGAGAATGAAAATAAGTACCGTAGAAGTTTATCAAGAGAGTAACAGGATTGTACCTGAAGTCCAGTTTAGAGACAAAGGTAGATTCTGTCGGACAAGAATTAGAGAGTGAAAAGATGATATTGCGAATGCAAATGAAAAACGTCGCGTTGACGTTAACCTCAATATCCAATGTCCAATCTGTCCGAAGTCAAAACATATTTCATCGATTGTTATGTTATTTTTCCCTTTCCTAATTTTCACAATATTTGCAGATATAAAAACGAACGTTCATTTTATATGACGGTTTTTCCATGCTTAATTTACATATAAATGCGTTGTATGCATGTCGCCAAAAAGATTGAGATGCCTTAGCTATCCATAAAAGAACTTTGAGTAAATATCGACGAAAGGCCTTTTATAATCGATTAAAAAACGTACGGCTTTACACAACCATATTTTTAATTCGCGTAGAAAATATCCGATAGAAGAATCAAATTTGCGCGGGTATCCGGCGTTGCTACACTTCGAGCAAGATGGCTGCGGTTAAGTCACGAGACGTCTCTCTCGCCGAATACTTCGGTTTTTCGCGACTTTATTTCTAAATTTATTGCTTATTTCTGCGGTGAGCTTTCCAATTCAAGTTGCCTTATTGATCACAACGAACCAACGAACGCAACCGTCAGTTTTTTTTACGCGTGTCTTGGCTCCAAGTAACACAAAAAAATCGATATATGAAAGGACAGGCACATTTTGTCGTCTACGTGTGACTAATTGACCAACTTTAACAATTAATAACTCGGAAACTGTACGGTAAATCTCGTGGAAACTCCGCATACGCATGGACGAAGCTCTCGACAATGTTATTAAAAAAAAATCGGGCTTTTATCTTGGACTCGCTCCAATCACCGTACCTCCTTAAGGCGGGATCCTGAATTAGAAGGTCAAAAAAGGCGTTTTCTCAGGATTTTTTTCGAAGGGAAAAAACAAGTGAGCCCAGTAAACATTGAGGTATCTTTTCATGTATATTTTAAATGTACAAAAAAAAAATTTAATTGTGAAACAATAAATGACTGCAGATTTATCAGCCTATTCCATGTTCCGTCTTGCCACTGCAGTCCCCAATCGGCGGGAAAGATGCAGCTCGTAATTCTTGACTGAAACACAAAAACGAATCAAATTTTCAATCGTCATATATTTTGCTTCTGGGTGAATTAAGAAAAAGCTGGAAAAATCGTCAAAATATAAATTTTCTCAGGTTTGAAAAAAAAATGTGTTTAAAAAACACTTTAAAGGGCTATAAAAATGATTTAAAAAGACTTTTTCAACGACTTTTTCAATTCACTTGGAAGAGATTTTCATACTGAAGAAAATAAACTTTGATTTGATTCAATAGGTCGTTTAGTTTTTTTGCTATCGCGCCCGCCAATTTCGAAATATCGTGAAAATGAAAACTGGAGATAAGGTGCTTCAAAGTTTTCAATAAGAGGAAATATCAATATCAAAGATCAATCGCTTCTCTACTTTTGGCCTTGTATCTTCGAAAATATTTACAATCAGCCTCTGTAACTTTGTAAATATATTCTTGGACGGTACTGAAGTTTGCATCGTTGGAATGCAACGAAAATATATTTCTTTCTCAATCCCGTATTTTTTTTTTTTTTTTTTTTTAACACATTAAGGCTACGAAAGTCGGCGAAACATTTTTGTAAATCCTTAAAACTTATAACCAAAAGTTGTAAAAAAAAAAAGATATCGGGAAATAGTAAAAATAAAGAAATAAAAAAAATCCAGAAAAATGTTCGTTGCATCCCAACGATGCAAACTTCAACACCATATTCTTGGATTGTTTATCTATCGATTTAAATAATAAAAAACCGGCTTTTAAAACCTTCTAATTCAGGCCTTAAGGATCTATAACTTCAATTATTGACTACTTACTTCAAAGTTGTTTAAGGCGTTACCCCCACTTGTAGGGCAAAAAAAGGCCTTTTTCATGAATTTTATTAAAGAAAACTACAAAACTTTTTTAATCGATCAATATACCATCTTAAAGAACACATCTTGAAGAACTTTCAGTAATTTTTTTATTGAAAAATATTACATTGTTTAGTGGCAAATGGCCGTCAATGAAATAATGTTTTTATATACACGGTTTGCGGTGACCAACATTGCGGCGAAGTGGATCATCTGAAAAAAAAATGCGGATGAATTTAGTCAAATATAAGTATAAACTAGTCTTTAATCGAAGGATTTTAAAAAATATTCATTTTTCACAAAATGGCGGACAGTCAAAGTTAATGGTTCGATTTTAACGAAAAAAACGGCCGTTTTTTGGCTATAAAACGGCCATTTTTTTCGAAAAAAAAATCGAACGATTAAAGACTACATTTTTATGTATTAAATAAGCCTGCAAAATTTCAAGAAGATCGGTTCATTAGTGTTCGAGTAATCTTGGTCACCGACTTCAGAAATGCCATTTTGAGAAAAACGCGTTTAAAGTTTCAATTTCCGGTCGTTTACACAACGGATTCTTCTCTTTCAACGCTCATATCTCAGTCAATTTTGTTCGGATCGACTTGAAATTTTCAGGACATATTCTCAGATACTTATACTTCAAAAAAATGCAATAAAAAAAATCGAATTTTTCAAAATCGCAAGTGGGGGTAACCCCTTAAGTAGTCGAAAAATGTTGACTACTTAAAACACATTAATTGTTTGCCCATTTATTTGTATCTACATTAGCTAAAGTTGACTACTATTCAATATTGGACCATCAAGGTGTGATGAAAAATTACGAATCTTGGCTGGCGAACGTAGAGCATTGCTGCCTTTCAAAATTTCATTCTGAGTTGTATAAAACATTCGCCGACGCATTTTTTTTTCATAATAACCATCGATAATGTTATACTTTTTCAAGTTGGTAGTAACACAAAAGTTTTTCTTATTTGTGTAATAAAAATATAAAAATGCACAATTTCGCCCTTTATTTTTGGTATTTTTTTGGAAGACAAGTACTCGATTAAATGTTTTGGAAAATTAAGAATATATTTGGCTATATTTGACCTATATTACATAATTTTTTCATAGAAAAATCATTGAGATCCAAGCGACTTATGCGCTGCCTACGGAGGCGCCAAAAAAAAGTTCCTCCTCCTCGAAAAAGGAACAAATGTCGTTAAACTGGAAGATATTTCCTGTACAGTGACGTAGGATTTTCGAAAAATATCAAAATCTAACAAAATGGCGTAGTTACAAAAAAAAAGTCTGTTTTCTTGCCAATAAAATGGTCGTTTTTTTTCAATGCCAAATCGTCAGTTGTAATCCAATCATTGTAGAGTAAATATATTCAAGAGTACTCAGTTCAAATTTCAAGTCAATCGGATAATTCCTCTTTGAGTTACAATGTCAGCAAATTTGAAGATCTCATTTCCTATTCTTGAAAGTACAAAAATCTCATCTCATATTCTTGAAAGTATAAACTGTCGAAAAAGGCAAAAAAAGTAGATTTTTTGAAAGTGTCACACTGGTATAGCCCCTTAATTATATATTTTATGAAAAATTAGCATCTGCAGAATAAATCTATACCCCGCATGCATTTTTTTGAGGATCGCTCCAACCCCCTTAAGTCGTAGAGAAAAACATGTCTGTCTTTCGTACACGCTCGTTTACTATATTCCGTTACGTGCACTTTTTAACTCACCGCACGTTCTCATGTCCTATATCTTTTATCTTTCGTTTCATTTTTTTTGCCTCGAACAAATATGCGTGATCGCTCATAGCCAGGCTACAAAGCGTTTCATTCAAATAGCCGCGGTCCACAAGGTCTCCGTCTTTATGCAAGAGTTTTTCAATGAACGCGTAATTGTCTCGCTCTATCGTTGAGTCTTGTTTCACGTGTTCCTTATCAGTTCCTCGGGCAAAATTCTCCTCAAACTGTCCCGTAAAAGTGAAATCCAAGTTTGAGTCTCGATTTTTTAACCCTTGTCCCAATGTTGCGTTTAGCCACTTCCAGAATTCAAAGAACAAAGAGTCACGTTAAGCTTCGATTTGTTGAGTCGTCGAGTTTGTTCATTTATTATAGCTCCAATTCAATTGTATTTATAATAAATCGACCAGTGCTCAAATTATCCAAAAATTGATAGTGCGAGGATAATAAGTTCTAATGAAAACGAAGAAAAAAACTTGTGAAGGGAAACAGCTGTGTAAAAAAATGTTTCGTGTCACAAATATACTCGCTCTGAGCCTGAGCATTTCTGATATTTTCGATGAGTCCAATTGTGATGACTTGAGGGGCTTGGCTACTGTGACGACCCGAAAATTAGGGCTATAAAAAAAATTATTTCCGAAGGAAATGCACATTTATTTGCAATTTGCACATTTATTTGTTGATGTATGTACATCGACAAAGTTTTGTACCAAATTTTATAAAAGAAGATTATTTTATATAATTATTTATATAAATTTTATTATTTTATATACATTTTATATAAGAAGAAGAAGAATTAAAGAAGTTATGAATAATGTCGTGAAGGACCTTCGAACGTGAGGGGCTCGGGGTATTAAAGTTTGCATCGTTGGAATGAACAACGTTATTTTTTTTTCGTATTGCTCAATTTTTTGGCACCATTAGGCTATAAAAATCACTACTCTTGAAGTACTTTTGAAGTATAATACTTGTACTTGATTTGTACTTGAAGTACTCTCATCAAGTACTCAAAGTACTTGATGATGCACTTGATTTGTACTTGAATTACTCTCAAGTGCAAATACTCTTGACGATCCGTATTGAGGATCCATAACCTAAAACTGCAAAAGACGAGTTTAGATGGTAATAGAAAAATGTTTAATGAGAGAGGACTCGTTGCATTCCAAATATGCAAACTTCAACACCATACGGTGTACTTGACTTTGGCCACCCGGTTCATCTGAAACAAGAAGAACGAGTTTTTTTCTTAAAGTAGATAATATTGGCTAAGACTTGACAAGAATTTTTGTGTTATCGTGTTTTATATTGTCCGAATTGAAAAAAAAATAATTTTATGCCCTTTTTTGGAAAAATGACATTATTGTTGACAACTGATGAAAAAAAATGTCAAGAATAAAAAGCGTCCGTCAAGACTAAACCACTATTACCCTGAATAAGTGTACCAAATTTCAAGTCACTCCGTCCGTTAGATGTCGAGAAATCGTGTACACCGTTTTGAAAAACATAATTTCGAGAAAAATGAGCTTAAAGTTGGAGCTTCCTGCTCAATGTGAGTTGCCTCGAGCGACGAAAGAGTGTTTATCATCTTTCACGGTACCTTAAGTCTGAAAAGGGTGAGAAATTTTTTTATTTAAAGGTAGATTAACCCCCCTTAAGGGTCTACCTTAAAAGTAACCTCTAAAAATGGTGAAGAATCATTTTCCTTAAAAAAAAAAACATAAAAACCAGCCATTTTTTCCTTGCCGAAGGTAGACTAACCCCTTAAGGGGTTAGTCTACGGCTAAAAAGGTAGGTGAAGGTAGACTTTTAGACTTACGATATGTTCTATTACTAATTTTTGCTGTTATATGGTATTTTTTATCAATCTTTAAAAATGGCGGAAGTATGGCACGGTTTTCTAAACTGGTTGCGTGAGATGTCATACGGCGTAGCGTCGGCGAGATTGATCTGAAAGAAAATCGACGAAGATTTCTCTTTCATTGACGCTCATACGCAGAATATGAACCAAGAAAAAGTGAGAAATGTTTAAAATCGATTAAATGGTACGCTTTGAAACAAAAAGATCGAATTTTCCGACAAAAAGGCTCCACTTTGCAATCTAAAAATTCTTTATTTTTATTTCAAAAACATTAAGGATCATGTTTTAGACAATAAGATTTGAAAAAAATTTTAATCCAGTTTAGAAGACCGAGCCATACCGCCGCCATTTGTTAAGGGGGGAAATCACAGTAGCACACAAAAAAATAGGCATATTTTCGGGAATTAATTTTGGCTGAATAAAAGTATCAATCGAAAATCTGTAAAGTAGATTTTATAGCAATACTAAAAGAGTACAAAATGTAATTTTTTCAATAAAAATATTTAAAAATGGCGGCTCCGCAGCATATGCCCCAAGGCGCCTTTTTTGAGCTCGCCGAAGACATAACTCGAGCAAATTTTTACCGATCGACTTGAAATTTTGCCAGTAGCTTCGAAACATCTTTCTTCACGGAGCTACGTAGGATTTTTTCGATATATTGATTTTTCGCAAAATGGTGCATGTTTGAAAATAAAGTTAAATTTTTAACAAAAAAAACGCCATAAAATCGTAGATAAAAAAAAGTAAGCCATATAAAATAAAAAATCCTACGTAGCTCCGTGGAGAAAGATGTTTCGAAGCTACTGTCAAAATTTCAAGTCGATCGGTAAAAATTTGCTCGAGTTTTTCTCGAGCAAATTATAGATTATGTCTTCGGCGAGCTCAAAAAAAGGCGCCTTGGGGCATATGCTGCGCAGCCGCTATTTTTAAATATTTTTTATTGAAAAAATTACATTTTGTACTTTTTTAGTATTGCTATAAAACCTACTTTACAGATTTTCGATTGATACTTTTATTCAGCCAAAATTAATTCCGAAAATATGCCTATTTTTTGTGTGCTACTGTGATTTTCGCCCTTAAGATTAATCATTTTGAAAAACCATGTAACAGTCAAAACTGATAACAAACCATCCCCTAAGACTAAAAAAATTACGATGTTGAAGTTTGCACCGTTGGAACGCAACGAACATCAATTGTTTTTAATTGTTTTAATCATTTTTGGCTGCGAAAATCACCCAAACGTTTTTACGAATTCTTATCAAACATTTGCGATCTCAATTTGCCAAAAAAGAAGTCTTTGGATAAGCACAAAAATGAACAAATGAAAAATGAACAAAAAATCATAAAAAAAAGTCGAAGAAATCTTTCCTTAAAAGAAAAAACTGGATCAGCAAATTTTTTCCTCGCCTTGAAGGCCCCCTTTTCCCCTCCTTGAAGGCCGTAGAATTTCTTCAACACGGTGAAACTGACCCAAAGCGACAGTGCATAGGATACTTTTCACTTGACAGTATTCCGACAACGATGACGTACTTGTTTAGCAATTAGTCACCGTAACAGCCCGAAGCATTCATAATAGATCAAATATGATACATTTGCGTGCGAGTGAGTCGGACGTGTCTCATCGACAGCCATCCCACTCCTACCTTTTTTCAACAGAGGAGGAGACCAGATAACACTTTTTGCCTCAGCCCTCACACCTCCCGTGCGACGAACACTTTTTTCATAGCCTTCGGTTTCTTAAGGGGTCTTCTCACTTTAGTCGCTAAAAAAGGCTATTTTCATGATTTTTTTGACAGGTTTATATCATAGATATTGATATTAAAGTTGTTACACTTCATAAATCCATTTTCTAAATATAAAAAAGAATTTTTTAAATGTACGTATGCAACCCAAACAAACTTTAAACGTTTTTTGACGGCTTGTTGATAAAATCTTCGAAACTACTACACCGATCCTTATGAAATTTTAACCACATTTTCTTTACAACTATAGCTATAGGGCATATCAAGGATTTTTTTAAATTTTGGTATTTACTGTTTTTTGTTGCCAAAAACGATGAAAAAAAACGTTTTTTTTTTTCGAAAAATGTCCGCCATTTTGTTATTTTTGCATATATAAAAAATCGTATGATATGCGCTATAGCTATTAACATACTGAATCTCAAACCGTTTGATTTTTTTGTTTCGGATGATCCATCTCCGAGATTTCATCAACAGCGCAGACCTACCATTTTTTTAACTACCATTTTCGTCTATAAACAGTGACTTGAGTAAATTAATTTTTTTTAAAGTGCATTTCGAAAGTGTATTTATTAAGGCGTTACCCCCACTTGTAGCGCAAAAAAGGCCTTTTTCATGAATTTTTTTAAAGAAAACTACAAAACTTTTTTAATCGATCAACATACCATCTTAAAGAACACATCTTGAAGAACTTTCAGTAATTTTTTTATTGAAAAATATTACATTGTTTAGTGGCAAATGGCCGTCAATGAAATAATGTTTTTATATACACGGTTTGCGGTGACCAACATTGCGGTGAAGTGGATCATCTGAAAAAAAATGCGGATGGATTTAGTCAAATATAAGTATAAACTAGTCTTTAATCGAAGGATTTTAAAAAATATTCATTTTTCACAAAATGGCGGACAGTCAAAGTTAATGGTTCGATTTTAACGAAAAAGAAACGGCCGTTTTTTGGCTATAAAACGGCCATTTTTTTTTCGAAAAAAAAAATCGAACGTTTAAAGACTACATTTTTATGTATCGAATAAGCCTGCAAAATTTCAAGAAGATCGGTTCATTAGTGTTCGAGTAATCTTGGTCACCGACTTCAGAAATGCCATTTTGAGAAAAACGCGTTTAAAGTTTCAATTTCAGCAGACTAGCCGGTCGTCTACACAACGGATTTTTCTCTTTCAACGCTCATATCTCAGTCAATTTTGTTCGGATCGACTTGAAATTTTCAGGACATATTCTCAGATACTCATACTTCAAAAAAATGCAATAAAAAAAAACGATTTTTTCAAAATCGCAAGTGGGGGTAACCCCTTAAGGCCTTAAGCCACAGTAACGGGTATAAAATCATGTGCGAATTTAACAATTTTTTTCGTATGAAAAAGTGATCCACTCATAAAATTAATCACACATCTATTTAGTATGAATATCAAGCTGTTGGAAAATATATATTTTTCTTTTCGATGTACCAAATGGCCGACTACTCGAAACTTCTCGAAACAGCTTTTTTCCAATTGGCGTGACAAATAACTTCAACAATTTTCACTCGATTTACTTCAAACTTTGAAGTTATGTTCCTAATTGCATTTCACAGAGAAGTACGTGCGGAATTTCTGATTAATCGAAAATTTTTCATTTTATGAGCAGTTTATGAGGAGTTATAACGAAATTTTTCACTAAAAATTCATTTCCCAAGTTCAAATACTTACAACTTTTGAATAAAACAATATTTTTTAAGTTCCGTACGTACTTCTATAGGTATTCTCATGTAGATAGACGAGAATTTCCGTTTTTTGTTCTAGGTCAAAAATTGTGGATGCTAAACGTAACGCCGCGAAGCGCCTAAAAAAAAGATACCAAACGAAAATATTAGTAGTCGGTCATTTTGTACATGGAAAAAAAAAATATTTTTTCTAACAGCTTGATATTCATACTAAATAGATGTGTAATTGATTTTATGAGTCGATCGCTTTTTCATTCGCAAAAAAAATTGTTAAATTCGCACATGATTTTGTACCCGTTACTGTGCCCTAAGGCCTTAACGGCGGGGTAAAGTTAATTCGGCGAAAAAAGGGCATGTTTTTAAGATTTTTTTTGGCGTAACGAATAGTGTTCATTTATTGAAAAATGTACATATAATAAAGTAACATTTGAACAACATTCTCCTAAATTTGCATTGCAAAATATTCAAAATTGAGCGAGTGAAAAATTAGTAATTATTTAAAAAAAAACAAAAAAGCTCTCGACAATACCTGGTGAATTATGTGAAGAAGTACTCTGCAAAATTTCAAAGCGATTGGTCCAGTAGATTTTGAGTTATCGTGCACACGGACTTCAAATATGACAAGTCTCAGAAAAACGGTTTGAAAAACGCAGAAGAGAAGAGAACGGCATGGAGCAATAGACGCTCAAATACTCATAACTTCGTCAATTTTACTCCGATCGACTTGAAATTTTAACACAATATTCTTGATATATTATGCATTCATTTAAAAAAAAATTTTAAATTTTAGTTCTTTACCCCACCCTTAAGTGCAACAACCTTTTTATCAATATCTATAATATAAAGCTATGAAAAATATTAATAAAAATAGCCTTTTTAGCTTCTAAAGTGTGAAGACCCCTTAAGACCTGGATAGCACTGTCAAAATAAATAGCCGCGTCGTTCGATTATCCGTCGACGAAATAAAATTTGAGCGAAAAATAGCGGGAATGCCGCGAAGAGTATCGATGAAAAAAACTAGGGCTTTCGTTTATATTCAACTTTTTGTACCGTAGTTAGACGCAAACGATCGATCACCTCGTTCTGTACTTCGGTTGACCTTTGCCTCGATATAGATGTGCATGCAGGTTGTCCGGATCCATGTATGGCTCACTCGTAGTACACCGAGTGTACAGCCAGGATGGATTTCCGTGCAGCCTTTTGTTTCAAGGCAACGACCACGAGTCTCGCGCCGTGTCATGCCAGACATGCAACCAGTCGCACACATGTTCCCACACTCACTTTGCATCACGCTGCGCGTAAATTTCCTTTGCAACGCGTGTGACGTAATTCCGCGTGAAATTTCCAGGAAATATTTTTTTACCCCCTTCCTCGCTCTGCAATAATCTTCGTGTCAATCATGTGGAGCTTCGTAGCGAAGGACGGTATCGAAGTTTGCATCGTTAAAATACAATGAAAATGTTTTTGTTTTTCGCCTCTTTCGCTCTTTTGGGCTAGTAAAATTATCGAAATATTTTTAAAGGGCCCTTTGGGGATCCGTAACCTGAGTCTGCGAAAGAGGAGAGAGTAACGAAAATAAAGAAATGAAAAAATTAAAAAAAATAACATTCACTACTATATTATAATAATAGTTATAAAAATAATATTCACTATAATATTCACTAAATTTAAAAAAATAATATTCACCGTTACACTATGATGATCCCTTAAAGTTTGCATCGTTGGAATGCAAACTTTAAAGGATCATCATAGTGTAACGGGTCGAAGAATGGCTGAATTTCGCGATTTATTTTTCAATGGTTGAAATACGCTCATCAGTCTGATTTTTTTATGTCAAATCAAAGCACTCATGAAGAACGGAAAATACATTTTTAAACGTTTATTTTTATTGTTCTTACATTTTTTAACGCTTGAAAATGTCTTCCAAAAAAAAAGGAATCCTCACGGTGTTGTGGCCGTGAATATTATCTGAAACAAAATTTGTAAAAAGATTATTAATCAGTATAAAAGCCGCTATCTTGGTAGAGAGGATTAAAAAAATTAATATAGACAAAATCGCGGCGATTTGAAAAAAAAAGTATCGAATTTAGTATATTTTTCTGACAGTTTTTCGTTAAAAAAAAATATGAAGATTAAAAAAAAAGCTTCCATGGCGTGAGGAACGTTGTGTCAAAATTTGAGACGAATAGCTTGAAAACTGTTCCTTTGAGAGTGTACACCGTTTTGAAAAACGACATTTCGAGAAAAACGCGTTTGAAGTTTCGAGTGCGGAATTTTCATATAAATTGTCTACTTACGATCAATCAGCGAAGCCGGGTTTATAACCGTCCATACTATCGGCTAATGCAAAAAAAATCGATTTTTTGAAAAAATTTCAGCCAAGGAATACGTTTTTTTTTTGCCAATGCAGGAATTTGTGCTGTCGAAGTTTGCATCGTTGAAATGCAACAAAACTCCTTCTTTACTTACTTATTTATTTATTTTCTTAACTACCGAAACTCTTCTTTCTTTGGGTTATGGATCCCTAATGAGGATCTTCAAAAACATTTCACAAGGAATGACACTCAAGTGTCCGCCGTCGATTTTGTTGAAACTCATATATGTCATCAAGCTTAAAAAACAATTAGATACGTACTTTTTATCGGCGGAAAAACGGGTTTAAGGGGGGAAACCACCCTTCAAAGAAAGGCATTTCGCCTCTTAATGTAATTTTTCTTCAACACTTCTATAGTAGATTTTTTATCGCTTTACATTAGAAGAATTTTGGTTTTTGTTTCATTCAGATCGGTGGACTGCTTGTGGGTGAAACTGCAAAATCACCCCTCGACACACCTTCCTTTGAGAATAGGTTTTTCTCGCTTAAAACCTTTTTTCTGTTGATACAAAAATTTATGACTAATGGTTTTCAATGTTTTATCATATATACCGATACCTTTGAACGAGGACAAAATTTCTAATTTGCATGACTTTTTAAAGAAGGAACGACTTCTTCGCCAATTTAGAGACCTAGGATATATTTGATTACAATTTTTAGCTGTTATATGGTATTTTTTAAAATTCATTTTAAAAAATGGCTGAGGTAGGGATTGGTTTTCTAAACTGGTTGCGGCAGATGTTGTCAGACGGCGTGACGCGTAGCGTCGGCGGGTTGATCTGAAAGAGGAACCGACAAAGATTTATCTTTCATTAACACTTATGCCCAGAATATGAACCATGAAAAAATGCGAAATGTTGATAATTGATCAAATACCACGCTTTAAAACGAAGAGATTGATTTTTCCGAAAAGGGCTACATTAAGCAATAAAAAATACTTTTTATTCTTTATTTTTAAGAACATTTACGGTCATGTTTCAGACACTAAGGTTATAAAGATTTATACCAAATTTCATCAGAATCGCTTTATGAGCTTTTTAGCTATACGTCACGCCAGTTTTGAGAATGCAGTTCAGAAGACACCGCCGTACCTCCGAGCATTTTTAAAGATCAATAAAAAAAAATACCACGTCACAGCCAAAAGTAGTAATAAAACATACCCTAAGTCTCAAAAATGGTGAAGGAATCTTTCCTTTAAGGCCTTACCCCCACTTGTAGCGCAAAAAAAGGCCTTTCTCATGAATTTTTTTAAAGAAAACTACAAAACTTTTTTAATCGATCAATACACCATCTTAAAGAACACGTCTTGTAGAACTTTCAGTAATTTTTTTATTGAAAAATATTACATTGTTTAGTGGCAAATGGCCGTCAATGAATTAATGTTTTTATATACACGGTTTGCGGTGACCAACATTGCAGCGAAGTGGATCATCTGAAAAAAAAAATGCGGATGGATTTAGTCAAATATAAGTATAAATTAGTCTTTAATCGAAGGATTTTAAAAAATATTCATTTTTCACAAAATGGCGGACAGTCAAAGTTAATGGTTCGATTTTAACGAAAAAAACGACCGTTTTTTGGCTATAAACCGGC
The DNA here is from genome assembly GCA_964007375.1 of Ophion obscuratus. Taxonomy (NCBI): domain Eukaryota; kingdom Metazoa; phylum Arthropoda; class Insecta; order Hymenoptera; family Ichneumonidae; genus Ophion; species Ophion obscuratus. The sequence goes on from OZ023313.1 coordinate 5,535,087, forward strand.
CATTTTTTTCGAAAAAAAAATCGAACGATTAAAGACTACATTTTTATGTACTAAATAAGCCTGCAAAATTTCAAGAAGATCGGTTCATTAGTGTTCGAGTAATCTTGGTCACCGACTTCAGAAATGCCATTTTGAGAAAAACGCGTTTAAAGTTTCAATTAGCCGGTCGCTTACACAACGGATTCTTCTCTTTCAACGCTCATATCTCAGTCAATTTTGTTCGAATCGACTTGAAATTTTCAGGACATATTCTCAGATACTTATACTTCAAAAAAAGATGCAATAAAAAAAATCGATTTTTTCAAAATCGCAAGTGGGGGTAACCCCTTAAAAAAATTATCAAAATCAGCACATTTTTTCCTCCCCTAAAGTTCCTTCCCTAAAGTGATGTTCCTTGTCAGCCATACACGTAGAATGTGGCGAAAAAAATGGGGCAGTACGAAAAAGAAATAATTTCGTTGCATTCCAACAATGCAAACTTCAATACCGCATAAATTTTCCAGCTATCCATTTTCCATCGCGGGGTCTCGCTATATCCATTACGTTCCGTCATTCTTCCATACATCTGCTTTGGAACTTTCTTGTGTCAGTAATTGATGGCTTTTTCTCAATCGCCACTTCTGATCGGTTTTCGTTCTAAATGCTTTGCAAACATCGGATTTAGCTGAACTTCATTCACAACAACACAACGGATTACATCGTTAACCCCCGTTCTTTGTTGGTGGAGAAAAAATAAATAAAAGCGCCAATTAGAACGCAAATGGTGTTTATTTTTTTACACTGACGAAAATTGCGATGTCTTAACCGAGCTGGAAAATTGTTTATGCAGTGTGCAGATAAGAGGAACGCGAGCAGATAAGCAAGATCCGGAATTTGCAAGACGAGGATTAAGAGCAAACGCGGAGACACCGTGAGACTCAAACCGGAGACAAGAGCCCGAGTGCTTCAATAGTCCAGGCAATAAGCATAAAAGTAAGCACTTTTTCGATATAAATACGAAAATTGAAATGTTAAAAAATGTTTTAAAACCGTTTAATCCGGGAACTAATCATTTTATCGAAAAATATGTCAAACAAAAGTTGTTGGGGATATAAAAGTACGTAAAAAAGTATTGAACGTTCATCTTCGTATCTGGAAAAATAAGGGAGCAAATAACGAAAAACCATTCAATTGGGGGACGAAAGCCTCGAATTTTCAAAAAAATTCAAAAAATATCAAATTCGTAAATATCTCAGGTTTTTTTGTTACGCAGTGCTTTAGTAAGAGTTAATCTAACTTTCTACGGATTTTTTTATTTTTTATTTATTGAATAAGTATTAAAAAATGACGACTGAACATTGACAAAATTACTGGTTGAGGATCACTGTCAGAAAGGGAGGCGCTGTATGGCTATGGCTATACGCGCATGCGCGCAACGCGCTCTAGCGAGTATCTTGCAACCCTTACACTCCCAGTGGTGCTTCGGCTGCAAAGCGTCTTGCAAACATATTTTCATTCGTCTTTTTCTCCCTCATTTTTAAAGATACGACGACGAACGTTCAATACTTTTTCACGTACTTTTGTGTCCTAAACAACTTTTGTTTGACATATTTTTCGATAAATTTATTAGGTTCCGAATTAAAGGGTTTTTAAACATTTTAAACATTTTCTTGGTGGTTAATTGCAAAATTTTTTATCGCCTTTTGATTCAGCGTCATCCAATTACGCTTGGATCAATTTTGCGTATTTATATCTAAAAAGTGCTTACTTTCGAAATTTGTACTGGACCACAATGATGTATAACGTTACCACGGTAAACGGCGTCTACGCTCACACCACAAGCGAACCACCAAGCCTGAATGATAAACGAGTATTGGTGTCGCGTATTGGCACGTTGCCTCGTCCATGTGTACCCAGTGTGGAGTAACGCAGGAAGGAAATCGTCGAGCTTGATCGAGTTAATTGAATGGAAGACATTGCGTTGCTTAAGTTCTGACGTAATTTAACGCTTTAGTCGATAACGTCAATCACGAAAATGAGGTCAAAGTGATAAGTTTTTTTTTTTTGTACGTCGTTCAGCAAAAAATACAAAGCGAACCCGATCGATGCCGGCAGATTATCGATTTACACAGCGTACGTGTAAACGAGGAATATCGGTTGAATTCTGATAGATCGAATCGTTCGATTAATCAACGTTCCATCTGTGTTGGCTTACACTGACAGACAAATTATATTGGTATTAACTAACCGCGTCTATTTGATTTTTTTCTTAATCGAAATAACTAGATTTTTCGTAGATTCAAATTTTCCTATTGCATTCCCATCATTGGAATGATTTATTTCAAATATTTTTATTATTTATTCAAATCAATTAAAATTATTATTTATTAAAATCAAAGGCCATTTAATATCGTCCAATAACTAAATATTTTATTTAATCCTAATAAATCTGTGAATCGGTTTCATCTGTTCAAAAAAACAATTTAGTTGAATCCACTAATGGCATTTAGTTGATTAAAAAAAAAAATTGTAATGAAATAAAATTTTCGTAGAGCCAATGATTTTTCTATTTGATTGAACTAATGGCATGTCTTTATTGCAACACTCATGTCAAAAGGGTGTGGGGGTAGAAAGGATGGAGAGAGGAATTATATATATGTGTGTGTGTATATATATATATATATATATATATATATATATATATATATTATATATATATATATATATATATATATATATATATATATATATATATATATATATATAATCGAGTTTTATTTGCATAAATCGCTTTACAATTTTTTTACAAAAAGTTTTCGAATTGTTTATACACATTTTTCTTACAACTACCTTAATTCTATGTTCTACCCCGCATACTCCGTTCCCTTGTACCTTTGCTCTCTTTTATTCAATTTATTCTTCATCTCTATCGCTTTCAACTCCTTGCTCATTTTTTTTACCCACTTCCTTTATTTCTCTGAAATACTGGCATACCCCTATATTTATCTTTCCACTCAAAATGTTTATAATTTCCCCCTTTATCGCTACCTCATCCACTCCTTGCACCCAATCCTCATATACATAGATATACATATACATACATACATACATACATACATACCTACCTACATACATACATACATACATACATACATACCTACATACGTACATACATAGATACATACATACATACATACCTACATACATACATACATACATACATACATACATACATACATACATACATACATACATACATACATACATACATACATATATATATATATATATATATTGGGAGTACAAATAAGTCTCCGCCGTTTGACAACAGATGGCCCCACCAGGAAGTTATGGTGGAAATTGTCAGATGTAAAACGTCAATGGACATCTGGCAAGACCATAACCTCGAAATATTAGCGATTTTGTATCAGCATCACATAATATTTTTCGTGTGAAAATGTTGAGTTTTGAGTCGAATAAGCGTTATTTGCAGGAACTTTATAACTCTTCTTTACTTCTTTGAGAGAGAGAGAGAGAGAGAGAGAGAGAGAGAGAGAGAGAGAGAGAGAGAGAGAGAGAGAGAAGTTGTCATGAGTGGTTTCAAAAGTTTAAGAACGGTGAGTTTGACGTCGAAGACAAAGAACGTAGCGGAAGACCGAAACGAAGACGCGGAATTGGAAGCATTAGTGGAGAGAGATTTGTGCCAAAAGCAAGAGTTCCCGCAAATGACGCTTATCCGGCTCAAAGTTCGACATTTGAGCACGAAAAAATGATGTGATGATGATACAAAATCGCTAATATTTCAAGGTTATGGTCTTGCCAGATGTCCAATCTTACAATATCACGTTTTACATCTGACAATTTCAACCATAACCCCCTGGTGGGGCCATCTTTTGTCAAACAGCGGAGACTTATTTGTACTTCCAATATATAGGTTATGTTTGAAAAATCTATAGCATGTTATTCGATAAAACTCTCTAATTATCACAATGATATTAAATAATTGATATACTTTATGTGATAGAATGAATAATTATAGGAATTCATTTGGTCTATTATGCCATATCTGCGACCAAACTATGATTAGGTAGGTTCTAGGCTCGATTCCCAAATAGGTGAAATATTTTCGTTGAAAAAATATCATCTCAAAAGGCCAGGGAATAACAAATTACGCTACAAAATCGTTGTGGCAAAACTGTCAATTAAGTCTTTCATTTCATTTTGTTTTTATGAAATATCTTATGCATATAGTACACTTTGATTTACCGTGTACATTGTAAGCAAATAAAGATTTATTTTAATCGAATCTTTATTTACTCAATTTGAATATATTTAATATTTAAAAAGAATAGCTCAAACGAATAAAAAATATATTTGAAACAAATAAGATCGTAGTAGGCCGACGAGGAAAAAACCTATTTTATTTACATAGATCCTATTTGAGTTAAGTATTTTTTTGGTAGTGTAGCTTCATTCTAATTGCCATAAACGAGAACCTTGCGCAATCGGCACGGATAGTATCCGGCCAGGTTCGAACCAAGAAAGATTTGTGGCCGAGTTATTGGCGTGAGTTTGCTAACGAAGGATAATTTACACGCTGACCTGAACGATGATTCGTTCCGTTTAATCTCTCGAAAAAGTAGGCGGGTATGTGCTCAATGATCTGAGAAGAGATCTACGGCTCGGAAGCTAAAGAACATTCGGAGGATTCGAATGATGACAACGATTTGTCCATTCCGATCAAACGGATGACTCCGTGATCTAACGAGGATTCAACGTCTCTGGAAATTCAAGATTCGTCGATAAATCAATGCAAGACTTTGGAGATTTTCTTTTTTTCCATGTGATTCAGGCACCAAACGTCCGAGACTTCCTGTCATCAAGCTTCCCACCTGACTAAACGATGCAGCCATAAGAATCAATAATCCTAAAACGCAGCTCGAAAAATTAAAAACCACAATGCAACCAGTATTCGTCCTACTGTGATAATAAATAAACATGCCTCAAGTGATTAAGGCTGAACAATTGTTGAGGTTGATGATAAATCGATGAGATAATTCAGCGAGTATAATAGCATCGATTGGCAAGATTTCTCGCGGCCAGTCACGAAGTGTCGTAACCGCGTGGTCACTCAACGAGATAATCCCCAAGTGGCGTAAAAACGAGCGTGTATAATTGCGCGTATTCGAAACGAGGAGTACACTCCAGTTGACCTCGATGCTTCATTTCTTGCGGTGCGGTAAAAATACGTATCGTTTTTCGAGGTCACGCCCGTCATCTTCCACACGAATGCGCAACTTGATCCATCTCTCGCGAGGATACGGAGCTTTTCGGAAGAATTTACGAGCGTCGACCATGAGGGACGAATAAAGTTGCGGTGCTTGTTTTTTTTTTTATTTATTTTTTATTGATGTGCGCAAGGAGAAATCGATCGTTCCATGAGGAAGAACCGGTTTTCAGCGGGTGTCAATTCGCGCCTCTCGACGACTCGTGTCAATGGTCACAGGAATCGGGATGTTCGAGGGCGTGAAAAAAGGTCGTTGATTGGAACTTATCTCGCGTACGGTTACACGTGAAAAGGGGGAAAAAAAACCATGACCGTCACGTATACCGCTGAAGTAGCCACGTGCCGAGGTCTTGGATGCTTCCTCAAACTTCTCCTGAGGTGAGAACAAAAAAAAATACCTTTCTCATAGTTCGGATTTTTTAGCGGTGCAACTTTTGAAAAATGTCAAGGATACGTTCAATGTGTCATTCTGCGAATAATTCGATGTGTAAATCCTTTGATTATTACGTACGTAATACTTAACGATTCTCCTTTGGAGAATTTCGAGAATGTTGCGCGTGCGTGCATTTATCAAGTGTTGCGTGCGATTATTATTGGCAGGCCAATGGCGCAATGGAATTCTTGAAGTTATTCAATAATCATGTGTAGGTATGCTCCAAGCATCGCGTATTTTGTATCTAGACAACGCGAACTTAAAATTAGACGATTTTATTGTAAAATTTTATTTTGTAGATTAGGAAAATGGGTTTTAGAGAGAATTGTATTTTTTTTTTATGGAAAAGTAATTATTTGATGCTGCGAATTTTTATCTTCGAAGATACAAGCCTCAGTGTGAAGAACGAAAACGTTTCATTCCTATTCGAAGGGAGAATTGGTAGAATGCAGTTTAAGCAAAATGCATGTACAAATCGTTTAAAATAAATAACGACAATAAATTTGAAATAATAACAATTTTAATTAAAAAATAATAATTTTTATTGAAGAGGTTGGAGCGACAGTAAAATATATGTTACTGTCTAGACTATACTGAGTCTTTACGATTTTTTTGAAATTTTTTCACCACGCCTCACCCGAGATAAAAAATAGTTCAATGTACACAACTTTACGTGCTGTTAGATAAGGGCGATATTTACGCTACGGTTGATGTAATTTTTTTGGCTATTGAGCTCCAAGATAAACCATTTGTAACAACGGATTAACGCAAACTAAACCTTTGTAAACATTTAGAAAAAAAAACCCCATCCTGCGGATCGTAAACCATATAGATACAATATTGAACCATCAAGATTTGATGAAAGATTGCGAATCTTGGCTGGCGAATGAAAAACATGTCCGCGAAATTGCCGTATTTCGGCAACACCTAATACGAATTAATTGTAATCATAAATAATCTTGTGACATAAATATAAAGAGGTATGATTATAATTGAGTCAAAAATTCTTCTGAGTTGTATAAAACATTTGCTGACTTATTATTCTTATTTACTATATGAAGGTTACAAAAAAATGTCTTTCTTTTGTACTATATATTCTTAGTTACGTGAAAAATATTAAAAAGCATAATTTTGCCCTTTAATTATATGTGATGGAAAATTAACATCTGCAGAACGAATCTATGACTCGTATGCATTTTTTTGTGCATGAGGTTTATTGAAAAAGAAGTCACAAACCGTAATTGCACTCACCGGGATCGCTTCAGTCTCCTTAATATTTATGAATGGTAATAATGAATAATCTCGTGACGTAAATACAAATGAGCACAATTATAAATTAATCAAAGTTTCATTCTGAATTCTATAAAGCATTCGCTGACGCAGTTTTTTTCATAATAATCATCGATAATGTTATATATTTTCAAGTTCGTAGTAACACAAAAGTTTACCTTATTCACGTAATGAAAATATTGAAACGCAATCATTTTGCCCTTTGATGATATATTTCATGAAACGTTAGCATCTACAGAATAAATCTATACCTCGGGAGCATTTTTTTGAGGTTCATTGAAAAAAAATTATAGACCGTCATTTGATTCAACCGGACCGCTCCAACCTCCGTGGCGGGAGTCTGAATCAGAAGGTCCGAAAAAGCGTTTTTCGGGAATTTTTTTAGATGGAAGAAAAACAAGTGAGCCCAGTAAACATTGAGGTATCTTTTCAGCCTATGCCATGTGCGTCTTGCCACTACAGTCCCCAATCGGCGGGAAAGATGCTGCTCGTAATTCTTGACCCAAACAAAAAACCAATAAAATTTTCAATTGTCATATATTCTTCTTCTGGGTGAAGTAAGAAAAAGCTGAAAACATCGTGAAATTATAACTGTTCTCAGGTTAAAGAGAAGTGTTTTAAAAAAATCCTTTAACGTGCTATACAAATTATTTAAAAATACTTTTTAAACGACTTTTTTAATTCACTTAGAAGATATTTTCGTACTGGAGAAAATAAACTTTGGTTTGGTTCAATAGGTCGTTTAGTTTTTTCGTGATCACGCCCGCCAATTTGGAAAAATCGTGAAAATGAAAACTGGAGAAAACGCGCTTTAAAGTTTTCAATAGGAGGAAATATCAATATCCAATATGAATCGCTCCTCTGCTTTTGGCCTCGTATCTTCGAAAATATTTACAATTCGCCTCTGTAACTTTGTAAAGATATTCTTGGATTGTTTATCCATCGATTTAAGGGGAGATATACACCCAGGAGCCGGAAAAAGGTCATTTTGGTGAATTTTTTCAAGGAAAACTATTTGAAATTTCGGTTTGGAGTTTTAATTATCTAAAAGCATATACATTCAGAAATATGTTTAATTTTCTTTATTTAAAAATATCAAAAATACACAAGGATATTGTATGATCCTTGGAGGGTTGTAAAAAAATCTGCGTATACAGCACCCACTGGCGTTTCTTCAAAAATCATCTGAAAGAAAAACCAAAAAGATTATTAAATTGGATACTTTAATCTAGTACTCGTCATAGCCGATTTTGAAAATATCGATTTATGACAAAATGGCGGACGTTTGAACATAAATAGTGATTTTTGGGCCAAAAATTAGTTATTATTTTGCCTATAAAACAAAAACTAAGTAACGGAAAAAAAATCCTACGACAAGTACTAGATAATGGTGTATAGAATAACCACAAAAAACCTCAAGGCAATCGGTTCATTGGTTTTCGAGAAATTTTGGGTACCGATTTGAAAAACGTGGTTTCGAGAAAAACGCGTTTGAAAATTTGGGAATGAATAAATCATGAAATTTGTCAACTTACATGGAATCATCGATACCAGGCCCATAGTGTAGGTCGTCTTCGGTCGACGGAATGTTCATACCTTCTAAATCCTCGACCTCGACCATCTAGGTCTACATCTCTCCTTAAGCAATAAAAAAAAACCGATTTTTCGGACCTTCTAATTCAGGCTTCGGCCTTAAGCCTACGTAGAATAAATTTTTTTTAAGGCCTTACCCCCACTTATAGCGCAAAAAAGGCCTTTTTCATGAATTTTTTTAAAGAAAACTACAAAACTTTTTGAATCGATCAATATAACATCTTAAAGAACACATGTTGAAGAACTTTCAGTAATTTTTTTATTGAAAAATATTACATTGTTTAGTGGCAAATGGCCGTCAATGAAATAATGTTTTTATATACACGGTTTGCGGTGACCCACATTGCGGCGAAGTGGATCATCTGAAAAAAAATGCGGATGGATTTAGTCAAATATAAGTATAAACCAGTCTTTAATCGAAGGATTTTAAAAAATATTCATTTTTCACAAAATGGCGCACAGTCAAAGTTAATGGTTCGATTTTGACGAAAAAAAAACGGCCGTTTTTTTGCTATAAAACGGCCATTTAAAAAAAAAATCGAACGATTAAAGACTACATTTTTATGTATTAAATAAGCCTGCAAAATTTCAAGAAGATCGGTTCATTAGTGTTCGAGTAATCTTGGTCATCGACTTCAGAAATGCCATTTTGAGAAAAACGCGTTTAAAGTTTCAATTAGCCGGTCGCTTACACAACGGATTCTTCTCTTTCAACGCTCATATCTCAGTCAATTTTGTTCGGATCGACTTGAAATTTTCAGGACATATTCTCAGATACTTGTACTTCAAAAAAATGCAATAAAAAAAATCGATTCTTTCAAAATCGCAAGTGGGGGTAACCCCTTAATCGGTAAAATGTATTCGGATATTTCATGCAAAATTAGTTGTCCCACAGAAGTGTACATCTGAAAAAATACCCTTGAGATTCGAGCCAATAATAGGATTTCGCATGCCTACATTTCTTATCAACAATTCTACCAGGCGTCAATCGGCCTTATCTAATTCGGACACATAACTGGGCTTCAAAAACGTAGTTCACGCAATCATTTTCTAAAATTGTACTGCTGTCGTTGAAAATACCCACCGTTCTTGACAACCTTGATCCTGTAAACTTCCGAAAAACTGCAATTAAGAATCTTTTTGTTCAATAAAGCACGAGCCAATCCACTAATATCGTTCCCTTTTCCGCTATCAGAGGTTTCTATTAAAAATCACGTATCTCAAATTCACGACTGAACAATCGATTTCAAGTGCCAACTCGGCGGTAAATACTTGCAACGCCTTAGTGCACACAGGGCTGATGGAAAAATCCATAAATGATAAAACGCACAGTGCAATCATATGTTGTAGTTATACCGCGAGTGAGTCTATCTTTTTCCGGGTAAATGACAATTAGTAGAACAGAGAGAAGACGAGGTTGAGGTCATAGCTGAAACAGTCGATTCGCGTTGCAGATAAGATAAACGTAAAACGATTGAACATATTCTCGCTACGAGAAAAATTCGTATTAAAAAAAGTACAATACCGAAGATTTTTGCATAACCCTGAATTCCTTCAAATTTTTGTTACTCTACGAAATTCTTCGCACTTGAAACATTCGTCGATTTCTTCCCATTTTCGAATACTGCAATTTCGTGATACTGAAGTTTGCATCGTTGGAGCGCAGCAAAAGTTTACTAGACCGAACTATTTTTTTTTTGGAAAATTTACGCTACAAAAATCACGCAATCATTTTTTTAGGATTAAAAAAAAAATTCTACGATCTAAGTTTGCAAATAAAAATTCGGATGATGAAAAAAGTGAGGAAAATTAAAAAAAATGAATTTTCGTTGCATTTGAACGATACAGACTTCAATAGCATGGAATTTCTCGGTTTTCGTAATATACCTGTTTAATATTCCTTATCTATTTTCTTTTTAATTCAAGCCACAGTACAGCCCGAATGATAACATTTGACTTATTTGTTCAAAGATGGCGGGCCAGTGTGTACAAACTAGTGTGGTTAGATCTGGCACTTTTCCTCTTCATTTATTACTGCCTGGCGAGTCTGTATCGTTTTGTTTTGGACACGGAACAGAAGAAGACGTTCGAGCATGTGGTCGTCTATTGCAAAGAGTACAGCGACCTGATACCGCTCTCCTTCGTCCTTGGTTTTTACGTCAGTATAGTGATGACCAGATGGTGGAATCAGTACATGGCGATACCGTGGCCGGATTCGATAGCGGTTTTCGTATCAGCAACGATTCATGGAAACGACGAACGAGGAAGGCTCATGAGACGTACGATCGTGAGGTACACAGCACGGATAACTAATATGTAATTCACGATGCTTAGTCAGGGCGGAAGCCTCAATTAGAAGGTCCAAAAAAGCGTTTTTTCGGGAATTTTTTTAGAAGGAAAAAAAACAAGTGAGGCCAGTAAACATTGGGTATCTTTTCATGTATATTTGAAATGTATACAAAAAAAATTTCAACATGAAACAATAAATGATTGCTGATTTATCAGCCATTGCGTCTTGCCACTGCAGTCCCCAATAAGCGGGAAATATGCAGCTCGTAATTCTTGAGTGAAACAAACGAACCAATGCAATTTTCAATTGTCATGTATTTTTCTTCTGGGTGAATTAAGAAAAAGCTGAAAAAATCGTGAAATTATAACTTTTCTCAGGTTAAAAAAAATGTGCTTAAAAAACACTTTAAGGGGGGCTATACCAGTGTGAACTCTGAAAATTTGGACGACTTTCGGGAATTTTTTGGAAGAAAAATTAAATTCCTCAATTAAATGTTTCGGAAAATTAAAAATATATTTGGCTATATTTGACCTATATTACATAATTTTTTTCCGGGCGATTGAGTAGCTGAAACCGAAAAAGGAAAAAATGTCGTTAAACTGGAAGGCATTTCCTGTACAATGACGTAGGATTTTCGAAAAATATCAAAATCTAACATAATGGCGTAGTTATGAAAAAAAGTCTGTTTTCTTGCCTATAAAATGGTCATTTGTTTCAATGCCAAATCGTCAATTTTCATCCAATCAAAAATATCCTACGTCATCGTGGAGTAAATATATTCAAGAGTACTCAGTTCAAATTTCAAATCACTTGGATAATTGCTCTTTGAGTTACGATGTCAGCAAATTTGAAAAATCTCATTTCGAGAAAAATACGTTTAATGATTTAACTATCGATTTGTGCGAGATAAAATTATAGAGATAGGGCCTTGAAATTTTTACAGGATATTCTTACATGTATAAACTCGAAAGAGGCAAAAAAAAACAAAAATCGATTTTTTGAAAGTGTCACACTGGTATAGCCCCTTAACGTGCTATAAAAATGATTTAAAACGACTTTTTCAACGACTTTTTTAATTCACTTAGAAGAGATTTTCATACTGAAGAAAATAAACATTGGTTTGATTCAATAGTTCGTTTAGTTTTTTTTGCTATCATGCCCGCCAATTTGGCAAAATCGTGGAAATGAAAACTGGAGAAAACGCGCTTCAAAGTTTTCAATAGCAGGAAATATCAATATCAAATATTAATCGTTTCTCTGCTTTTGACCTTATATCTTCGAAAATATTTACAATTGGCCTCTGTAACTTTGTAAATATATCCTTGGATAGTTTATCTATCGATTTAAGCAATTAAAAAAAAAACGATTTTTCGCACCTTCTAATTCAGGCTCCGGCCTTAAGGAGATTTCGGACAATTGACGATATGTTACGGTTACGGTAAAACGGTTTTAAGCGCGAAAACCACCCCTCAAAGAAAGGCGTAGCGAGGAGATTTTTGCTGTTTCACCCACAAGCAGTCCACCGATCTGAATTAAGCAAAAACCAAAATTCCTCTAATGTAAAGCGATGACACATCCACCATAGAGTAATTGAAACAAAAAATTAACGGGTGCCACTTTCTTGTGGATAACATTTCAAACATTATAACATAACATTTTAAACATTTTTCTTGTACATAACATTTTAAACATTTAAAAAAAAATTACACACCATTTCGTGCGTAAAACTGCCATTCAGTGATGAGCGTAGGCATCTGCCAATGTTAAAAAGTATTTTTTCGATTGTACATTTTCCAGAAACGTTGTAGACGATCGATTTAAAATGTTGAGGGTGCATTCGATATATGACAAACTAGCTTTCCGCCTGCGGCTTTGCTCGCGTAGACTTCCGCTGAATGCTCCTTAAGGTAGTACCAGCGCGCAATCTTGTTTTCTATAGATTTTGTTCAAATTTTAACCAGACATTGTTCATATCATTATGCATGTTTGAGTAAAATTTCAGAACAGTCTACTATTTAAATTGGAAGATAATGGGTTTTAAAATTGCAAATTTAACACTGCAGGGTCTGCATTGAAATTTAGACAGAATAATTTTCCGTAAAAAAACGTTTGTCCCCTATAATAAGAAGACATATGCCAACACCACAGAACAGTATTGTTCAATATTTCGAGAAAAAAAAAATAATTATCGTGTTCCTAAGGTTAAAAATGTTGTCATAAAAAAATATTTGCATTATAAATATTAATATTATATATTATTTGTGTTATCTTCATTTACAAATAAAATTCCTGGTTCATTCATAACTAATTAAAAACTTCGTTCGATTAAAAATTCTTCCAAATAAAAATGTGTGTTGCAGTATTATTTTAAATATGCCGTGCAAACTCAAGTCATTGGATACGTGGAACGATGCGGTGTTGGCATGTCTTCTTATTATACGGGACAAATATTTTTTACGGAAAATTATTCTGTCTAAATTTCAATGCAACCCTGCAGTGTTAAAAGTTGCAATTTTAAAACCCATTATCTCCCAATCTAAATAGTCGACTGTTCTGCAATTTCAGTTAAATATGCATAATGATATGAACAATGTCTGGTTAAAATTTGAGCAAAATCTATAGAAATCAAGATTGCGCGCTCGTACTACCTTAATGCAATGTGCTCCTAAAATGTTTCATTTTGGAACACGTAGAATTGTGTTGAAGATCAATAATGCTAAGTTTCACGTAAATCTGAACAGATATTTCTTTTACCATATAAACTTTACTACCCCCTTTTCCCCTTAAGGATTGCCAAAAACACTGAAATTTTATTAATTGTGTCTAGACTCAGTAATACAAAGTTTCAAGTGAATTTGACCCCATTTTTTTTTCATTTTTCGTACAAACTTTGCCACCCCCTTTCGTTTAGGGATTGAATTTCGATAAACGCTAAAATACGTGTTTTATTAATTGCGTTGAAAAGCTTTAATACTAACAAGAAACGTCCCTCAGGTGACACCCTTCGATTTTGTTGAAATTTGGATATGTTATAAAAGCACCGAAAAGTAAGCGATACGTATTTTTTTTTATCGGCGGAAAAACGGTTTTAAGGGGTGAAACCACCCCTTAATATAGGGGTGGTTTACCCCTTAATTTTTTGCGATGTCATTATAGTGGATGTTTCATTGCTTCGGATTAGAAGAATTTCCGTTTTTGTTTCATTAAAATCGGTGGACTCCTTGTGTGTGAAACTGCTATATTACCCCTAGAGATGCCTTTTTTCGAGGGGTCGTTTCACCCCTTAAAACCGTTTTTTCCGCCGATAAAAAAAATACTAAAAGTTGCAAGTAAATCTTCCAACTAGATTTTTTAATTTTACATACAAACATTGTCACCACCTTTTCTCCTTAGCGGTTGGATTTCTAAAAACGCTGAAATACGTGTTTCATTAATTGTGTCAAAAAGCACGAATACTAAATGTCAAGTAAATCCGACCAGATTTTTTTAAATTTCTATATAAACTTTGCCATCTCTTTTCTCCCGTTAAGGGTTGAACTTCGAAAAATCCCTTTTAGGGGGTGCTCACATCACAAAAGTAAACTACTGTCTAAATTTCACGTAATTAACTACAGTGGTTTCAGCTCAGCGTTGATCAATCAGTCAGGTCATGTTTATATATATATATATATATAGCTTTTCCTCTACTAAATGGAAAGTCGCCCATACAAAGTTGTCTCAAGCATGTTTTTGCTTGAAAATAAAAAAACAGTATGTTTAACGGAAGGCAGTAATAAATTATGAATAAAAATAAAAGTATATGAATAAAAAGCCGACACGTTTTCTCTTTATTTTGCAACGTATGGACGATTTTTTTAAATTCGTGACAGGGGACCGTAATATCTTCCAGCGGACTGTTTAAATTGAAAAAAAAGTATTTGTAATCGAATTTAACCAATCGAAAGTCTTCATTTTTGTTAAAACTTTAACGAAGCTTTTTACGTATAACTAATCACTAAAGCAAATAAAAAACAAATGCTGAATTATTGATGTTTTCCTTAATCTCTTGATTTCCTTGATTGATTATTGAGCATTCCAGCATAACTGGAATTAAACTTATGGAAATAAACTTTTTACCTTTAAAGCGTTTGCATTATTGAACCTCTCACTTTGAAAAATAACAAGGTCAGTCTTGTCATAATCTTCACAAAGGAATGTCAACTGCTTCGTACAAAACAAACATTATCTTATTCTATTAAATATCATCACAATCAACATCTTGTTACTGATACCTTTAGTAGTATTTAATTAAATAATTGTCATTATAGATTACAACGAAGTCAGTCGTATCGTTGTTTTTTTATTATGAACAATCAGCCCCAATTTATTTCTCATAAACTGGTGCAGGTAACTTAAAGTAATTAAGATATTTTTTTCCCTTTTAGGGTCCGATCTGAATTTGGTAATTTTTGCAATATTTGGTTGAAAGCTATATCAGAAACATCAGTATCATCAACTCTGAACGTGTGGCCCTTATTGTCACAAATTTGCAGAAAAATTAGGTTTGATTCGCCATCCTCATTGTCTATCTGGTTAATTGCACCGGTATACCTACATTCCTTATTTTTGTACAGGAAACTTAAGGGATCACAGTGTATCGGGTCGAAAAATAGCTGACTCGCGATTTTTTTTCGATGGTTAAAATACGCTAGTCAGTCTGATTTTTTTCTGTCAAATTAAGGAAAATCAAAGCAATCGTGAAGAACAGAAAATAAATTTGTGAACGTTTATTTTTATTTTTTTCACATTTTTATAACGGTTGAAAATCTCTTCGAAAAAATTGACTCGTCGCCGTGTACATGGTTGTGGCCGTAAATATTATCTAAAACAAAATTTCCAAAAAAATTATTCATCAGTATGAAAGCCGCCATCTTCTTATGGAGGTTTTTTTTTAAATCAACAATGTCAAAATGACGATGGTTTGAAAAAAAAAAGTATCGAATTGAGCCTATTTTTTCGACAGTTTTTCGTTAAAAAATATGAAGATAAAAGAAAGCTTCCATAGCAAGATAAAGAATGCATGAAAAATGTGGTGTCAAAATTTGAGACGGATAGCTTGAAAACTTCGTGTACAAGATAAAGAATGCATGAAGAATGTTGTGTCAAAATTTAAGACGGATAGCTTGAAGAGTTCGTGCAAATATCATCAACGTTAAGTTGTGCCTTTCCTTCGTACTCCACTGTTCCAAAATTGACATGCTGGCATTCTTCATCTCAAAAGTCAGCATTACTTAAAAGAAACAGCATACTGTCAATCCCGGAAGTTAGAAGATAGCTAACACCTGACCATGCTCGAAAATAAAACAGTCCCCCGGAGCATAAAACAGTCTCCTGTGCCACAGAATGACAGGGGACTGTTATTTTTATAAAAAAGCTACACTGACAGGAAAATTCTATTGATATGAACTAATCGCGTCTATTTGATTTTTGTTTATTTTAGTTAACTAGATTTTTCGTGGAATCAAATTTTTCCTATTGCATTCCATTATTGAAATTATTTACTTTAAATATATTTATTTATTCAAATAAAAATATATTTAACATCGTCCAATAACTAAGTATTTTATTTAATCCTAATAAATCTGTGATTCGGTTTCATTTGCTCAAAAAACAATATCATTGAATCCACTAAATGGATGCATTTGATTTTTTTATATTAAAATTAAATACAATTTTCGTAGAGTCAACCATTTTTCTATTTGATTGAATGGTCTGTCTTCGTTGCAATACACATATCAAAAAGGTGTGGGGTTAGAGAGGGTGGAGGTGGCGATAGAGGAATTATATATATATATATATAATGTTGGAAAAATATATAGCATGTTATTCGATAACACTCTCTCATTATCACAATGATATTAACTAATTGATATAGTTGATGTGATACAGCAAATAATTATAGGAATTCATTTGGTCTCTTGGCCATATCTGCGACTAAAATGATACCAGCACTGGGTAGCATACTCGTATGGGCAGCGTGCGTAGCTATGAGTAGGTAGGTTCTAGGTTCGATTCCTACATAGGTGAAATATTTTCTCCGATAGAAATAATCTCAAAAGGCCAGGGAATGACGAACTACGATACAAAATCGTTGTCGTAAAACTCTCAATTAAGTATTTCATTTTATTTTGGATTTATGAAATATTTTATGTATATAGTACACCTAGATTTACAGTGTACATTGTAAGCAAATAGAGATTTAGTTGAACCGAATCTTTATTCATTCAATTTGAATATATTCAATATTTAAAAAGAATAGCTGAAACAAATTTAAAAAAAATATCTTTGAACCAAATAAGATCGTAGTAGGCCGTGAGCCAAGGAAAAAACCTATTTCATTTAAATAGATCCCATTCAATTTTAATATTTTTTTTGACAGTGTATCTAGAGCTAAATCATTTGTAATCTTGCTAGAATTAAGAGTCATACGTGCTACCTTATTAAATGACTAAATTATGTATGAAATTATTTTCATTTAATCACATAAAATAATATAAAAACTACTCACCAGGCGTTATCTAGCTAGCTCCGCACTTGGACGAACTTTACATCGTTTACGGTTCGTTTATCGCAATAAATTATGTCTACTAAACGAAATACGAATTTGGCGCAATTTTGAAGTTAAACCAGGGGACTGTTTTGAAATTTTTAGGACAACATTTGCGTGATCATTTTTCATATTGAAAAAGTATTTAAAATTATGATCGTATTTTATAAAGACATGTCTTCTATTCTAGTTAAACCTATGAATGTTAGAATTAGGCAATATTGATACTAAAAGTAAATATTAGCCGTGAATCTCGTCATTCTGGAAATGGGACAGGGGACTGTGTTCTAGGGTGTTTGAAAGGCGCTTAAATGAATATTAAGATATTGCGTCATTATGTGCGTTATGGTGTACTAAGAATAGATAACGAATTGTCGTTTCAGACAGATACAACTCATCAAGAATAATTTTAAATGCATTTGTCTGGGACATCGATTTTCCATTTAGTAGAGAATCACCCATGTATTCACTGTATAAATTTGAACAAAATGGTAACATTTCGTCAATTTTCCCGAAACTGCACAAGCGAATAGCTACCATTTGGATTCTTTGTGGATATTGTCTACCGAAGGATTTTGTACGAAAGGTCAGCAGAGACAAATGTTTTTTACCGAAAAAAAAGCAACAAGAATAAGAACATTGTCTCATTGCAGGTACGTCTGCGTTTGTCTGACGATCGTTCTGACGAGTGTATCGCCACGTGTGAAGAAGCGTTTTCCAACGTTGGATCACTTCGTGGACGCGGGTCTGTTGCTCGAGAACGAGCTGGCGATTTTTCAGAGTTTGAACGCGAAGTTTCCAAAGCCGAGCAAACATTGGTTACCGATAGTTTGGGCTTCGAGCATAGTAACGAGAGCTCGAAAAGAGGGCAGGATACGCGACGACTTTGCTGTGAAAACCCTCATAGACGAGTTGAACAAGTTTCGCGGTCACTGCGGTAGTCTCATACATTACGACACGATAAGCATACCATTGGTGTATACCCAAGTTGTCACACTCGCCGTTTATTCGTATTTCATAACGAGTGTGATGGGACGACAGTGGATCAACAATTCCACGGTAGAGTCAACGGTGGATTTTTACTTTCCCGTTTTTACGACGCTGCAGTTCTTCTTCTACATGGGCTGGCTCAAGGTCGCCGAAACGCTGATCAATCCGTTCGGCGAGGACGACGATGACTTTGAGGTCAATTGGATCGTCGATAGGAATTTACAGGTGACTTGAGCGCTATTTTCTTTTCCCTCTTTCTCACCATCACATTATCGTCTTGAAATGAATCAAAATATTGTCGCGAAAGCTCTAGCCGGCGAATGAATATTGAGTGGTCGCGCAAGAGCTTCGAAATTTCCAATTTTCGCCATTTGTTTTTACTCTTCTCACTCATAGATTGGACGCTTTGTAAAATGTTCAAAACAATTAATCACTTTTTTCTTTAGAAACAGATTTTTCAAATTTACCTCACACTTCTAACCCAAGAATTATAATCTTTGTTCTCGTAAAATAATTCTTTAAGGTATTTCTGTAGGTACACGTATGAGCCAAGAGTTTCGGT
This sequence comes from Ophion obscuratus, assembly GCA_964007375.1. Classification (NCBI taxonomy): domain Eukaryota; kingdom Metazoa; phylum Arthropoda; class Insecta; order Hymenoptera; family Ichneumonidae; genus Ophion; species Ophion obscuratus. The sequence continues at coordinate 5,554,097 of OZ023313.1, forward strand.
CGAAGCGTATAGCAACATCCAACGCCCATACGATGCTGTTGGTTGTAAATTTTTGACAGAGCTTGTACCCTCTATATGTCCCACACATTCGCACCTCGTGCATAGATAGGTCTCATACAGCGTTGCCAGTTTAGTACAATTGTACTAAATCTGGTACGTTTTCGGAGTATTTAGTACGTCAGTACGCCTTTCGTGAATCTATTACGTTTTTCATGATTTTAGTACCCTAACAAGAAAAAAACTCAAACATTGATGAAAACGCTAGCTCATCCTCAATGGAAAAAGTAAACTCCCGCGCTCTCTTCAGATTGTCGCAGTCGTTAGATTTAAAGTGACCGCCAATGCCACCAATTAAGAGGAGGTACCTGAGTGAACGGCGAGAAAAACAGGTAAACCTCGGGAATTTTTATCTTAAAACCTAATGTTTCGATTGGATCCGGGTTTTCTTTATTGGAAAATATGTACATTGAGGTATGTTTAGGAATTTTTAAAAATAAATTCGTTGACTGGAAGCGATTCAAACGCTGTTATCTCGAAACATAGTTTTCAAAGTCGGTGCCAGATGTATCTCGAAAACGGCTTGTCCTATTTTGTCCAAATTTGGATACAATATTCTTCGATAGTTTTTCTCGTTCGCCACGTAGGGTTTTTTTGAAATTTTCATCTTTGACGGAATTGCGACCGTTTTAATTCAACATTCATATTTCGTTCGCAATTTCCGACGATTTTGGATTGCACAAACATTGCATAAAAAACATTGGTTCAATTAAATGGAAAACCCCTACATGGCGAACGAGAAAAATTATCGAAAAATATTCTATCCAAATTTGAACAAAATCGGACAAGCCGGTTTCGAGATACATCTGGCATCGACTTTGAAAACTATGTTTCGGGATAATCGCGTTTGAATCGCTTCCAGTCAACGAATTCATTTTTTTTTAATTCCTAAATATACCTCAATGTACATATTTTCCAATAAAAAAAACACTGATCCAATCGAAACTTTAGTTTTTGAGATAAAAATTCCCGAAGTTTACCTGTTTTTCTCGCCGTTTACTCAGGTACCTCCCCTCAAGTACGAAAACTCAAAATTTGTTACGGTTTGGCGCTGCCGTCTAGTACCAAACGATAGCTCACTCTGGCAACACTGGTCTCATACTCGTACAGAGAGCGGCGCTGCAGTCGTGGCAACTGCGCGATTTTCCTGCAGTCATAGCGTTGAGTTTCCTGCGATCCGTCTTTCGCGAAATATTTTATAGAAATTTAAAAAAGCGTGAAAATGTCAACCCAAATGCGATACAAAGGAAAGTTTACAAGAAGAAAGGCGCTTGCTAAGAGACTGAAAGCTGTGGCAGCCATGTGTCAAGCAAATGCGGCTAAACGCGATGAGAATAACCATAACCTCAACGATCAGCAACAAAAATTCGCTGTCGAAGGACGTCGGATCGTGGATTTACATCTTGTCGACAGTTTAAATGGTATTCGCTAAAACATTTATGCAATTTATGCATAAATACATGCATAAATTGAACAAATTAAATTGGTTTGCAGAATAAATTTATTTCACATCCGTCTCAGAATTATAGTACAGTCGTGCTGTCGCTGAAAAAACTCGGAATCGAAGCAAATTAGAAGAAGGCTAGGTTTTTGACAGGTGATTTTGTAGGTGCCGCGGGTGCTAAATCCAAGTTTGCCTAAAAATCGGGGTGTAGGATTCTTTTTTAGGGGATGAAAGGAGATGGGGGTGGATTAATGCCAAACTACAACCCCTACGAGGTCGGCGCCGTGAGACAAAATGTTCAGAAAAATCCGGGCTTTAGTTTTGTCCACAGCGCCGAAGTCGTGGAAGTTCATTTTGAGGGTGAAAAAGTGGGGTGAAATTTTGAAAAATCGGTTTTAATTTAATAACTCTTTAGAAAAAATACGTACGTTTTTTGTTCAAATGAGAACGTTGTAGCCCTTGAAAAGACGCGTCGATCGAGTATTCGATCATCACTCTCCGATTATATCTTCACCCCCAAAAATGGTTAAAAAACAAACAAAAAAAATAGTCTATTGAATAATTAAAAAACAATCGGTTTTTCGAGTATGGTTCAAATGTACGAAATGTAAATCGGTTTTAATCCAATAACTCTTTAGAAAAAAATCGTACATTTTTTGTTCCAATGGGAACGTTGTAGCCCTTGAAAAGACGCGTCGATCGAGTATTTGATCATCACTCTCCGATTATATCTTCACCCCCAAAAAATGGTTAAAAAATATTTAAAAAATAGTTTATTGAATAACACAAAAACAATTGGTTTTTGGAGTATGGTTCAAACGTACGAAATGTAGAGAATAATTTTCTCCATATTTTCGTTGCTATGGACCACCCTTGAATTTTGATTTTCCAACCCCTCACGGGGATTGAACATTCAAAATGAAATTCTGGGAAAACTATTGACGGCACGAATTCGCCGCCGTGGAAGAATTTGTAACTTGAACCCTCAGCTATATTTTTGTCCACAGCGCCAAACTCGTATCTCTTTAGTTTCGGTCAATAGTTTTCCCAGAATTTCATTTTGAATTTTCAACCCCTGAGAGGGGTTCGAAAAAGCAAAATTTAAAAGTTGTGCATAAGAACGAAAATATCGAGAAAATTATTCTCTACATTTCGTACATTCGATTCATCCCCGAAAAATCGATTGTTTTTGAGTTATTCAATAAACTATTTTTTTGTTAATTCTTCAACAATTCTTTTGGGGGTGAAGGTATTATTGGAGAGGGTTGATCGAATACTCGATCGACGCGTCTTTTCAAGACCTACAATATTTCCATTTGAACAAAAATTGTATGGATTTGTCCTAAAGACTTGTCGAATGGAAAATTGATTTTTCAAAATTTCACCCCACTTTTTCACCCCCAAAATGAACTTCCACGACTTCGGCGCTATGGACAAAAATAAAACCCGGATTTTTCGGAACATTTTATCTCCTGGCGCCGACCTCGTGGGGGTTGTAGTTTGGCATTAATCCACCCCCATCCCCAAAAAAAACCCTACCCCCCGTTTTTTAGGCAAACTTGGTTTTAGCACCCGTGGCACCCACCTGTCAAAAAACTAGCCTTCTTCTAATTTTTTCCGATTCCAATATACAGCACGACTGTACTACACGTGTGTTTTTATTTTGAAATCCTAACATCCGTTTAGAACCTATATCGAGAAATGCGAGCAAACTCCTATCGGTTAATGTGTTAGGTATAGGGGTCGCGTACAAAAATTCCCATATTCAATTGCAATTATCTCATGAACTAAACGGTGAATCGAATTGAATTTTTGGGCATCAGTCCATGAAGGTCATATCTACACCATACTTAGATTTCAGCCAATTCCTAAGCTTTGACCAAAACTACAGAACTACCTTGAAGACTTCTTGTCCGTAAACAAAATTATAGGTTGTTTTATTCGTAATACTGAAATTGCAGCTGTTTCTCGCACATCGTGATGCGTCCCACAATTGGTCTCGTTAGTCAAACTGGGCACCAACACTAGCTGTACTCGGTGACGAGCGACACCATAATACACAATACATTATAATACATAATGGCACATATCGTCTAATTGGTGTTTGTTACAAATTATTATAATAAATTATTCAGAAAATGTAACACTTCGCTGTTTATTTTGTTTTTATGCTACAAGGAATTATAGTACATGCGAAATTAATTTTTTGGCGGAAAATTCCAAATTCCTAAAACCTTGAGCGACCACTAAATATTCATTGGCCAGCTAGAGCTTTTGCGAGGTTAATTTAAAAATTATGAAGCGTAAAATTCACGGCTGAGAAGTGGACTAAAAAAAAGTCGATTTTTTAATGAAAATTCGAATTTTTGCAGGCTTCAGCGATCTTTAAATATTTTTTTACCGCTCGCAGCTTCGCGGGAATTTTTTTTTCTTCAAAGAAGATAGTTGGATGGTGAGAAAAAGGAAAAAAAAATAGAGCTCAAAATTGTGCCACTCTACTGGACATTTTTATTCTCGTCCGCGTTGAGGCCACTTTTTTTATTGAAAACAAAATCGAGACGGAGAATTTCAATTTATACGGAGCAATCTTTTTTTTCAAGGTGAGTTACCTGATAGTGGACGAGATGCATCACGAGCATCCGGAATTGATACGCGATCAATACTGGGACGAAGTGTTCCCCTCTGAATTGCCGTACACTGCGGCGGCTCAGCCCTTCCGGGAGGAACATCCGCAGCCGTCGACCGCGGGGATTCAATTGTCGGCTGCCCAACAAGAGGTACACCCGTCCTCGGTGAGGATCGACGAGATGCTCCCGGAATCGTATCCCGGAAAATTTCGATCCGACATTGCCGACGATGCCACATCCGGCATTCACTTCACAGCGGGTGGAAAAATGTCGAGGTGATTTTATTCATGCATTCTTATCGGAGCTCGGAATAAATGGACCTTGTCCACGTTGCGTACTCATTGGTCACTTACGTTACGCAACACCACGATTATTTTTTCGGTTTTTTTAATCATTTGTCATAGATGGGTATATGAAAAAAATTACCATTGGTTTAAGGGGTACCTACGGGCGAGGAAAATATTGCTCATTTTCGTATATTTTGTTACTACTTTTCGCTGACTAACAAAATGGCGTAGTTATGAAAAAAGTATTTTTTCTTACCTATAAAATGGTCGTTTTTTTCAATACCAAATCGTCAATTTTCATCCAATCAAAAATATCCTACGTCATTGTAGAGTAAATATATTCAAGAATACTCAGTTCAAATTTTAAGTCAATCGGATAATTGCTCTTCGAGTTACAATGTCGCCAAATTTGAAAAATCTCATTTCGAGAAAAACGCGTTTAGATTTAACTATCGATTTTTGCAAGATAAAATTATATTGATATAAATGATGATGATGTTCTTGAAAGTATAAACTGTCGAAAAAGGCAACAATAAAATCGATTTTTTGAAAGTGTCACACTGATATAGCCCCTTAATAGTGATGCGTCAATGTCGTTTTTTTAACAGGAGTGCAAGTCGAGTTAGTACGCGTGATCGAACAATGAGTGCAGGCTCGACTGCCAGTAACATAGGCGGCTCGTTAACGAGGGTAAACAGTGTGACGAGCGTACTGAGGAGGTTATTCAGCAAAGAGGACAGAACCGACGGAGGTTCCGGCACAAAGACCCCTGGTAGATTACCAAACTCGTGTTCCGCTGCTTCTCTACAAAATCGTTACCCAGGTAAGACTCTTCCCAAGGCGGGAGCCTGAATTAGAAGGTCCAACAAAGAGCGTTTTTTCGGGAATTTCTTTACGAGGGAAAAATACAAGAGAGCCCCGTAAACATTGAGGTATCTTTTCATGTATATTTGAAATGTATAAAAAAAAATGTTTCAACATGAAACAAAGAATGACTGCAGATTTATCAGCCTATTCCAAAGCCAAACATTTTCAATTGTCATATAGTTTTTTCTGGGTGAATTAAGAGAAAGCTGAAAAAATCGTGAAATTATAATTTAACGATTTTATTTTACGATATAATTTCACGAATATTTCACGAAATAAAAAATCGTGAAATTATAATTATTTCTCAGGTTTGAAAAAAAAATGTGTTAAAAAAACACTTTAACGTGCTATAAAAATGTTTCAAAAAGACTTTTGTAACGACTATTTAAATTCACTTAGAAGAGATTTTCATACTGAAAAAAGTATACTTTGGTTTGAATCAATAGCTCGTTTAGTTTTTTTTCTATCACGCCTAACAATTTGGAAAAATCGTGAAAATGAAAACTGTAGAAAACGCACTTCAAAGTTTTCAATAGGAGGAAATAATATCAAATATCAATCGCTTCTCTGCTTTTGGTCTTGTATCTTCGAAAATATTTACAATTGGCCTCTGTGACTTTGTAAATATATTCTTCGATAGTTTATCTATCGATTTAAGCAATAAAAAAAAACGATTTTTCGGACCTTCTAATTCAGGCTCCGGCCTTAATAAAAATGACAATTTTATTGTAAAAAAATCGTTGTTTTTCATTTAAATTAATGATTTCAAGGTAACTCTTAATCTGTGACATAAATATCATTTCAACGCCTTGTCAAAGAAGCCCCGCGATCGAGGCTACTTTGACACTAAAAAAAAACATAAAATTGTGAGGGGTTGATGGGGGTTGACTTTCTTATACATTTGATAGCCAAATGACACATTGTTCTATTGGAGCAAAAAAAGTTGGCATTTAGGACGTTCAAAGAAAGTTACCTACAACAATCTTCCAAAACCTGTTCAGAGTAACCTCATTTTACGGTAGTTTTTGAGTAATCCTACACGCCAATTTCGAAAATGCACTTTGAGAAAAACGCGTTTGAAGTTTACATAGAATTTGAATGATATTGTACTAAGTACTTGTGGTAACTAGTTACTTAAGGGGTAAGGCCACTGTAACGGCCCAAAAAAAAAGGTTTTTTCACTAATTTTTTGCTCCCGAAATTGAAGGTATTTGAAAAAAAACTTTTAATGGTGTTATCGGGCATACATTAGACTTTATTATAAAAATTTTTTACAGTAAAAAAAACAAAATGGCGGTTCCACAGCTATCTTCCCGGGACATGTTTTGCTTCCAGGGCTCCGCGGCACGCAGCACCACTGGTGCACTTTTGAATCTAGAACAAAAAAAAAACCATTAATCTAGAGGGCTATAGCTAGAGAATGTCGATCGGATTTTAAAAAGTATCAATTTTTGTGGATTTGGCATGCGTTTGAAAAAAAAAATCGATTTTTGACGAAAAAAACGGCAAGTTTTTTGTTAATAAAAAATCAATAAATAAAGTTCTTGAAAATTCCGATCGACATTCTCAAGATAATGTAAATGTTCACATCTGGTTAAAATTTCAAGTAAAAAAAATGAAAATTGTTCGAGTTATGCTGCGTGCCATTTTGAAAAACCATGTTTCGAGAAAAACGCGTTTAAAGTTTTGCGAATAGTTTTTTATTGGAAAAAATTTAAAAAAGAAGTTACACAGGACCTTTTTTTTCTTATTCTAGAGGGTTTTAACTATTTTTTAAGCCAATAAAAAAAATCGATTTTTCAAAAAAATTTACAGTGGCCTTACCCCTTAAGTAAGCTGTTACAAAATAATGAAATGATCAATTACAGTAATCATTATAATTGTCCATTGTTAATATAATTACTTTTTGCCCATCTCTGGCTGCCCCTCTGCGGTCCCGTTTCTACCTGCGGCGCGCGCTCCGAATCTGAATTACAGCGTAGACGGGCTGTAACGTTTGAAGTTTTTTAAATTTCGCTTTGAATCTTTGGAAAAATATTCTACATATCGACGCTGCTTACGAAAAGTAGCATGTTTCAGAATTCTTACGAAAACAAGCACATTTGATACCACCGCGAAAACTACCATGGCTTCCGACACGAAAAGAAACAGATTTCGATATTCACCGAAAACATTGAAAATCAACATGTTTCAGTAACACTGGCATTGTTTCCGACTTTTCTTCCATGCTTTATACGCCTTGCCTCTATTTTTTTACTCCAATTCCTTCGACCGCAATCGGAAATTTACGATTTTTTGGACCTCTCAAAAAATTTAATTGGCCTTCAATTAAAATTGCAAGTATTCGGGAAGTATCCATTCAACCTTACGTCGATACAATTCACGTTAAATATGATTTTGACCAAGAACGACGAGAGATAAAAAGTCTTTAAGAAAAACAAAAACATCGATGATGTTCGAATGTTCCAATTAAAACAGACGTCGGATAAAAAATTGCCTCTTGCACCAAGAAAACAAAAGATTTACAGGCCATGCTTGACAGAGGTTTAATTCCAATCGAACATCAGCAAGATTCTTCAAACATACTCGACGATAACCATCTGTAAATTACAGTAAATTTGTTGAATGATATTTTCAATAACGTTATTCTTTTAACAGAATATCACAATAAATATTTCATTATATTTGCAATTTCGATATTATTTTTTTATAAAAATTACTACTATCGATTTTGATTGATAATTATTATTAAAATGTTAATAAAAGCAACGAGTATAAAATTCAAATGTAATTACGCAAAAAATTGTCGGATTTAAAAAAAAATACTAATAGTTTATTTTTCCAGATTTTTACCTGAGCACGAAGGACTTTAAATTCTCACCAAAACTCTTTTTGGTTAGATTGTACGAGCAATGAGATCCTCAAGGTTTTAAACTTACTCCTTTTACACTGGTATTTAGAGTGAAAACCAAACAAGCAAGTTTTCGCGGTGAATATGGAAACTTGCTAGTTTCCGTGACGAAAGCATAATCATGCTAGTTTTCGTAAGAACTTTGACTCGTGCTACTTTTCGTAAGCAGCGTCGATATATGGTTCTATTGTACAAAAAAAAATGAATTTTTTAATCGTCGTAAATGTATATCCCGCCTTAAGGAGGTTGGAGCGTTAGCCACAATCCAAGGTTAAATTTCATAAAAAATACATGTTATTGTTTAGACTATACTGAGTCTTTACGAATTTTTTGAACTTTTTTCACCACCAAACACCAGAGATAAAAAATAGTTTAACGTATGTAATTTAACGTGCGGTTGGATGGGCAAGACTTTCACACTAAAGGTTATGTAATTTTTATTGTTATTTAGCATCAAGATAAACCATTTCTAACAGCGGATTAACGCAAACTGAACTTTTGTGAACATTTAGAAAAAAAATCCTCATCTTGCCCATCGTAAAAACCATGGGCCAATAATCTCGTGACGTAAATATGAATAGGCATAATTACGAATTACTCAAAATTTCATTGTGAATTGTATAAAACATTCGTTGTCGTAGTTTTTTTCATAATAATCATTGATAATGTTATGCTTTTTCAAGTTGGTAGTAACACAAAAGTTTTTCTACTTTACGTAATAAAACTGTTAAAATGCATCATTTTGCCCTTTAATTGTATATTTAAAAAAATTAGCATATATAGAACAAATCTGTACCTCGTATGCAGTTTTTTGAGATTCATTGAAGAAAAAAATGAATAAACCGTCATTTGACTCAACTGAATCGCTCCAACCTTCTTAAACAGTCTTCTGGTAGGTCGTCAGCATAGCGTGGTTCAAAAATCCTTATAATTGGATAATTGTGGAGTGTTTATTGTTTTTTTTTTTAATGTTACAGGCACCGGTGGTTCTATGAGAATCGGCGTGATCGAGGAAGTCGACGAGCAAATGACGATGACCTCTATGCGCCCTGAGGCCTCGCGACCCCACATTCAGACCATATTCCCCCAGGGACCACCGATACCTAGCTTACCGGTCGACGTGCCAGGAAAGAAGAAAAACGGCGAGATTCTATCGAGTAGTGCACCGGCGGGCCCTGGACTTGGTGCTGCAGGCCCAAATCGCTATCTCGGCCGAGCAAGGTTTAATTCACTCAAACCTCACAGCTTTTGCCGTATTATTGGAGTACAACTTTGCAGTGACCGTTTTTTTTTTTCAAAAGTTTAAGGCTTTATCATAAAAAAGTGGCTACATATTTTTTAATCAAAGTACTGCCCGTCGCTAGTTACGACCTCGGCCCATCTTTCCGGTAGCATTCGAATCCCGCGTCGATAAAAGTCTTGGTCCTTGGAGGCAATCCAGGAATCGATCCAATATTCGACTTCTTCGTAAGTACCGAAGTGCTGGTCAGCCAAATCGTGTGCCATTGACCGGAACAAGTGATAGTCGGAAGGGGCAATGTCTGGAGAGTACGGCGGGTGGGATAAAACCTCCCGTTTCAGCGTTTCCAAGTACTTTTTCACGACATTTGCAACATGGGGTCGGGCATTGTCATGCTGCAGTATCACCTTGTCATGTCTTTCGTTGAATTGTGGCCGTTTCTCTTTGAGTGCCTTACTCAAGCGCATCAACTGACGTCGGTAGAGTTCCCATGTGATGGTTTCGGATGGTTTGAGCAGCTCATAGTTCACAACGCCCAGCTGGTCCCACCAGATACACAGCATCACTTTGGATCCGTGAATATTCGGTTTGGGCGTCGATGAACCACCGCCGACACGTTTTCTCACTAATAGAATCCTCCCCGTAAGCATCTACAATCAAACGGTGGGCCTCAGCCGCAGATTTCTTGATGTTGAAGAAGTAAATTATAACCTCCCGCAAATGCTGAGAATGCGGCTCGTAGGTTGCCATGTTTGAGTGCCTATAACTTTATAATGCATACACGTATCCGTTAGCTTTTTTAAATTGTTTACGTTGGCAGAGCCTCTAGTTTAAAATGCCACTTTTTTTTATTGCGCTAGGGCCACTACTTCGGCCGCAGAGGCTCTCTAAGTAAAACGGTCACTGCAAAGTTGTACTCCTAATATATGATATTGAAGCTTGCATCGTTGCAATGCAAAGAATTTCTTTTTTTCCTTCTGACCAATTTATTTTTGCACACTCAGGCTACAAATATCAATGAAAGATTTTCGTTAAGTTCCTTCTCAGGGATCCATAACTTGAAACTGCAAAAGAAGAGTTTAGATAGTAATTAAAATAAAGAAATTAAACAATAGATGAGGATTTTCGTTGCACTCCAACGATACAAACTTCAGCACCATCGCATTTTCACGAAACAATATTTACACTCGGGCAGAGTCAAAATTAGTTTTCCCATTACTTGTAGGCCTGAAAAAGATTTTTTTTCTGAATTTTTTTAAATTTTTATTTGGGATTTGAAAAAAAAATATTTATGAAGCATACATTGAAGTTATTTCGTGTGAATTCTTATTTAAAAAAAAAAACTGAAAATTAACAACTATATCCAACGACCGGATGGATAACTTGACAATGATTCGTCTGAAAAATGAAAATATAAAAGTTTTATAATCTATGTGAATGTAGTTCTCGATGTACGTAGCTGTTTTCGCAAAAATAATTGTACAAATCGACGGGAATTTAAAAAAATGTCATTTTGGCAACATTTTTACGTATATTCTGGGGCTTAAAAAATACTGAATTAAAAAATACGACTACGTACAAGGATAACTACTGCAATGACGGAAATTTTGGTTTTCTTAAATTGAAAATCAGACAACTACAGCTAGAGTTATGATTCCGGCGGTTTCGAGAAAAACGCGATTGAAAGTTTTAGTAAATCGTTGCTTTACCTGCTCTCACCAAATCGTCTGTAACTTGGTGAATTTTCAATATTTCAACTTGAAATTTCCACATATTCTTGAATATGTATACTTTGAGAAAATGCAAAAAAAATCGATTTTTTCACCCGTCATAGCGGTGTTTCGCCTTAAATAAATATTCGAGCCATCAATAATCAATTGCGATTCGGAAATGTACTAAAAATCATAGATTCATTCTAACCATTATTTTCAATGTAGGCATTTTCGATAAAGTTCCGAAAAACCCATACCGCCGATCAATTTGGAATTTCGTGTACTCGTGTGTTTTGACTCGCTGATCACGAATATTATAGTAAAAATACCCGCAACTTTGATTTTCAAGGTCAAAACTTACAAAAACTGATTTTTTAAAAAGTTTTTCTATTTTATTTGAACAAATGTTGATCTTAGAGAAAAGTTTTTCCTACAAAAGTTGTAGCCTGGAAAAAGATGGATTTTTTATGTTCCATACAGTTTTTGTCTAAAACCATTGGGGCCGTCCATATATTACGTCATCGATTTTTGCTGATTTTCGACCCCCCCCCCCCCCCCCCCTACAATCATCCTATCGTCATTTCCTAATGACCCCCCCCTCTCGCAAAACTGACGTCATTACCAGTTTGGCAAAATTAAAACATTTGCGGATTTGAGAAAAATTGGGTAACATTAAAACATTTTGTTATAGAACCATCTTTTATTATTTTGTACTTTGGCAATGTTTATTAATATAATAATATTATTCTTCCCTATTCTTTAGTTTTCTTTGGATAGCTCCCACATTTTCTTATAGAATCATCTTTTATTATTTTGTACTTTGGCAATTTTCATTAATATAATAATATTATTCTTCCCTATTCTTTAGTTTTCTTTGGATAGCTCCCACGGAGTTTTCACCCATTCTTGCAAATCCTGGATCACGGGTAATATCTCCGTATCCTCCCCATATTCATTTTGGCTCGATCGAACTATTTTCATAGGTACGCTGTTATTTGAAGTTCTCGAATATAATGTAGACAAACCTTATGTAATAAATAAATAAATAATGAGTTCAATAATTAATACCATTAGGTACTTGCAAAATATTTTTCATCACTCATGTGGGGAAACCACTCTAGTTGTACAATATACTATTGTACATTTTGAAGTAACTGGTATCACAAGAATGACGTCAATTTCGAACCCCCCCCTCATCCATCATTTACCGTCATCCGCAGACGAATCCCCCCCCCCCCCCCCCAAATTTAGAATGACGTAATATATGGACGGCTCCATTCTGTTTCGAGAAAAATGGGATAATGCTCCAATAAATACATTTAACTAAACTCCGTTAGTTTCGACATTATCTACTTACGCACTTTACCGCGGGAAGGTTGCAGTCTAGTCTTTAAACCCAACCGAACCGAAACAAAAAAGCAAAAAATAAAATAAAACACAAAAAAGCAAAAAATAAAACAAAATATTTTTAAAAATACAAAAATAGCTAAAAATAAAATAAACTACCACAAAAGCAGAAAATAAACGTGCACTTTAAAGACTAACCTTCCCACGGTAAAGCGCGTACGTAGATAATGGCAAAACTAGTTGAGTTTAGCAAAATGTACTTATTGCAGCATTATCCCATTTTTCTCGAAACAGAATGATTTTAGACAAAAACTGTATAGGACATAAAAAATCAATCGTTTTCCAGGCTACAACTTTTGTAGGAAAAACTTTTCTCTAAAATCAACATTTATGAAAATAAAGTCGAAAAACGTTTAAAAAATCAGTTTTTGTGAGTTTCGACCGTGAAAATCAAATCTGTAAGTATTTTCACTATAATATTCGTGATCAGCGAGTCAAAATACATGGGTACATGAAATTCAAAATTAATCGGCGGCTTTTCGAAACTATCCCCAAGTGATTTTACGCCTAAAATATAAAAAAAAAAAAATTGTCACAATAAAAAAATCCATTGCCTTCCAACGATGTCAACCACAAACATACATTGATGTGGATTGCGATGTTTATGAAAATTTGAAAATAGAAGTCGAAAAACTTTTGAAGAAATGCCTTTTTTCAACTGTATTGAAAAAATCTATAATTCCCGACGACGATTGTGAAATATTGCAGAACTCAACTTTCCACGCAATCGGCAAGATCGAGCGCGGCATTTGACCCGGGTTCGGGTTACGGTGACAGCGGCACCGTGGAGGAGGACAACATCAGCTCGCAGAGTTCCGTCTGTTCAACGGTCAGTTCGGACGACGACTTCACGAGGCTCAAACTGGAGCGCGATAAGGAGCGCCGCGACCGGGCGATGCGAAAACTAGTGAGAAGTGTCAGCGGCAATCGTCGCAGCGAGGGACCATCTTCCATGGAACTCGACACTGAGACTTTGCTGTTGACGGAGCTGGCAGAAGCTTCGAGAGCCTCGTTACAGCGTCTCGATCAGGACCTCAAAAGCAACGAAACCAACAACGTTTAACGTCGAATTATCGAGGCGACCATTCACGTCTCGTCAGTGATTTTAGATTCGTTATCTGAACAGTGACATTCGATAAGACATTTTTCGTTTTTTCTATGTCCTAGTTTGCAGCGTTGGAATGCAACGAAATAACTTTTTTTTTTATAGTAACTAATTTATTGGCACATTTGGGGTACGAAAACTCACTGAAATATTTTTTAAATTCCTCTTTAGGGATCCAAAACCCAAACCTGCCAGATAAGAGTTTAGATAGTGATAAAAATTGAGAAAAAAAAAAGATATTTTCGTTGCGTTCCGACGATGCAAACTTCGAGACCATATTTTCCTTCCCGTCGAATCAGTTCGGGAAAGGGATCACATTTAACGTCAACGATGAAAGTACTTAAAAATCGTGAAAAAAAAGAAAAACGAATTGCGTACGAAAGCGTAAAAGGATAATTATTCATCAACGCGGTCAATGTTCAACACAGATTTTTACGATATAGAACAGTCGTGCTGTCGCGCGAAAAACCCCGTAATCGGAAAAAATTAGAAGAAGGCTAGTTTTTCGACAGGTGATTTCGTAGGTGCCGCGGGTGCTAAATCCAAGTTTGCCTAAAAATCGGGCTGTAGGGTTTTTTTTAGGGGATGAAAGGAGATGGGGGTGGATTAATGCAAAGCTACAACCCCTACGAGGTCGGCGCCGTGAGACAACATGTTCAGAAAAATCCGAGCTTTAGTTTTGTCCACAGCGCCGAAGTCGTGGAAGTTCATTTTGGGGGTGAAAAAGTGGGGTGAAATTTTGAAAAATCAGTTTTAATTCAATAACTCTTTGGAAAAAATTCGTACACTTTTTGTTCGAATGGGAACGTCGTAGCCTTTGAAAAGACGCGTCAATCGAGTATTCGATCATCACTCTCCGATAATATCTTCACCCCCAAAAAATGGTTACAAAACAAAAAAAAAAATAGTTTATTGAATAACTCAAAACCAATCGGTTTTTCGAGTATGGTTCAAACGTACGAAATGTAGAGAATAATTTTCTCCATATTTTCGTTGCTATGGACCACCCTTGAATTTTGATTTTCCACCCCCTCTCGGGAGTTGAAAATTCAAAATGAAATTTTGGAAAAACTATTGACCGCACGAATTCGTCGCTGTGGAAGAATTTGTAGCTTGAACCCTCAGCTATATTTTTGTCCACAGCGCCAAACTCGTATCTCTTTAGTTTCGGTCAATAGTTTTTCCAGAATTTCATTTTGAATTTTCAACCCCTGAGAGGGGTTCGAAAAAGCAAAATTCAAAAGTTGTGCATAGGAACGAAAATATAGAGAAAATTATTCTCTACATTTCGTACATTTGATCCATCCCCGAAAAATCGATTGTTTTTGAGTTATTCAGTAAACAATTTTTTTGTTTATACTTCAACAATTCTTTTGGGGGTGAAGATATTATTGGAGAGGGATGATAAAATACTTGATCGACGCGTCTTTTCAAGGGCTACAATGTTCACATTTGAACAAAAATTGTATGAATTTTTCCTAAAGAGTTATCGAATGAAAACTGATTTTTCAAAATTTCACCCCACTTTTTCACCCCCAAAATGAGCTTCCGCGACTTCGGCGCTGTGGACAAAAATAAAGCCCGGATTTTTCTGAACATTTTGTCTCCAGGAGCCGAACTTGCGGGGCTTGTAGTTTGGCATTAATCCACCCCCATCCCCTTTCATCCCCTAAAAAAACCTTACACCCCGATTTTTAGGCAAACTTGGATTTACCCGCGGCACCTACAAAAAACTAGCCTCGCCACCTCGCCAGGTTGTGGCACATTTGGAGATATTATTTTTCCAGGGCTTCGTTCAAAACACAATATGGCAATTTTCATGATTTTCGTGCAGCGGAATCATCCAAAGTATTGCTCTGACAATTTTAAAAATCGACTGTCACAATTTTTTCGTCTCGAAACTTAGACTTTTTCACTTTTACAATAACGACTGTATGTCGGGTCGACTTTCCGTAACACGAGAGCAATGCTGGGAAAGCCCTTGCGCAGGATTTGTGAAATTTGTAACAAGCGACTCTTCTTCAAGACCAGCCTATAAACTGGCCGTGCCGGAAGTCGCGAAGTCTCGCAATCGCGAGATTCGAAGTAACCTGGTTAATGAAAAATACTCCTCGTACGAATCATTGTTTCTACGTACGCTTCTTTCAATGACACGAACAAGTTCCTGTGTATGGAAAATCAGAGAGGATATATTTATATAGATTTGTTATTGATGGCAGCGCCTTCGATGGTCAAGCCTACAACCGGCCTACAATGTCCATCATGTTGGAAAGTTCACGGGACGGATTTCTCCACCAATTCCAAAGGAATGGCAACAATTTTTCCAACGAAAAAAATTGTTTCGTTCTCACGTGGAAGAAAAAATGAATTATCGAGAAACGTTCGATTGAGACAGAGCTTGTCAGCGAAAAGGAAACTATTTTAATGAAAAGACACACATGTGGGACATTCCACGCCATTTCACCTAGCCCGTGACCTCGACCATTTTTGGTTTTCCTGATTTTAAAAAAAATTGTACCCCATGAGAGGAATATCCACACCAATTTTTTATGTTTTTCTCTTCTCTTTTAGGAGTTATAATTTTTCCAAAAATCTCGATTACGGAAGTTTCGGAAATGTTTAAACGCTGATAATTCCTGAACTCATTGAGATATCGGCAAATGCCACAATATAATTTTATTTCATTTGGAAGCATACTTTCGTTAAAAAATTGAAAAAAATGATCGGTTATCAATTTCAACGTTTTTTTTTTCATTTCTGAAGTAAAAACTATTTTTTTTTAAAGATGATTGCCTTTTTTATTTTCTTCGAAAAATTCTCCAACTCAAACAAACCCATTCTATGATTTTGAAGACAAGTCTTATCGTGGGCCCATTTTTTCATCTATTTTTTTTCGAATTAATCATATTTTTTTAGCAGATTTTTATCATTTTCATGTTCAATAATACTATTAATGATTTTGTGATTTCCAATTCGGCTTCAATAGGCCTGGAACGATTTACTTTCAATTTGTGCTCAACTTAACATTTTTTTAGTAGATTTTTATCATTTTAATGTTCAATAACACTATTAATGATTTTGTGATTTCCAATTCGGCTTTAATAGGCCTGAAACGATTTACTTTCAATTTGTGTTGAACTTAACAATTGTTTATTTTTATTCAAAATCATTTTTTTCCGTCAAATTCAGCACAAAATAAAAATAAACCGTTTCAGGCCTGTCGAAGTTATTTTGGACATTATTGGACATTATTGGACATTAAAATGATAAAATTCTTCTAAAAAAATATAATTCGAAAAATAAAATAGACGGAAAAATGGGCCCACGATGAGTCTAGTCTCAAAAACCATAGAATGAGTCATTCTATTTTAAACAATTTTTTTTTTTAACTTAAAAAGACATGGTCTTAAAAAAAAAGTTTTCACTTTAGAAGCAAAGAACAGAGTTCACTCACAGCTCAAACAGAGAAAAAGTTTTCACTTTGGAAGCGAGAAACGTAGGCATTGATTTTTCCATATTTTTTAATATGCAAAAATTAATTGATTTTGATACATTGATAAAAAATCAATGGATCAATCAATTTTTTAATATGGAAAAATAATATTTTCCATATTTTTAAACAAAAGTATGCTTTAAAATGAAAAAAAAAATTACGTAGTGACATTTGCCGATATCTCAATTAGTTCACGAGTTATCGGCATTTAAACGGTTCCAAAACTTTCGAAATCGACATTTTTTGGAAAATTATAACTCCTAAAAGAGAAGAGATAAAATTCGAAAAATTGTTGTGGATATTCGTTTCACGGGGTACAATTTTGCAAAAAAAATCAGGAAAACAACAAATGGTCGGGGTCACGGGCTAGGTGAATTGGGGTGGATATATATATATGAGGTATTCCAGCTGAACTCAACCACTTTTGCATCTTATATTTTTTGATTTGGCTCAATTTTTTTTCTGTTGTTGTACCTAATCAAAGAACTTCACTTGATTTTTTTCGAATTTTTTCACCCATACATTTACGAGATAAGATTTTTTTTCGAAATTCGAAAAAAATCGATGTCTTTTATTTCAAATGTCCATAACTTTGCGAAAAATGGACCAAATGAAGTTTTTTTTTTTTCAAAATGTTTGTTTTTGAGTGTACTTTTGGATAAAAAATATTAAAAATTTGACGATATTCGTCTTCTATACCGTTTTACCGCTTAAAGCAAAAAATTGTTGATTTCTAAAGGTCGGACACTTTTAATTTTTTTCAAAAAAATTTCTAAGAAACTGTGACTCTTTTGACTATTTTTAACGCTAGGCTGATCTTGGGCAGACTTTTCCTTATATTTTTTTCATAATTTAAAATCATTTTTTTTTTTTTCATCACAAACAAAAAAACGTTTTTTTCTCAAAAGGTAGGGCACGTTCAATTTGTTTCAAAACATTTGCTAGGAAACTTTAACTATATTAACTATTTTTAAGACTAGTTTCATCGTGGGGATATTTTCCCTTCTATTTTATTCATAATTAAAAATAATCTTTTTTGACGATATTTTTTTGAGACAAATTGGACAGTTTTGTAAAATTGGATTGTCCTTCAATGAATTTTTTAATTGGTTCATGAAACTCGCTTGCTCTTTAGCGATATACGCGTGTGGTAGGAGAGATTTTAAATTAGAGCAAAATTCGTCGATGAAATCGTAGGAAGATTTTTAAATCGTTTCAAGGGTCGTCCATGGTTTCGATATCCAATTTTTGGATTATCTTTTGACTATTTTTAACGCTAGGCTGATCTTGGGCAGACTTTTCCTTATATTTTTTTCATAATTTAAAATCATTTTTTTCATCACAAACAAAAAAACGTTTTTTTTTTTCAAAAGGTAGGGCACGTTCAATTTGTTTTAAAAAACCTGGCGCAAAAGTAGGATTTTCGACTTTTGCTTCACTCCGTCCAAAAAACTGCGTTTTAGCCGGATCAAGTGGGACGCAAACCATTTGCGTTTGCATATTTCATCAAAATATCAAATTGATGATGCTCGGTAATTGTTCATGGAATTGGTATTTCTTAAATAGTTTTGATCGCAACGGTAAGATATTTTTTCTGCCTCAGGTGCTGATTTTAAGTTACTGACAAAAGATTCAGCGAAGCCTTTAAACCATTACATTGATTGTATGCGTTTAATAACCTGCGAACGTCCCTCATCTCAGTGCTATCTCGACAGATATAGCGCTTGTCCAGGAACCGACAAGTTGAGAGATATTTTGAAAGAGATTTTCGATGAAAACGAAATTGAGACCATAACTTACAAAAATTGGATATCGAAACCATGGACGACTCTTGAAACGATTTAAAAATCTTCCTACGATTTCATCGACGAATTTTGCTCTAATTTAAAATCTCTCCTACCACACGCGTATATCGCTAAAGAGCAGGCGAGTTTCATGAAGCAATTAAAAAATTCATTGAAGGACAATCCAATTTTACAAAACTGTCCAATTTGTCTCAAAAAAATATCGTCAAAAAAGATTATTTTTAATTATGAATAAAATAGAAGGGAAAATATCCCCACGATGAAACTAGTCTTAAAAATAGTTAATATAGTTAAAGTTTCCTAGCAAATGTTTTGAAACAAATTGAACGTGCCCTACCTTTTGAGAAAAAAACGTTTTTTTTGTTTGTGATGAAAAAAAAAAAATGATTTTAAATTATGAAAAAAATATAAGGAAAAGTCTGCCCAAGATCAGCCTAGCGTTAAAAATAGTCAAAAGAGTCACAGTTTCTTAGCAAATTTTTTGAAAAAAATTAAAAGTGTCCGACCTTTAGAAATCAACAATTTTTTGCTTTAAGCGATAAAACGATATAGAAGACGAATATCGTCAATTTTTTAATATTTTTTATCCAAAAGTACACTCAAAAATAAACATTTTGAAAAAAAAAACTTCATTTGGTCCATTTTTCGCAAAGTTATGGACATTTGAAATAAAAGACATCGATTTTTTTCGAATTTCGAAAAAAAATCTTATCTCGTAAATGTATGGGTGAAAAAATTCGAAAAAAATCAAGTGAAGTTCTTTGATTAGGTACAACAGAAAAAAAATTGAGCCAAATCAAAAAATATAAGATGCAAAAGTGGTTGAGTTCAGCTGGAATACCTCATAGATACAGAGTGTCCTGTTATGAATGGATAATCAAAAAGTTATGATGTGTACAAATGGCATGCGAAAAACCAAAAGCAGACAATTTTTATCTCGAAAACTTTTACTAAACTGAAATTCCAGCACATCGTAGGACACGATCCGACCTATCGCCAGTTGCACGATTATCCATTCATAACAGGACACCCTGTATATATCGTTATAAAAGACGTCAATTTATCAGTCCCAAATATAATCTTATGCTCCATTTTTATAAACCGATTTTTCAAGCTTTACGCGGTGATGCCTTATGTGCGTGTTATCGATGAAAAATCATCCACACGAGAGCACCAAGACGCTCCAAAGTGGAAATGCTTGCGAAAAAATGCAGCTCCATACAGCAACGCGTCCAGTGATTTTTTTCTATATTTGTAAAAATCCAGAGTCAGACAGGAGAGGCGATGCGAATTGACGAAGCCCGATTCGGACTCTCGTGAATTTCGAAACTTTCGCAATGGACAAAATAATAATTTTTGGATGCGTTTCGTTTCCACGGACAAAAAAAAGCCAGCATGTAGCGAAAGATCTCGATGAGGCTTGGAAAAAACTATCGTTATTATTCCGCATACTGATGTGATTTGTGAGCGGGATCAATGGTGGTGTTCGTTGGGTCTCATCTTTTTGATACGAACAAGTGCGCATGTGGATAATAATGCGCTACGCGCAACTGCGCAATGAAACGTGCGCATCATCAAATGCGCATCTCCATGCGCATGCGCAATCAAAATGATGAGACCCAACGAACACGACCAATGGTCGTGTTCGTTGGGTCTCATCATTTTGATACGAACAAGTGCGCATGTGCATAACGATGCGCAACGCGCAACTGCGCAATGAAACGTGCGCATCATCAAATGCGCATCATTATGCGCATGCGCAATCAAAATGATGAGACCCAACGAACACGACCAATGGCTGATACGAGAGATGAAAAATAATGAACTCTGCGCAGGCGCGGAGCAGGATAGAGCGGGGAAAGTTTGCCTCTGGAGTCTCGGCTTAAATTGCTCATTCTCTCACGCAAATTATAAAAACGCAAATTTCATAGTATTAACTTTTATGCGTATATCTAATACACGAGTAACGTTATGTACAATATTGACTATATATATATATATTCTATATACAGAGAATTATAGTATGTAAAATGATGGAATAGCATTCCAACGGGTGAAGCGAAGAGTTTCGCGGTGCTTGACGACGAACGAGGCGTCTTTGTAGACGAATTTTTTCGATAAATTGTTTTACCAGTATTACCGTCGAAATAAATTATAAAAAAAGAATCAGGATTATTAATATTAAAATAATTAGCATTTTTAATATTTCAATATTTTTAAATTTTTAAATATTTTAATATTTTTATTTATTTAAAAATATTTTTTTTTTGTTCGCTTTAAAGCTTTGAGCATATGGTGAAAGTTATGGTGTTGAAGATTGCATCGTTGGGTCTCAACGGGAATAATTTTTTTGCCACATATTTGCTATCACTCAAAGTCTTTTTTTTTTGCAAAGCCGTAGGACTTGGAAAAAATCGTAAAAAACATTTGAGTAATTCTCGAAGGCTAAAATTGCCGAAATATTCGGATGAGAACAAGTTAACGATTGAACAAACAATAAGTTCGTTGCATACCAACGATGCAAACTTCGACGCCATTGAAAGCTTGTTTGCTATTCCAATTTTAAAATCTCCACGAAACGTTCGTTGTTGCAATAATCCTTGTGGGTATGATCGTGCTTCAATTTGAAGTTCGGATATTTCATTGTGAAGAAACGTATGTACTCGGGATGGGAGGGATCAACCTCGAGGAAAAGACGTCCTCCGGTCCTCAAGGCAGTCGAGGAATATTTCATTATCGCCTTGACAACGTTCAATCCATCGGGGCCTCCGTCCAACGCTCCCATGTCCTCGTAACTGCAATTGTTTTCAGTTTTTATTATTTCAAACGTATTCTTTCCATGTACATTTCAATATTTATGAAAATAGAACGATGTTGAAGTTTGCATGGTTGGAACGCAACGAAAATTCAATTTTGTTTTTCGACTGTCTCATTTTCATTATCATCCAAAAAATGTAAGGCCTTAGGCCACAGTAATGGGTATAAAATCATGTGCGAGTTTAACAATTTTTTTTCGCATGAAAATATGATTCACTCATAAAATTAATAACACATCTATTTAGTATGAATATCAAACTGTTAAAAAATATATTTTATTTTTTCGATGTATTAGGAGTACAACTTTGCAGTGACCGTTTTACTTAGAGAGCCACTGCGGCCGAAGTAGTGGCCCTAGCTCAATAAAAAAAGTGGCATTTTAAACTAGAGGCTCTGCCAATGTAAACAATTTAAAAAAGCTAACGGATACGTGTATGCATTATAAAGTTATTGGCACTCAAAAATGGCAACCTACGAGCCGAATTCTCAGCATTTGCGGGAGGTTATGATTTACTTCTTCAACATCAAGAAATCTGCGGCTGAGGCCCACCGTTTGCTTGTAGATGCTTACGGGGAGGATTCTATTAGTGAGAAAACGTGTCGGCGGTGGTTCATCGACGCCCAAACCGAATATTCACGGATCCAAAGTGACGCTGTGTATCTGGTGGGACCAGCTGGGCGTTGTGAACTATGAGCTGCTCAAACCATCCGAAACCATCACATGGGAACTCTACCGACGTCAGTTGATGCGCTTGAGTAAGGCACTCAAAGAGAAACGGCCACAATTCAACGAAAGACATGACAAGGTGATACTGCAGCATGACAATGACCGACCCCATGTTGCAAATGTCGTGAAAAAGTCCTTGGAAACGCTGAAATGGGAGGTTTTATCCCACCCGCCGTACTCTCCAGACATTGCCCCTTCCGACTATCACTTGTTCCGGTCAACGGCACACGATTTGGCTGACCAGCACTTCGGTACTTACGAAGAAGTCAAAAATTGGGTCGATTCCTGGATTGCCTCCAAGGACCAAGACTTTTATCGACGCGGGATTCGAATGCTACCTGAAAGATGGGCCGAGGTCGTAGCTAGCGACGGGCAGTACTTTGATTAAAAAATATGTAGCCACTTTTTTATAATAAAGCCTTAAACTTTTGAAAAAAAAAAACGGTCACTGCAAAGTTGTACTCCTAATACAAAATGGCCGACTACTCGAAACTTCTCGAAACAGCTTTTTTCCAATTGGCGTGACAAATAACTTCAACAATTTCCACTCGATTTACTTCAAATTTAAAAGTTATGTTCCTAATTGCACTTCGCAGAGAAGTACGTACGGAATTTCTGATTGATCGAAAACTTTTCATTTTATGAGCAGTTTATGAGCAGTTATAGTGAAATTTTTCACTGAAAATTCATTTCTCAAGTTCAAATACCTACAACTTTTGAATAAAACAATATTTTTTAAATTCCGTACGTACTTCTCTAGGTATTCTAATGCAGATTGACGAGAATTTTTGTTTTTTGTTCTAGGTACAAAATTGTGGATACTAAATGTCACGCCGCGGAGCGCCTAAAAAAAAGATAAAAGAAAATATTAGTAGTCGGCCATTTTTGCATCGAAAGAAAAATTCTAACAGCTCGATATTCATACTAAATAGATGTGTAATTAATTTTATGAGTGAATGACTTTTTCATACGAAAAAAAAATTGTTAAACTCGCACGTGATTTTATACCCGTTACTTTGACCTTAATACACATTTAGGCTACAGATCTCTAATAAGGAGTGTGAAAAAAGTTTAAGCGATTTTGGAGGCTGGCAGTTGCCAAAAAATGTTGATCTATGGAACTTTAGTTGCGTCATAACGATGCAAACTTTAATATCGTGGAATAGAGTATATTGAACGCGTCTTACATTTTTATTTCTGATTGGAGTTTCATTATATTCGCAGTCGGTATGTAAGGTGGATTGCTCACGATAAAATCGAAGCTCTGGACGTTCAAATCAATCGACTTTTCACTCGTTGACGATTCAATCGTTCCGCTCTCGTTGATAAACGCGTTTAGGATCGTGACTCGATCGAGCAGTCCCAGATTCGTCGCGTTCTCTTTCGTCAAGTTACAGGCGAGAGGATTACGATCTATGGCTACGATTTTGACCTGCGTGACCAATCATCACTCGGACTTAGTCGTTTATCAGGAATAGAAAAATTGCTCGGTAACTACAAGTGATTTTTCTGAAAAATGAGCCTAAACTTTTTGTTGTCGGTATTTTCTCTTTTATTGGGTTATAAATGATTAATTCACTGCCCCCATAAAAAGTTGAGGGGAATCCGAGCGGTGAGGCACAGTGTTGACGGGCTGTAACGTTTAAAGTTTTTCGAATTTCGCTTTGAAAGTTTCGGAAAATATTCTACATATATAGTTCTATCGTTTAAGGGTCGCCAGTATGACACTTTCAAAAATCGTTTTTTTGTTGCCTTTTTCGACAGTTTATACTGTCTAGAATATCCTGTAAAAATGTTAAGGTCGTATCTCTATCAATTTATCTTGCGAAAATCGATAGTTAAATCTTTAAACGCGTTTTTCTCGAAATGAGATTTTTCAAATTTGCTGACATTGTAACTCAAAGTAGTACAGTCGTGCTGTATATTGGAATCGGAAAAAATTGGAAGAAGGCTAGTTTTTTGACAGCTGATTTTGTAGGTGCTAAAACCAAGTTTGCCTAAAAATCGGGGGGTTGGGTTTTTTTAGGGGATGGGCGTGGATTAATATCAAACTACAACCCCCACGAGGTCGGCGCCGGGAGACAAAATGTTCAGAAAAATCCGGGTTTTATTTTTGTCCATAGCGCCGAAGTCGTGGAAGTTCATTTTGGGGGTGAAAAAGTGGGGTGAAATTTTGAAAAATCACTTTTCATTCGATAACTCTTTAGGACAAATTCATACAATTTTTGTTCAAACGGAAACGTTGTAGCCCTTGAAAAGACGCGTCGATTGAGTATTCGATCAACCCTCTCCAATAATATCTTCACCCCCAAAAGAATTGTTGAAGAATTAACAAAAAAATTGTTTATTGAATAACTCAAAAACAATCGATTTTTCGGAGATGGATCAAATGTACGAAATGTCGAGAATAATTTTCTCTATATTTTCGTTCCTATGCACAACTTTTGAATTTTGCTTTTTCGAACCTCTCTCAGGGGTTGAAAATTCAAAATGAAATTCTGGGTAAACTATTGACCGAAACTAAAGAGATACGAGTTTGGCGCTGTGGACAAAAATGTAGCTGAGGGTTCGAGCTACAAATTCTTCCACGGCGGCGAATTCGTGCGGTCAATAGTTTTCCCAGAATTTCATTTTGAATTTTCAACCCCCGAGAGGGGGTGGAAAATCAAAATTCAAGGGTGGTCCATAGTAACGAAAATATGGAGAAAATTATTCTCTACATTTTGTACATTTGAATCATACTCGAAAAACCGATTGTTTTTGAGTTATTCAATAAACTATTTTTTTTGTTGGTTTTTTAACCATTTTTTAGGGGTGAAGATATTATCGGAGAGTGATGATCGAATACTCGATCGACGCGTTTTTTCAAGGGCTACAACGTTCCCATTTGAACAAAAAACGTACGATTTTTTTCTAAAGACTTATTGAATTAAAACCGATTTTTCAAAATTTCACCCCACCTTTTCACCCTCAAAATGAACTTCCACGACTTCGGCGCTGTGGACAAAACTAAAGCCCGGATTTTTCTGAACATTTTGTCTCACGGCGCCGACCTCGCAGGGGTTGTAGTTTGGCATCAATCCACCCCCATCTCCTTTCATCCCCTAAAAAAGAACCCTACACCCCGATTTTTAGGCAAACTTGGATTCAGCACCCACAGCACCTACAAAATCACCTGTCAAAAAACTAGCCTTCGTCTAATTTTCTCCGATTCCGGGTTTTTTCAGCAACAGCACGACTGTAATAAAGAGCAATTATCCGATTGACTTGAAATTTGAACTGAGTACTCTTGAATATATTTACAATGACGTAGGATATTTTCGATTCGATGAAAATTGACGATTTGACATTGAAAAAAACGACCATTTTATAGGCAAGAAAACAGACGTTTTTTTCCATACCTACGCCATTTTGTTAGATTTTGATATTTTTCGAAAATCTTACGTCATTGTACAGGAAATACCTTCCAGTTTAACGACATTTTTTTCCTTTTTCGATATAAGCTACTCAATCGGCCGGAATCATGTCAGCAATGGAGGATCTTTTTTTTTCGCCGCCTCCGCAGGCAGCGCGTAAGTCGCTTGGATCTCAATATTTTTCTATGAAAAAAAAAGTAATATAGGTCAAAAAAAAGCCAAATATATTCTTAATTTTCCGAAACATTTAATTGAGTACTTTTCTTCCAAAAAATTCCCGAAAATCACCCAAACTTTCAGCGTTCACACTGGTATAGCCGGTTAAAGAAAAAAAAAAAAGATTTTTTTATCGTTGTCAATGGATATCCCGCCTTGAAGTATGGGTAAAAGTTATGTGGTTTTGAAGTTCGCGGAAACACGTGATAAAAAGGGCATTTTTTAACTTTTCGAAGCCTATATTGGGTTCGTTTGGGGATGACGTTGAAGTTTGCATCGTTGGAATGCAACGAAATTGATTTTTCTGCTATTTTCCGAATTTCCTTGGGTAGTTTTGGCTACGAAAATCACGCAAACATCTTTTTGGATTCTCATTCAGCGATCTATCACCGAAATCTTGTAAAATATGATTTTGGATAATAATAAAAAGAATTTTCGTTGCATTCCAACGATGCAAACTTCAACCCCATTGTTCGGGTTTGTTTGGAATCAACAATTTTTCGGAAAGCTCACTGATCTAAAGAATCACCAATTGCTCAACTGCGCAGATAAATTTACGACGAAAACAAAGGTACTTGAATTTTTTATCGCAAAAAGCTTGACTAACGATAAAAATAATGACCTGGTTAGAAATAGGCTGAAAAAATGTATAATTCAACGTGTAGTATTTTAGTTGGGTAGACGGCCATTTTTACGACCCTTTTCGCGCATAAAAAAAGTGAAGTGCAACAGTAAAGCACGCCAGTGCGAGTAATGCAGTTATAGCTTCGATTTACCATCGTGTAATTATGTCAAATCTTTTTACAGCCATACTTTGTCAAGTCTAAAAGTAAAAAAAGTTCTGTTGATAAATTAATTGTATGAATTTATTATAAAATGACATAAATAACGAAAATAATTACGTTAAAGTTCGCACTGTGGAATGCAACGAAAAATAACTTTTCTTTGATCGCTCACATTTTTCTTTCTCTGAATTTTGGTACGAAAAACCCTCAAATGATTTTTCTTATCTTTGATGACCTACAACGTCAATGAATGAAACCAAATTTACATTATAATAAAAATGAAGGTATTTAAAAAAATCCAAACGAACTTCCTCTGCATTCCAACGATGCAAACTCAACGGCGTGAAAATAGCTCCGCAACTGTACATTTTTAATATTTTCTTTTATCGAGACAAATTTATAGTCACCAAAGCACATTAATATTGAGTCAGTATAGTTCTGCACAGCATCGCTCGTTTAATTTGTCTCTTCTACGGTAGAAAGTTATGAAAGTCAATAATGACGACCATAGTCCAAACAATTGCGGAATTCGCACTGTTGGCTATTTTTTTCGAGTACCTTTTTACACGTGTGAAGCAAGGCCAAAGAGATAGCCCCGGAGCCACAGCCAATTTCCAAAACTGTGCAGTCGTCGCTAGGTTCGGAATTCACGCGTTTTACGACGAAATCCACGAGTAATTCAGTTTCCGGTCTCGGTATGAAAATCGGCGGTACAAGCTTCAAAGTTATGTCTCTGAAGTCCCATTCACCGATGATATATTGTACTGGCATTCTAAAATATTGAACCAAATGTTTTTCCCATTTAATATATCATACCTGTTAAGTCTGTCACCAATTCCAGCTGATATTGCAGAGTCGGCAACGGCAAGCGCGACGCTATGTCTATTCCGGTATTCACCTGGAAAGTCTGCATTCGCACAGCATTTCCAATTTGCTCAGTTGCTCGTTGGTCAACTTGCGATCGTGGGAAATCGCCAGGTCCATTATCTATACAATTTCATCAATTTTAATATTCAGGCAGAACGGATATTATTTCTATACACTCGGGTGACAATTCTACGGGAAGCTTTGAATAAAAAGATATTGTGTACTTTAAAGAATATTGCTTCGTGTTTACATGCAAATTGGATACATTTTATTTTGCCATTGAAAGAACCGGCGAATAATAGCCCCACGAAACAAATAACTTCTATGATTCGTTCAACATATATACCTATAATAATAGTTTTACACACACAATTTAAAAACATCGAGTCTATGGATTTTTGTCAACTTTAAAAATAAACTTTTCATCGCAACTTCACTGCGCAAAGTGGAAGATTTTGCGGCAAAGAATATAGCTGTAAATAATTTTGGACATGTATACAAATGTGGAATGGAAAGAATGTATATGAGATTGAAGTTTGCATCGTTGGAATGCAACGAAAATTGTTATTTTTCAATTCCTCGAATTTCTTGCGGCAAATCTTACAAAAATCCTCCAACCATTTTTTCGGCCGCTTATCTAGGTATCTAGAATTTAAATCTGCAAAAAGAGGTTTTGTCAAACAATAAAAATAAGGAAATCAAATCGAGAAGAATTCTCGTCTCATTTCAACGATGCAAACATCAACGTCACAAACATATTCTTCAAGAACAAACACATTGCCGACTGAAAATAAAATAAATTCAAAGGCGCCTGATCGACAAGAATAAATGCCTCAGTTTATTATAATATTGTGTTGACGTTCTTCCAATGAACGGCACTTCTCGACATAAAAAATTATTGTTCCACTTGACTGCAACATTTACAAATTTTGCATGGATCGCAGCGCAAATATATGTACGCGCAAGTAGAATAACCGATCGTACATTTCTCATAGTTCTTAAAAGGATTAGGCTACTGTGAAGATGTGGAAGCTCTTGTTTGCCGCTCGAGGCAAGTCAAATTGAAGAGGAAGGTCCGGCATATTGTTGCAGAAATTACAGATCGAAGGTAAACTTACGATTACAACGATATAACTGCTAACCAAACTAAAAATGTTTTTCAAACCGGTGTACATGATTTCTCGACATCTATTGCACAGATAGACTTGAAATTTGGTACACTTATTCAGTGTAATTATAGTTTAGCCTTGTACAATGTTTCTCTTCTTAACATTTGTTAACAAGTGTTGTCATTTCTTGACCATTGTTTTTACTTCTTAACAATTGTTAACATTCTTCTCAACAATTGCTAACTTATTAACAATTGTTAACATTATTAACAATTGTTAACATTCTTCTTGACAATGTCACTTTTCCTTGAAAAATAGATTTAAAAAATGTTAACTTTTTTTTATGATTGTAACCCAATAACAAAAAAACTCAGTCAATTCTTAGCCAATATTATCGATAAAAAAAAAACTCGTTTTTCTTTGTTTCAGATCAACTGTGTGGCCAAATCAAGTACACCGTCGAGCCCCTCACGTCAAAGGGACCATCACGAGATTACCAATAACTTTTTTAATTATTAACATTTTTTAATGACATTTGGTACACAAATTTGTTGTGTACCAACAAAGTACATGTCCAAACGATTCTTCAATCACACGTAATCCTTCAGAATTAATATTTTCAAACAACCCTAATATTCGACAACCCTAACCTAATAATTCAAACCCTTCGACAACCCTAACCTAATAATTCAAATCAACAATAATTCAAATCCACAACGCGATGATCAATATTTAGGTGGCTCGTAAAAAAATAAGGAAAAACGAGCATTTGAACGGAATGAAATAAGAGTTGCGCATGCGCAACGATGTATAAGCGATGCGTTAGAGCTTGTGCGAATGCACCCTGTGCATCCTTTCAAGTATCTGTTGATGTTTTTAAATTTTTACTACCTTCGTAGTTCCTACGACATGAGCGAGTATGTGTTCTATCGACGAGACCGGCTCGTTTATTCCTTCCGCCTCGAATCTTTGACTCCATCGTTTTATTATCGTACCGACTTCTCGTGCGGACTTGTCGTGCTCGGATTTATTGGCACATCCGCGATTGAGAATTTTCGCACGGTATGCGCACCGAGATCCACCAAAACGGGCCCATTGCATGAGCATTCTCGGGCTCAGCTGATAAACGCAATTAATTTCGCGTCGAAAATGTTCACATTCGATAAGTACGAGGCATTGAAGAACCAGACCTAACCTCTGTGATAACTGAAAGCATAGCGCAACGAGAACAGAGATGTCGCTTCACTATGGGGTCCCGCAGGCATAGCGCAAAAAAAAGAATATCGCGCACGATTGAAGTTTGAACGAGTGATTCAATCACGTTGATGCGATTGAGCTTATCATTTTCAAGTCAAGATTTCACGTCGTTGCTAAAACTTTCATTCGCGGGGGTAACAAGCATAATGAATATTGAGTGGGGTTGAAAGGCCTGGATCTCGATGCGTGTCAGCTGTTCGCATTTTTTATTTTCAAAATTAAGGGGCTTCTACCTGGAGGCCCGAAAAAAATGGCCAAATTCCGAATCTTTGTCTGGAAAACGGTTGATGTAAAGGAAACGCATTTTTTTAAACACAAAGGTACATAAGTTGAGAACCTTTAAAAAAATCACCGAAAAACAACAAAAACATGGCCGCCGGCAGACGATGAAATTTTTTTTCGCGATAATTTGGCGGTGGACACACTCCAGGTTAAACAGTCCATCCGAAATATAAAAACCAAACGGGTTATTCAAGTTAACAATAACTACGAGTCGTTGACGATCGTCGATTTGCGAAGTATTTTTTTTAACGAAGTGGCGACGAATTGAAACTCGACCATACAAAATCTATGAAAAAAGTTATTTTTGCGTAAATATTAAAAAGAAACAAGATCGATTTGAAAAAAGTGAGATCGTCAACGACCTTTAAATGTTTCTTATCGTATCTCATGTAAATTGGGAAACAATCCATCAAGAGGTTCTCGAGATATCATGTCCACTGTTAGAACTGACTGTTAGAAGCTCCAGCTCATTCAATTTTGGGAATGTTTCAATAAAATTTTCAGGAAACATAGCTAAAAGGTGATACTATCGAATAAAAATATGTTTGGAAAATGTATTTTTTCTACCCACCAAGGTAACCCGTTAAACCATACAAATCGAAAGTGTCCATTTTCCATTACTTTATCCACAATTCCCCAATTAAGTTACTCGAATTACAATTGCCAAATTTTTCAAAAACCTGTTCTTTCATACCCGATGATATTCGCCGCCCTCAATCGAAACAACCAAAAGTTCCCCAAAAATCTGCATTACCATCGGCGGAAAAGAGCGTTCACCGGAGTTCGGTAGGGTTCGAAATTCCAACGTGAGGTTCGCATCCCGCGGGGTCCCCGAGTCCGGATTGGTCGGCGGGTGAACGGCAGGCCAATGGGAAAGGCTATGCAAAGCTCGAGGCCGATGGATTCACCATAGCAGGGTCCAATCATTTCAAACTCGCTTCACGTCCACGAAAGTGAATGATTATACATATTTTCCGAAAATATAATATTTTAACATTGACATTTTTTATTTGTCGTCAGTTTGGAGTTTTCTTGTGCTTCCTTTAATAAAACTAACTTTTTAGAGCCACCCACGTCGCTGTTGGTACAATATATCTGTAAAAGACATTGAGGTTATTGAAGTTTATTTGTGATTGTGCGCAGAGAAGAGAGACATCTCTGCATTCTCGGTTGTGTCCAATGAGTACTCAAAATAAATTTGCTTTCTTAAGGAGTTACGTGGGTTTCGAAGCCAAAAGAGCATATTTTCTCTATTTGAAAAAATATAATATATAAATTATATTATTTGAAATGTTAAGCACATAAAAGATCAACATTTCAAAAATATTAAGGAGATATATCAATGTGAACGCTGAAAGTTTGGGTGATTTTCGGGATTCTTTGGAAGAAAAGTACTCAATTAAATGTTTCGGAAAATTAAGAATATATTTGGCTATATTTGACCTATATTACATAATTTTTTCATAGAAAAAATTAAGATCCAAGCGACTTATGCGCTGCCTGCGGAGGTGCCAAAAAAAAGTTCCTCCACTGCTGACATGATTCCGGCCGATTGAGTAGCTGAAACCGGAAAAGGAAAAAAATGTCGTTAAACTGGAAGGTATTTCCTGTACAATGACGTAGGATTTTCGAAAAATATCAAAATCTAACAAAATGGCGTAGTTATGAAAAAAAGTCTGTTTTCTTGCCTATAAAATGGTCGTTTTTTTTTCAATGCCAAATCGTCAATTTTCATCCAATCAAAAATATCCTATGTCATTGTGGAGTAAATTCATTGGAAAAAATTTCATTTTGAGAAAAACGTGTTTAAAGATTTAACTATTGATTTTTTGCAAGATAAAATGATTAGAGATACAGCCTCGAAATTTTTACACGATATTCTTGAAAGTGTAAACTATCAAAATAAGCAAAATAAGTCGATTTTTTAAAAGTGTCACATTGGTGTAGCCCCTTAGAACAATTGCATCCAAAACTTTGGGAAATTCAGCCGGTGGGACCTGATTTCCGGGGACCCCTAAAAAAAGTGTCCTCGTAGTGGTCATGATACCTCATGATAGCTTTATCTAAAGTTGAAAAACCAAATTTCTTCTGTTAGTGGATAAGTATAGCTCGTGATTGAACGGAGGATTAGAAAAAAAATGAAATTTGAATTTTTGTCAGAGTTGTATGCAAAATAGTTCAATTTTTGGTACAATTTTATAGCCTTGTAAAATTAGTTGTAATCGGAAAAAAAAATTTCGTTCAATCACTAGTCAATGCTATTTTGAAGAAGTGTGCAAAATTTCAATAAAATGGGTATATTAGTTATTGAGAAATCGTGTCCACCGACTTCACAAATGGTTTTGAGAAAAATGTGATATACCTGAGTCGCTCCCGGCCGGCCGGGACTCACCGACTTTGAAAACACCGTTTTGAGAAAAACGCGTTTGAAGTTTCTCGGACGTTCGGAGACGCGCTCCGAGCGTCCTTACATATATGTGTGTATTTCCGGGAATGATCGCTGGATCGTTTTGAAATTTTCAGGGAATATACTCACATATTTGTACATACCGAAAATACAATTTAAAAAACTCGATTTTTGAAAATTTATAACTGCGTATGACCCGTTAAAGCTTCCCGAGCATATTCTAAGCATATTGTACTATTAGATAATAAAATTTGTAAAAAAATTGATTTTTTGAATTTTTCAATCCCACCTAACCCCTTAAGAGTCGAAGAATTAAAATCCATTCTCAGAAGCAGAGGGGCCAAAGTGACAGGAGAAAAAGGACAAAGCCATTTCCCACTGTTTGCTCCTGGCCTCATCCTCAGGAAACAATGTGTTCCTTCAGCAGTACATCCCACTCAAATCACTGAACCACTTAAAAAAAACAGCCATCTACTCATAAATAATTACAGAAACCGTGAATAAACAAATAAGTTTGTCTGCTTGAAAAGAAACGCTCAGCGCTCGTTCGGGACGTGCTACGCTAGCGCCGCCATCGCCGAAAAGTGGCACTTCTACCCATTGATCCGATCGACCAACCAGAGGTGTGGCCCAGGCGTAGCGTTTCTAGTAAAAAAAAAAACAAGAGAAACCCCATTCCCTAGCTCCGTGGTTCTCCGTTGCGACGGTTGGTGGCGCTGGGCCGTGGGGAAAGAAAAAGAGTCGAGCCGCGCGCACGTATGGGTCGGAGAGTGTGCGAGAGGAGCGCGGCTTGTGTGATCGGCGCAGGTCGGTTGTCCGCGTTCTACGCGCTCCGTCATCGTGCGGAAAACGTGTTCTCGGGTTGTTCGTCCGCGAAGTCTCGTGGAGCCTATCGTCTCCTTTCTAAGGATACGAAAGTATCAATGGCAAACGAAGATTATTCGCGTGTGTTCGAGGATAATTCGAGAGGGTGACTCCGAAATTGATATATCCCGTGATAGGCACGAAAATAAACGACGACGCTCCTGGAGCTCGGCCCTTCTGCTATCCCGGCGATATACCGTTCCGTTCTATTCGTCAGGACTCGAGCTCCGACCACGAACGAGACAAAAAGAAAACAGCAGGAACACGCGCTCTTTTTATCTCGCCGTGTAGACACTCGTGTTTCGAGTCCCACGTGTGTGAGTGCGTGTGCCCGTGTGTGTGTGCGTGCGTGATTTGCTTGGTCGTCGAATGGCGGCGCAGTTGTGTTGTGACGTTCGGTGTCGAGCTTCTGGCTGTCAGTCTCCGAACGAGCCCGCGCGATCGACTTTGCGTCACGTACGTTGCGAGAAACTCGCTTGACGATCCTATCCTACGTTGTTACGAGGAAAACGCTCTTTCTCTCTCTCTCTCTCTCTCTCTCTGGATTGTCACGAAAATGCCGATACACTCTCGCCCCAAACGGGCCATTTTTCGTCCCCACTCACTTCGGACTATCGAGAGGGCGCCTGACAGCGTGTAAACTCGTTTTATTTTCTTCTCTCGAGGCACTCGGGCGCAGAGAAAATTTGAATCGGCGGGAAGCGGCGAATGGAAGCGTAACCACGTTTTACTTTCCGGTGTACCTCGCCGATAGAACGCTCTAGTCTTCTGTTCGAGCGATATTATTATTATCGTTATTAGCCATATAATTCCGGCGCGTCCGGTCTTCCGGGTGGTGCTTGCCGCTGAATAATACGCATTTCGTGCACGTCGTAACCGCGACAGGTGCGCGTTAGCCGGGTAGGCGTGTCACTTTAAAACTACGGCTCTCCGTGCCCGTGGGAGACCTCTGCTCGCCCGAAAACCGAGAGTGAGAGTTTCGGTAGACTCGACGGAGAGTATAGAGCGATAACGAGGCTGTCAGATGCGGACGAAAAAGTGTCAACTTTACGATCAGTCGCACAGCCTTCAACGTCGATGGATAATCGATCATGAAAATCTACAACGAATTCATTGATGACGACTGTCGCGCGAGCTTCTCCGTCAGCTGAGTGCCTCGCCGGTTTAGTAACTCGGAATCCTCGAACGTTCGGCTGTGGAAATTGGCCATTTTTTTAATAGTGAGCATCTCGGAGACTACGTTAACGGGAAATCCATTTTTTTTGTGCTACGAGAGAATACATATTGCGGAATTGCGGTGAGAGGAAGGAAAGTTGAGCGAGGTGGATTTTTCCGGTTTACGCTTCCCCCTCCACTCGGCCATCTCGATAATGATAATAATGATAATTCAGTTATCCGCGGAGTTGGGAGGATAAAGAAAATACGTGAAATATACGTCTCACGTGTAAGCCGGAAAAACCGGGAAGTCTCGTGGTGGAAGATAAGGGAGAGAAAGAAAAAACGTTTCTGTGCGATTCGAAGCCGGCTGCAGGCTCGGAACGCGGAAAAGCCTCGTGTGAGACTTCAAGAGCGAACAACACGAGCATTCGACGATTTATACGCCTCCTCGGCACGGCTGGACATAGAGAAAAACTTTTCGCGGTGCTGCATCTTCGCTGTTGCTTATTAACCTTGTTGTTGTTGTTATTATTATTGTTGTTGTTGGTGGGAGAGCGAGCGGTCGAGTGAAATTTGTTGGTGATCAAGTGCGAATGGTGATAAGATGTTCAACTTTATGAAGAAGGCGGCCGAGAAGGACGACAAGGAGAAACGAAAGAGGGAGAAGAAGGAGCGCAAAGATGTGAAGAAGCGCGACCGCGGCAGTATGTCTGCCGAGGAACTTTTACGTCTCGATGAGGTCAGTCTTGCTCGGTTTTCTTTTTATTGGCGTTTTTTTTGCTTGGTTTCTCGCGACTCCAACTCTTTCTCTCTCTCTCTCTCTCTCGTCCGTGGCTGTTTTACCGTTTTTATTATTTACGCGCTGCCGTAAATCAGACGAGTAATTTTTTCCCATGTTCGTTTTCCTCGATGGGGATCGACGCGGAGATGAATCATCGAAGCTGTAAACTTCGATGACGATGATCGCCTTTTTTGTGGCTGATGGACACGGCGGTGGATGCGAAATTGCTCCTTCGAGAAATGCATATTTCGTTGTCGAAGTTTGCATCGTTGGAAGCCAACGAAGGCTTGGTAGATGGATTTTTTTTTGACGAATTTAGGCTACAAAAATCGCGCTTCTGTTTTTTTAGGATCGGCGCGATAAATGATGAGGTCGAAGTTTGCATTGTTGGCTGGCGACGAAAAATGATATTTCTGAATTCCTTCTTTTGGCACATTATGTGCCAAAAGAAATGAAAGGCCTCGAAAAAACAGTCAACCATTTTTTAAGGTATTTATTTACCGATGTATAATGTAGATCTATAAGGAGGGATTTTCAATAATAATAAATAAATGAAAAATGAAATTTAAAAAACATTTGTTGCATTCCAACGATGCAAACGGGGCTGGGTTGACATTCCGAACTTTGAATGATCAGAACGCTCAAAATTTCGAGAGAATACTACCCCGAAAGATGAAAACTCCGTAAGAATTTTACACGAAAGAACAAAACTCCGAAATTCTTAACACCGTCAAAATAATTCGGCTATGAAAGTTTTAAGAGTTTCAACATTTTCAATAAATTGACGAATTATTTCAAGAATTTTGTTTCATTGAGAAGTGCTTTTGCGTCAATTTTCAAATTTGTCCAGACAATGTTATACGTTCTACATAATTCACAGTCAACTGTGTAGACTTCCGCTGGCATAATCTTGACGAGCCTTGTAATTTCGGAATATCAAAATTAGGAATTTTGAGGGCGGGGTAAAGTATTAAAATTTTTTTTTTCATTTAAAATTTTTTTTTTAAATCAATGCATAATATATCAAGAATATTGTGTTAAAATTTCAAGTCGATCGGAGTAAAATTGACGAAGTTATGAGTATTTGAGCGTCTATTGCTCCATGCCGTTCTCTTCTCTTCTGCGTTTTTCAAACCGTTTTTCTGAGACTTGTCATATTTGAAGTCCGTGTGCACGATAACTCAAAATCTACTGGACCAATCGCTTTGAAATTTTGCACAGTACTTCTTCACATAATTCACCAGGTATTGTCGAGAGCTTTTTTGTTTTTTTTTAATAATTACTAATTTTTCAACAACAAATTAGCCGATTTTTTTAGCGAAAATTGGGTTTTTGGCTCCCAAGTGCTACGAAAAATCGAAAAATCGAAAAAAAAAAAAAATTCTCCCGTCAATACCTCGAGAAACATCTCCTTTAACAAATGCATTTTGATTTTTTTGTTTCAAATGATTCTGTCGCGAGTTATGGTGCACACCGCAAACCAACTTTTTTTCGCGGTGCCTCCGGGGTTTAACTTTCACTCGCTCAATTTTGAATATTTTGCAATGCAAATTTAGGAGAATGTTGTTCAAATGTTACTTTATTATATGTAAATTTTTCAATAAACGAACACTATTCGTTACGCCAAAAAAAAATCTTAAAAACATGCCTTTTTTTCGCCGAATTAACTTTACCCCGCCGTTAAATCGTCGGCGCATTCAAAGTTCGGAATTTCAACCCGCCCCTCGTGTCAAGATCATGCCAGCGAAAGTCTACACAGTTGACTGTAAATGATGTAGAACGTATAACATTGTCTAGACAAATTTCAAATTTGAGGCAAAATCACTTCTTAATAAAAAAAAAAATTCTCGAAATAGTTCGTCGATTTATTTAAAATTTTGAAACTTTAAAAACTTCCATAGCCCAATTGTTTCGAGCGTTCTGACCATTCAAAGTTCGGAATTTCAAAACGGCTCCGTGCAAACTTCAACAGCATTGATAAATCTACAGCCTAAGTTTACAGGAGAACTCGAATGATGAAAAAACTGAAGAAAAGTATTAATAAAAAAGAATTTTCGTCGCATACCAACGATGTTTTTCTTTTATTTTAGCATTTTGGAAAGCTTTTTTTTCTAATTGAGGTTGTAAATTTCTAATGAGAATACGTAGAAACCTTTGAGTGATTTTCCCAACCCAAATCGACCATAAAAATGTAAGTAAATAAAAAAGAACTATTTTTCGTTGCATTCCAACGATGCAAACTTCATCGTCGTTTGGAATTCTACTTAAAGACGCACGACAAAACGATTATTAACAATCTTATTGAAGTTTGCATCATTGGAATGCGACGTAATATTTTCTTTTTTCTGAGTGACCAATTTTTTTGGCACATTTGGGCTACGAGTATGACTGAAATATTTTTTTAAATCCTCATTAGGGATCCATGACCCAAGCCTGCCAAAGAAGAGTTTGTTTGGGTTTGTTGAGTTTGTTTATTTTTTAACACATTTTTGCTATCAACCAAAATATTTTTTGCAAATTCAAGTTGTAAAACTTCGAAAAAATCCTCAAAAACGTTCAAGTAATTCTCGTAGTGTAAAGCTACCAAAATATTCGGATGATAACGAGTTAACGATTAAAGAAAAGAAAGACAATTCGTTGCATTCCAACGATGCAAACTTCAACACGATATTTTGTTCTGGATAACGGACTACCGGCTAATCCACAGATCAGGAAAAAAATCATGTTTAAGTTTGCATCGTTGGACTGCAACGTTAATTATTTTTTTTTTCAAATTGTTTTATTTTTTTTCGTCGATTCAGGCTGTCAAAGTCACTGAAACGTTTTTACGAATTCTTATTGAAGCTTTATGACTTTAATTTGCAAAAAGAGGGCTTTGGTTAATGATGAGAATTAAAAAATGAAAAATAAATAAAAAATTCATTGCTTTTCAGAGTAATGGGGAAAAAAACATCATCTAGAATTTCTCTTTGCTTTCTTGGTTTGATTGATTGGAATCGCCTTGCTCGATTTTCCCACATTTTAGACAGGAAGATGTGAAAATCGAACAAATCAAGGCCCCGAAACGGTCGTGGGGCTGAACATCGCTGATCGTTGATTCATTAATAATTGAGTGTGCAGTTTGCATTGGAACGCAATGTTAGTTGTGAATTGGAACGCAATGTTAGTAGTGAAGTTTGCGTTGGAGTGCAACGATTTTTTTCTTGTTCATTTTGCGTTGCCTCATTTTTATAATTATCGATAGCCTTTTTTGCAGATAGAGGGTCTGAGTGTTTAATGAGAATACGTAAAAATGTTTGAGTGATTTCCACAGCCTCCAATAGCCAAAAAAATTGATCAATTAAAAAGTATCGATGCAGACTTCAACATCATTACTAGAATCATTGAAAGTTGTTGTTTCTCGTGCTTGTCCTCGACTACGTAATGCAAATTAAACGAACAGAGACAAGTTCTTTTTTAACTTTTGTTTCTGATTAATGTAACGATAAAACAGGACGATGTTGACGTGTGATGACGTTGGAATTTACTTCATTGGAATGCAACGATGTTTCTTCGTTTGTTCATTTCTTCATTTTATGACGTTGATCGTTGGAATGCAACGAAAATTTATTCTTCTTGATTACTCAAATCTTTCTTAGTCGCTTTGGATGGTGAAAATGACTCAAACGATTCTACGTATTCTTACTAGAAATTTACGACCTCAAGTAGGAAAAAAAGAGTCTGGACAATGATAATAATAATAATTTAATGAAAATAATAATAAAATTAAAAATTTAAGAAATATATATATATATATATATATATATATATATATATATATATATCGTTCAATTCCAACGATGCGAACTTAAACGTCATTTCATTTTCATTTTTATTAAAAACATTTCTTTTGCAATTTGTGGTAGTAAATGTCTAACGAAAATATGGAATTGAAATTTGCATCGTTGGAACGCAATGAAAGTTCCGTAGCCGAATTTTTTTTAGCACATTCAGTCCTCCAAAATCGCTTGCACTTTTTTCAGGATCCTTATCAGAGATCTTCAACCTAAATATTTAAGAACATTTTCTGGATACAGAAAATGAGGCAGTGAAAAAAATGAAATGGAATTTCGTTGCATTTCGACGATGCAAACTTTAACATCGTATGAAAATACGTAAAAGTATAATTTTTGGTAAATATTCGGAAGTGGGGCTCCTGCTAGAATCAGGCTAATTGTTTTCTTATTTTTTTGGTTTGGGTTTGTTTGGGTTTAAAATATATATATAATATATTTCCAATTATATATATATATATATATATATATATATATATATATATATATATATATATATATATATATATATATATAAAATTGATCTAGTGATTTTTATACCCTAAATTACGTAATAAAATTTTATCAATCGCAAAGAATTCATTTTCGTTTCGAGGAAAATTTCAAGGTCACGATCTTTGCATCGCTGGAGTGTTACGAAAATTCTTTTTACCTTTTTATTTCCTCATTTTCGTTATCACCCAGAATCTTTTCTTACATATTTAGGGTGAAGATCTCTCATAAGGATCCTGAAAAACGTTCGAGTGATTTTGGAGTGCTAAATGTGCCAACAAAATTGGACTACGACATTTTTGTTGCATTCCAACGATGCAAAATTAAATATAATTAATTTTCTTCATAAAAATCTTATTCTGCAAATTTGGACTGTAGATTGCTGATAATTATCCTAAAAAAATGTTTGAGTGATTTTTGTAGCTCAAATTTTTCAAAAAAAAAAAAAAACTTTGGGCTAAACTTTCGTTGCTTACCAACGATGCAAACTTCAATATCATAAAACAAGAAATAAAAAGGCCAAAATGAGGCAGACAATCGCTTTCCACTAGGAATATAGAACAATTACAGTTCGAAAATTATTGCTCGTTATGTTGTGTATAAAAACGCACTAAAAATTGTCCAGTATGGTGCTACGATCTTTCTAAAACGAGTTTAGAAATAAATTCGAGAACGCATAATTTATTCACTGTCGTTTGTTCTGAGTTATGAAAAGAGGCAGGCTTTAAGTTCTGAATAAAAATAAATGTAAAATTCATAAAGAATTCCATCGTCTATCGTAAAGTCGCGGAGGATAAGCGGCTTTTATCGTTGCAGTCATATGCTGTTCATTAAAAATGCAGCACACGAAAGCAGCACACGAAAGCAGCTTGTGCAGTCGACGATGCTCAGTTCTTCTTATCTCGTATTTTAAAGTTGACTTTTGAAAATTAGTTCTTTTCACTCCACTCTTTTTCCCCACGATTAAGACGTACAAACGTTACCGTGCTTAAGGGGGGAGATACCTTTAGGCGAGGAAAAAATGGCTGATTTTCATGATTCCTTTTGAAAGAAAAGATTTCTCCACCGTTTTTGAGACTTGGGGTATACTTTATTACTACTTTTGGCTGGGACATGGTATTTTCTTTTTAATTTAAAAAAATGGCGGAGGAATGGCACGGTTTTCTAAACGGGCTCTGGCGGATGTTATCAGATGGTGTGACGCGTAGCGTCGGCGGGATTAATCTGAAAAAAGAAAACCAACGAAGATTTTTCTTCCATTAAGGGGTCTTTTCACTTTAGACGCTAAAAAGGCTATTTTTATAATTTTTTTAACGGCGGGGTAAAGTTAATTCGGCGAAAAAAGGCATGTTTTTAAGATTTTTTTTTGGCGTAACGAATAGTGTTCGTTTATTGAAAAATTTACATATAATAAAGTAACATTTAAACACCATTCTCCTAAATTTGCATTGCAAAATATTCAAAATTGAGCGAGTGAAAATTAAACCCCGGAGGCGCCTCGAAAAAAAGTTGGTTTGCAGTGTGCACCATAACTCGCAACAGAATCATCTGAAACAAAAAAATCAAAATGCATTTGTTAAAGGAGATGTTTCTCGAGGTAATGACGGGAGGATTTTTTTATTTCGATTTTTCGATTTTTCGTAGCACTTGGGAGCCAAAAACCCGATTTTTGCTAAAAAAAATCGGCTAATTTGTTGTTGAAAAATTAGTAATTATAAAAAAAAACAAAAAAGCTCTCGACATAATACCTGGTGAATTATGTGAAGAAGTACTGTGTAAAATTTCAAAGCGATTGGTCCAGTAGATTTTCAGTTATCGTGCACACGGACTTCAAATATGACTAGTCTCAGAAAAACGGTTTGAAAAACGCAGAAGAGTTTGGTCGGCATGGAGCAATAGACGCTCAAATACTCATAACTTCGTCAATTTTACTCCGATCGACTTGAAATTTTAACACAATATTCTTGATATATTAGCATTCATTTAAAAAATTAAAAAAAAATTTAAATACTTTACCCCGCCCTTAAGGCTTATATTATAGATATTGATATAAAAGTTGTTACACTTAATAAATACACTTGCGAAATACATTGAAAAAAGAAAAATTATTTATTCCAGTCACTATTCATAGACGAAAATGGTAGTAAAAAAAATGTCCTAAAAAATTGTAGGTCTGCGCTGTTCATGAAATTTCGGAGATGGATCATCCGAAACAAAAAAATCAAACGGTTTTAGATTCAGTATGGTAATGACTATAGCGCATATCATACGATTTTTTATATATGCAAAAATAACAAAATGGCGGACATAAAAAAAAATACGTGTTTTTTCACCGTTTTTTGG
Organism: Ophion obscuratus; assembly: GCA_964007375.1. Classification (NCBI taxonomy): domain Eukaryota; kingdom Metazoa; phylum Arthropoda; class Insecta; order Hymenoptera; family Ichneumonidae; genus Ophion; species Ophion obscuratus. Next base: position 5,596,406 of record OZ023313.1, read on the forward strand.
CAAAAAAAATAGTAAATATCAAAATTTGAAAAAATCCTTGATATGCGCTATAACTATAATCGTAAGGAATATGTGGTTAAAATTTCATAAGGATTGGTTCAGTAGTTTGGGAGATTTTATCAACAAGCCGTCGAAAAACGTTGTTTCGAAAAAAAAAAAACGCTTTCAAAGTTTGTTTGTGTTACATAAATACATTAAAAATGTTTTTTTAAATGTATTTCGAAAGTGCATTAATTAAGTGTAAAAACTTTTATATAAATATCTATAATATAAACCTATCGAAAAAATTCACGAAAATAGCCTTTTTTAGCGTCTAAAGCGAGAAAACCCCTTAACACTCACACGCAGAATGAGTACCAAGAAAAAGTGAAAAAATGAAAAAAATCGATGAATGGTACGCTTCGAAATAAAAAGATTGAATTTTCCCAAAAATGGGTACATATTGGAATAAAAAAATCCTTTTTGTTTCAATTTTTAAAAACATTTACGATCATGTTTTGGATTTATACTAAACTGGCTCTCCGCTCGCGGCTTTGCTCGCGTAGACTTATATTGAAAGGTCCTAAATGTGCTCCTGAAATGTTTCATTAAGGGGTTACCCCCACTTGTAGCGCAAAAAAGGCCTTTTTCATGAATTTTTTTAAAGAAAACTACAAAACTTTTTTAATCGATCAATATACCATCTTAAAGAACACATCTTGAAGAACTTTCAGTAATTTTTTTATTGAAAAATATTACATTGTTTAGTGGCAAATGGCCGACAATGAAATAATGTTTTTATATACACGGTTTGCGGTGACCAACATTGCGGCGAAGTGGATCATCTGAAAAAAAAATGCGGATGGATTTAGTCAAATATAAGTATAAACTAGTCTTTAATCGAAGGATTTTAAAAAATATTCATTTTTCACAAAATGGCGGACAGTCAAAGTTAATGGTGCGATTTTAACGAAAAAAAAACGGCCGTTTTTTGGCTATAAAACGGCCATTTTTTTTTTCGAAAAAAAAATCGAACGATCAAATACTACATTTTTATGTATTAAATAAGCCTGCAAAATTTCAAGAAGATCGGTTCATTAGTGTTCGAGTAATCTTGGTCACCGACTTCAGAAATGCCATTTTGAGAAAAACGCGTTTAAAGTTTCAATTTCCGGTCGTTTACACAACGGATTCTTCTCTTTCAACGCTCATATCTCAGTCAATTTTGTTCGGATCGACTTGAAATTTTCAGGACATATTCTCAGATACTTATACTTCAAAAAAATGCAATAAAAAAAATCGATTTTTTCAGAATCGCAAGTGGGGGTAACCCCTTAAGGCGAGAAATCCCTTTAGGAGCGTGAAAAATAGGTATTTTTCGGGAATTTTTTTTAGAGGGGATAAAATAATCTGATCATTTTCAAATTTGGACATGAGTTTATTATAACTGTCAAGTTTTAAAAAAAAATTTGGGATGACCAACAAAATGGCGGCGTTATTAAGGGGCTTCGGACGCCTGTTTTCCGCGACATCGAAAAGTCCTGCAGTTGTCACTCTTTTTCTGTTGATCTGAAAACGATTTAATAAGTGTCATTCGTTTACTGACATATTAAGGGGAAGGATATACCTAAAAAATGATGAAAAAGTACAAAATTGAAAATTTGGGAGCCTTTTTACTCCAAAGTTCGAATTTTCGACCATTTTTTCGACACATTTGACCCCAAAAAAATTATTTATTTACACGCTACCTTTCAAACTTTAGGTATACCCTTCCGATAATATTAATGAGAGTAACCTCCCAAAATTTCATCCAAATCGGTCGATAACTTTTGCAGCTACAACACGAGCAGTTTTTGAAAAAGTAGTTTCGAGATAATCGCGTTTAAAGTTTCAACATTTGACTCGCTACCTGACCGCATGCTGTCCCTGCGCTCTAGACTATATGCGATAACTCCGCAAATATTCAATATTTCGAGTTTTCCTTTGGTCAGTATATTCTTTGGGTATCATACTTTCGAAATATGTAAAAAAATCAATTTTTTTTTAATTCCCAAGGGATTCCTCGCTTTAAGGAACACGTAGAATTGTGTTGAAGAGCATTCGTACTAAGTTACATGTAAATCTGAACAGATATTTTTTTTATCATACAAACTCTGCTACCTCTTTTCCCCTTAAGGGTTGCATTTCTAAAATGCTGAAAATGCTGAAATTTCATTAATTGTATCTAGGAGCAGTAATACAAACTTTCAAGTAAATTTGACCCGATTTTTCAAATTTTACGTACAAACTTTGCCACCCCCTTTTGTTTAGGGGTTGAATTTCGAAAAACCCTGAAATCCGTATTTTATTAATTGTGTTGGAGAGAATTAGTATTAAGTTTCAAGTAAATCCTCTGACCAGATTTTTTCTCTTTTTCATACAAACTTTGCCACCCTCTTTCTCTCCTTAGGGGTTGAATTTCCGAAAAACGCTGGAATACGTGTTTCATTAATTGTGTCAAGAAGCACGAATACCAAATTTGAAGTAAACGAGACAAGATTTTTTTTAATTTCCATGAATACTTCGCCATCCCTTTTCTTTCCTTAAGGGTTGAATTTTGGAAAATCCCTTCTTAAATGGTGCCTGCATAATAAAAAATGAACATGTCCTCCAAATTTCCCGTTTCTACGTTTAGCGGTTTAGGCTGGGCGATGAAGAGTCAGTCAGACAGGACTTCGCCTTTTATACAGGGTGTCCCTCTTATCTCTGCCACCCGAAAGAACTCGGTAATTATCGACGTCACAAAAAAATGTTCCAGGCAAAAGTTGCACGGTGTGAAGGGGGCCATCGAATGCGACCGATTTTTTTTTATTTCGCTGGAGGCGCTGCAGCACAGTTAAGGTCACCTCCACTTTTGAAAATGGAATGGTACATTTTTCTTCCAACCATATTGTGGAGCGCCTCAAGCCGCATAAAAAACATTCGGGGGTCAAAGTCGTTCAAGGTCATTCAAGATCACCTATTAAAATTAAATACAAATTTCACGTCAATTTTTTTTAAACACACCCTAAGTCTAAAAAATAGTGAAGAAATCTTCTCTTTGAAAAATCATGAGAAACAGCAAAAAAAATCGCCCAAAGGTATCTCCCCCTTAAAATATCGTGGAATTCGTGTTGATGTTTATCTCTTTTAAGACCGTGACGTGAAATTTTTTACTGAGCGGCTACTTATCTTTTTTTTCTACCTTCTGCTCCATTTGTCCTCGTTTGTTTTTCCACGTCCCGAGTCAGCTGTTTTCGTGAACGATAAAGCGCGCGTTATCGGGCTGAATGAGTCTGGAACCGGTTCGAGCGGTAAGCGATCGAGGGCAATCGTGCCGATTGATATGGATAATTGGGCATCGATCGGCACCACTTACCCAGTCTTTCATTATTATTTTATCGTTATCGTTATTACCGATCATCTTGTTTTTCCACGTCGCTCGGATTATTCGTGGAATGCGGAGATGGTGCTTTGTTTCGATTACGAAAGCTGTAATAAATTTACTTCCCGCTTGGGCGTGTCGTCATCGCGAGCGGCGACGAGCCAAACGGAGAAGAGATTGGAGAGAGAAGGAAAGGCTGGGGGAGCATGGCAAAGATCGCGAAGGATCTTCTGGTGTTCTAATAATTGCTTAAGGTTTTTGAGCAAAGTTCAGTGTGTAAAAAAAAAATATTTTTACAGTGTAGTGGCTTCGTAATTCTTTTTTACCAGCGCACACCTACAAGCGAGAGAGAGAGAGAGAGAGAGAGAGAGAGAGAGAGAGAGAGAGAGAGAGAGAGAGAGAGAGAGAGAGAGAGAGAGAGAGAGAGAGAGAGAGAGAGAGAGAGAGAGAGAGAGAGAGAGAGAGAGAGAGAGAGAGAGAGAGAGAGAGAGAGAGAGAGAGAGAGAGAGAGAGAGAGAGAGAGAGAGAGAGAGAGAGAGAGAGAGAGAGAGAGAGAGAGAGAGAGAGAGAGAGAGAGAGAGAGAGAGAGAGAGAGAGAGAGAGAGAGAGAGAGAGAGAGAGAGAGAGAGAGAGAGAGAGGGAGAGGGAGAGGGAGAGGAGAGGGAGAGGGAGAGGGAGAGGGAGAGGGAGAGAGAGAGAGAGAGAGAGAGAGAGAGAGAGAGAGAGAGGGCGATTGGAGGGGGGCCACGCACATTGTATCGACGTGACACGGTTGTTACGTGTTTGGTGTGGCGTCGCGTGGTCAGGGTCGGGCGTTACCGCACCAAAGTAAGTGTAGCCCGCGGAATAATGAGACCGAGAGAGAAAGAGGAAAAGAGAGAAATGAGCGAGTAGTGCGTAACTGCACGCGATCCCCGCACGCCCGAATTCGTTTATTCGCGTGTCAAGTGTACCTTTTATAATAAATAACATATCATCGGATGATTTTTATTCTCGCGAGTAAAATACCGGCCCTATCACTAGCACTTTCATTACTTAACTTATGGTATTGAAGTTTGCATCGTTGGAATGCAACGAAAATCGGGGGCCGGGTTGAACTTCCGAACTCCGAAAGATCAAAACTCCGAAAGAATTTTACGCGAAAGACCAAACTCCGAAAATCTGAACACCGTCAAAATAATTCGGCTATGGAAGTTTCAAAAGTTTCAAAATGTTCAATAAATCGACGAATTATTTAAATATTTTTTTTATTAAGAAGTGATTTTACGTCAATTTTGAAATTTGTCTAGACAGTGTTATACGTTCTACATCATGTACAGTCAACCGTGTAGACATTCGCTGGCATAATCTTGACGACCCTAGTAATTTCGGAACATTAATATTAGGAATTTTAAACCGTCGGCGCATTTAAAGTTCGAAATTTCAACCCGGAATTTCAAAATTGACGCAAAATCACTTCTTAGTAAAAAAATTCTTGAAATAATTCGTCGATTTATTGAAAATTTTGAAACTTGTAAAACTTCCATAGCCAAATTATTTTGACGGTGTTTAGATTTTCGGAGTTTTGTTCTTGCGTGTAAAATTCTTTCGGAGTTTTGATCTTTCGGGGTATTATTCTTTCGGAGTTTTGAGCGTTATGACCATTCAAATTACGGAATTTTGACCCGGCCCCATCTTGAAGTTCGGAAAATTAAAGTTCGCAATTTCAACCCGGCCCCGAAAATCCTTCATTTTTTATTTCTCCGATCATGTTTATATTTATGTTGCCGATTATGTTTATCTTTATGTCGCGGATTTAGGTTGTGGATCCCTAATAAAGATCTTCAATAATATTACAGAAATATTTGTAGCCTCAATGCGGCAAAAAAATGTGGCAATACAAAAAAATTCGTGGCATTCCAACCTTGCAAAATTCGATACGATCATTTAGGATGGTGTTGGAGTTTGCATCATTGGTATGCAACGAAAATTGTTTTTTTATTCTTTTATTTCTTCAGTTTCTTCATCATCCAAAATCTTACCCTGCAAATTTGGGCATGGAGTTGAAGTTTGCATCGTTGGAATGCAACGAAGATTCTCTCTAATTTCCTTTTTTCATTATTGTTCAAAATAATATTTTGCATATTTGTTGTAGATCGCTAAATAAGAATTCTGACATTTTTACGTGATTTCCGTACTTCAAGTCGACCAAAGGAAACTTGCGAAATCTCAAAAAATAAATCATTTTCGTTGCATTCAAACGATGCAAACTTTAACGTCATAATTTGGCTGTGAATGTCTGATGAGAATTCAAAAAAACCCTTGAGTAATTTTTGTCGCCCAAAGGCCATGGCCAGGTAAGTAGGGAAAAATTGCCTCCGCGTTTTCTCCAGCGAAATTAGGAGTATATTCTGAGGTATAAAAAAAAATAAGAATTCCGGAAACGCTTCAGTGGATCGATTCGATTTTTTTTTGGTACTTGTTACGATCAAACGTGTTACGAAATAAAATTATAGAACATCTTGCGAAAGATTAAGGTTTAAAAAAAAAATGTTCCTTGTTTTATTTTTTTTATTATAATCCACTTGGGGTACAATAACCAAATTTTTTTCATGTAATCTTTGGGCACCTTATTAGATTATCTAATTTTTTCAAAATGATCGGTTTGGTACGCCACAGTGAAAAAAAAAAGAAACAGACTTTATTGGTATATTTTAGTTACATATCTATATAACTAAAATATATCAATAAAGTGTGTTTCTTTTTTTTCGCTGTGGCGTACCAAACCGATCATTTTGAAAAAATTATATAATCTAATAAGGTGCCCAAAGATTATATGAAAAAATTTTCGCTATTGTACCCCAAGTGGATTATAGTAAAAAATAATAAAACAAGGAACATTATTTTGTTTCAAACCTTAATCTTTCGCAAGATGTTCTATAATTTTATTTCGTAATACGTTTGATCGGAACAAGTACTACAAAAAAAAATCAAATCGATCCACTGTTCCGTTTCCGGAAATTTTTTTTTTGATATTTAAAAAAGATTCATTTTTCTAAAACCATTGCGTTGACGGGCATGAAATTGTCAGAAAATTTGTTTTTTTATACCTCAGAATATAGGGGCCTTTGCAAAAAAAATATTCGGGCTACTAAACTTGCGTTGCGTTCCGACGATGCTAACTTCAATATCATCATTTAGGCTACTACATTAACTGAAATATTTTTGAAGATCCTCATTGTGGATTCATAACCCAAATCTGCAAAGAAGATTTCAGATAGTAATGAAAACAAAGAAATTTAAAAAATAATGATTTTCGTTGCATTCCAACGAGACAAACTTCAACACCATCTTAACTTACGCAATTAATTGTCTCGAAAAGCGTCGCGCACAAGAATGAGCAGCGATATTACGGACTCTCGGACGTGTTTTTTTTTTTTTTATTTCAACCAACTTACAGATCATTGCTCGCGATAAAATTCCTTACGGGGCACTTATTAACCGATTCCATTCACTTCGAGGTTGATGATATTGAAGTTTGCATCGCTGGAGCGCAAGGAAAATAAATTCGTTCTAATTGCTAATTTTCTTTGGCAGAACAAAGCTACGTCGAACTTTTTTTTTAACATTCTCCTTAAAGGCCTACAACCTAAATCTGTCGAGAATGGTTTTCGATACGAATGAAAATGGAGATTAAAAAAATGTCGTTCAAACTATGCAAACATCAACAACATTAAGGTTGCCGGAGATTATAGTCCAGTAAAAGAAACGAACACCCAGCACTTTTCAGCGTAGAATATGAATTTCTGACTGAAGGTGGTTGCATGGTTGCATACTGAAAGTAACCCCAATAAAATGATGCCCCTCAACTCGCCCCAACCCTAAGAAATAGGGATTGAAAACTTAAAAATCGCCGTATCTCGATAATTAAGGGGTGAATTCAACCCCCGATGACTGTTAAGGGTTAATTTATTTTACCACATTTTTTAAGCAACTGAAATGTGCATAGTGCAGTCGTGCTGCATATTGGAATCGGAAAAAAATAGAAGGCTAGTTTTTTGACAGGTGATTTTGTAGGTGCCGCAGGTGCTGAATCCAAGTTTGCCTAAAAATCGGGGTGTAGGGTTTGTTTAGGGGATGAAAGGGGATGGAAGTGGATTAATGCCAAACTACAACCCCCACGAGGTCGGCGCCGGGAGACAAAATATTCAGAAAAATCCGGGCTTTATTTTCGTCCACAGCGCCGAAGTCGTGGAAGTTCATTTTAGGGGTGAAAAAGTGGGGTGAAATTTTGAAAAATCAGTTTTCACTGGCTAACTCTTTAGGAAAAATTCATACAATTTTTCTTCAAATGGGAACGTTGTAGCCCTTTAAAAAACGCGTCGATCGGATATTTGATCAATCCTCTGCGAAAACATCTTCACCCCCAAAAAAATAGTTGAAGTATTAAAAAAATATTGTTTATTGAATAACTCAAAAACAATCGATTTTTCGGGGATGGTTTAAAAGTACGAAATATAGAGAATAATTTTCTCTATATTTTCTTTCCTATGGACCACTCTTGAATTTTGCTTTTTCGAACCCCTCTCAGAGGTTGAAAATTCAAAATGAAATTCCGGGACAACTATTGACCGAAAATAAAGAGACACGAGTTTGGCGCTGTAGACACAAATGTAGTTGAGGGTTGAAGCTACAAATTCTTCCACAGCGCCGAATTCGTACGGTCAATAGTTTTCCCAGAATTTCATTTTGAATTTTCAACCCCCGAGGGGGGGTTGGAAAATCAAAATTCAAGGGTGGTCTATAGAAACGAAAATATAGAGAAAATTATTCTCTACATTTCGTACATTTGCACCATACCCGAAAAATCGATTGTTTTTGAGTTATTCAATAAACAATATTTTTTTGGTATTTTAACCATTTTTCGAAGGGTGAAGATATTATCGGACAGTGATGATAAAATACTTGATCGACGCGTCTTTTCCAGGGCTACAACGTTCCCATTTCAACAAAAAAATGTACGAATTTTTTCTAAAGAGAATTAAAACTGATTGTTCAAAATTTCACCCCACTTTTTACTCCCAAAATGAAATTCCACGACTTCGGCGCTGTGGACAAAACTGAAGCCTGGATTTTTCTGTACATTTCGTCTCACGGCGCCAACCCCGTAGAGGTTCTAGTTTGGATGGCATTGACGTTTGCATCGTTGGGATGCAACGAAGATTTTTCTGGATTTTTTTATTTCTTTATTTTTACTATTTGCCGGAATCTTTTTTTTTTTTTTACAACTTTTGGTTAAAAGTTTTAAGGTTTCACAAAATTGTTTCGCCGACTTTCGTAGCCTTAATGTGATGAAAAAAAATACGGGAATGAGAAAGAAATATACTTTCGTTGCATTCCAACGATGCAAACATCAGTATCGTCTAGTTTGGCATTAATCCACCCCCGTCCCCTTTCATCCCCTAAAAAACCCTAAATCGGGGTGATTTTTAGGCAAACTTGGATTCAGCACCCGCGGCACCTACAAAATCACCTGTCAACAAATTTGCCCTCTAATTTTTTCCGATTACGGGGTTTTTATACCGAAATTTAAAAAAAAAAGGTAAAACCGTTGTGCAGCAACGATGCAAACTTCTGGCCTATTCCAACGCTACAAATTTCCCAAAATGCGAAGTTGATAAGCAAGAGCATCGGATGTCACGAAAAATAACAATAATCAACGTCGTAACAATGGAAGAGAATTTTTAGCCTAATCACGGCGTCGATTTTCTCCGAATTTTCGTTCAGGTTCGTCGTTCGTTGAAGATCCGTTCCCGGCGCAAAGAGAAGGAAAAGCTCCCGTCGGGCATAACGGCGGATTACAGCGCCTCATTTTTCGCCGAGCTCGATCGAGACCTGCTGGAAAATCCGCCGTGCAATCCTGCCGGGACGAGCTGGACTCGTACACCCGACGGTCTAACTCAGAGCGACTCGTCCGAGGCATCGTTGACATCGCTGACGAATGCCACCGGGAAAACAGGGCCCCCGTTGTTGCCGCCAAAGCCGCCGAAGCGTGGTATCCTGAAAGGACCGAGACTGAGCATCAGCAGTATCGTGACGGTGGCCGAGGCCGTCGTCGCCGTCCAAAACGGCAACGAGATTGAGAACAATCATCAGGATGTCAATGTTCTCGTGAGAAATACCCTGCAGAACGAAGTCATTGCTTATCAGAACGTGCCGAATCAGCAACAGGGCCATGGCAAAGACGACGTCTGCAGCGAGGAGGAATCGTCCTCGTATCAGATCGGACGAAGCCCACGCGGGCCCAACGAGCGTCAACATCACAATCACGGTCATCAACATCATCAAACGTCGGAAACAAAACTGCTCCAGGTAATCCAAAAAATCTATTCTCGTTGGGCATTTGAATTATTACTTTTTTTTTTAACCCTTGTCAGTCACACCTCCAGATTGTGACGTTGGGGGTGTAATCAACCCCACTCACTTTGGAGAATGATAAATAATTGAATAATTGAAAATAAATACTACATCGCATTTTTAACCCTTGTGTGTATGACCATACCGATTGCTTTCAAGTCGTGTAATTTTTAATATAAAAAAAATGAAGACAAAAAAATTCTGGAAGGTCGAAAAACGGCTGGGGTTGATTCAACCCCGATGACTGTTAAGGGTTAATCAAGGAGAGATACTTTCAGGCGAGGAAAAAATTGCTGATTTTCATGATCTTTTAAAATATCTTTATTTTTTACTATTTTCTAAATTCTTTTTTTGCAACTTTTGGTTATAAGTTTTAAGGATTTTCAAAAATGTTTCGGCGACTTTCGTAGCCTCAATGTGCTTATAAAAAAATACGGGAATACGAAAGAAATATATTTTCGTTGCATTCCAACGTAGTACAGTCGTGCTGTATATTGGAATCGGAAAAAATTATAAGAAGGCTAGTTTTTTGACAGGTAATTTTGTAGGTGCCACGGGTGCTAAAACCAAGTTTGCCTAAAAATAGGGGTGTAGGGTTTTTTTTAAGGGGATGGGGGTGGATTAATGCCAAACTACAACCCCCACGAGGTCGGCGCCGGGAGACAAAATGTTCAGAAAAATCCGGGTTTTATTCTTGTCCATAGCGCCGAAGTCGTGGTAGATCATTTTGGGGGTGAAAAAGTGGGGTGAAATTTTGAAAAATCAGTTTTCATTCGATTACTCTTTAGGACAAATTCATACAATTTTTGTTCAAATGGAAACGTTGTAGCCCTTGAAAAGACGCGTCGATCGAGTATTCGATCAACCCTCTCCAATAATATGTTCACCCCCAAAAGAATTGTTGAAGAATTAACAAAAAAATTGTTTATTGAATAACTCAAAAACAATCGATTTTTCGGGGATGGATCAAATGTACGAAATGTAGAGAATAATTTTCTCTATATTTTCGTTCCTGTGCACAACTTTTGAATTTTGCTTTTTCGAACCCCTTTCAGGGGTTGAAAATTCAAAATGAAATTCTGGGAAAACTATTGACCGAAACTAAAGAGATACGAGTTTGGCGCTGTGGACAAAAATGTAGCTGAGGGTTCAAGCTACAAATTCTTCCACGGCGGCGAATTCGTGCCGTCAATAGTTTTCCCAGAATTTCCTTTTTAATGTTCAACCCCCGAGAGGGGTTTGACAATCAAAATTCAAGGGTGGTCCATAGCAACGAAAATATGGAGAAAATTATTTTCTACATTTCGTATGTTTGAACCGTACTCGAAAAACCGATTGTTTTTGAGTTATTCAATAAACTATTTTTTTTTGGTTTTGTAACCATTTTTTGGGGGTGAAGATATTATCGGAGAGTGATGATCGAGTACTCGATCGACGCGTCTTTTCAAGGGCTACAACGTTCCCATTTGAACAAAAAACGTACGATTTTTTTTTCCAAAGAGTTATTGAATGAAAACCAATTTTTCAAAATTTCACCCCACTCCTTCACCCTCAAAATGAACTTCCACGACTTATGCGCTGTGGACAAAACTAAAGCACGGATTTTTCTGAACATTTTGTCTCACGCACCGATTCTTTAATAAAATGTATTTTTTCTTCAAAGACTGGTGCGATAATAATCATAATAATAACCAACCTGTTTGTTTTTTGTTCGGAAATGTTGTTTCTTTCATATAAATTGGTATACTCGACAAACGGATAAAGAGAGAAATTTAATTATTAGAATTTATTTTTCATTTGATACTACCATTTTTTTACAATACATTTCGTACCGTCGTAAGCTCGAGTGATGTGACTAATTTGCGCACATATTATTTTGTCATAATTTAAAATCGTAAAATCGTATTCACTCTTAAACATTTCACAAGCCGTTGATGTACGCAGTTTAGACGAATTTTTTTTGGGAACTTCCATCGTGCCATATAAGGAATAGATAGGCCACTGAAACGAGACCGCGCACCCCTACTTAGCCCCACCACCATACCATTCCGAAGTGAAAGGTACGAGGGGAATTTTCACCATGCAGTGCCTCAAAATTTCCGTACCGTACCGCATGATAATTTTAACCAAGCGCGCACGATAATTTTTACCGAGAGCACAATACATTTTCCTATAACATTCATTAAATTTTATAATAAATCTTAAAATAACTGTTACAAAGACGATACTACTTTTTTATAGACATTTTTGAAAGGCATAAAATAATAAAATGCACAATAAAATGTCACTGATATTATATATTTTTTAAATTTAAGTTTTGCGTATTTTGTTACACATCAAAATTTACCAGAAAATCCGGTAAAATGTTCTATCTGAAGAAGAAATTTTATTTTATTTTCGTGAAAATATGTGTTCTACCCAGCAATAATAAGCGAAGTTTCAGGGTTGTCATCTGGTTACCGATACTGCACGGTAATTTTTAACATTTAAGGCAGGATTCGACTTTGAAACCATGAAAAAAACGCTATTTTCGTGAATTTTTTCTGAGAATACTATTAAAGATATCGATATGGGGTTTAAACTGTTCAATAAATACACTCTTTAAGTACATTAAAAAAAAATTTAAATGTATTTTATTCATTTTTTGTACACGTAAAATATGTTTAAAGCCAACGCCTCGAAAAGCAGGTACCGTTGCCGTAGTCGTGAAATCTTCCCGACGGATGGTCTGAAACAAAAAAATCAAATAGTTTCATGTTCAGTATGTCTTCAGGAACCGACCTAACTAGAATATTTTATATACGTGCAAAATTAACAAAATGGCGGCTAAAATACGAAAAAAAATGCGTTTTTTTGGGTCTTTTTTTGCAATAAAAAAATAGTTCTAATCAAAATTTTAAGTTGATTGTAGTTAGGTCGGTTGGTACACACATATAGAATATGTGTTCCAAATTGCATAAGGATCGGTTCAGTACTTTTTGAGTTATCACGACCACGGTACTTGAAAATGTCGTTTCGAGAAAAACGCGTTTAAAGTTTTGGTGAGTGATAAATCGTAGAAAAAATTATCTTACCCTCAATCAGCGATGCCTGGGCTATATAATATGCCTTCGACGTGTTCCAGGTGGGTGTTTTCATCCAATTTCAAAGTTTCAAAGTTGCAAAGTAGAATCCTGCCTTAATTTTCTCCGTGTAGCTTCCAAATTGATTTTTTCGACCATTTAGGTGTACATCTCTCCTTAACGTCTCTCCCTTTTTTTTTTTTTTTTAATTTCGTCACGCAGGTGGTTACGAGTGCGAGTCCATCGGCTGATTCATTGACGGACACGACAAATTCGAGTTTCGCCACACCGCCGTTTAGTCTCTCGCCGATCGGTGAATCGCAGGGTTTTTCACGCTGGCGTTCGTCAGCCTCCTTCGAGGAGCAGGGTGTCGAGTTGGGCCTGCCGGAAATAGTGCCTCTGGTGCTTCCGGAGCCGCGCGAGCTGACGATCCAACGGCAGCCACCGCCGCGCAATGATTTTGGCTTTTCTCTGCGTCGTGCTGTGATAGTGGAACGCGGTAATAACGGAATAACGCAAATGCGTCCAGTTATTTTCGCCGAGCCCGGTGCAATTGTGCAGAACAAAAACGACACGGGCCTCCTGCCCGGCGACAGGCTCATCGAGGTCAATGGCATCAACGTCGACGACAAATCGCGAGAGGAAATCATCGATCTCATCAAAGGCTCGGCCAACAGTGTCACGGTCAAGGTCAGTGCTGCACTGTATTCTGTGCGGTAACTATTTTTACTTCGAAATATTGATTTTTTAACATTTATTTTGATATTTACACACACAACTAAAGCTAAATGACGATGAAGTTTGCAGCGTTGGAAAGCAACGATTTTTTTTTTTATCTTTCGAAATTTTCTGTAGTAGATCTAGGCTACAAAAGTTACGTAAATATTTTTTAGGATCCTTATTCAACGATCTAGAACCTAAATCTGCAAAAAATAATTCTGGATAATTATAGAAATGAGGAGTGATGATATTTCGTTGCGTTCCAACGACACACGCTTCAAACTGAATTAATTTTTTCACAGCAGCAGATCAGAGTTGGGCGTAATTTTATTTATAAATACGTATACGAATTTATTGACATCCTCATTTTCATGTGAATATAAATACAAAGGGAAAAATTGCCGCCGCATTTTTTCCAGCGAAATTTGGAGTATATTCCGAGGTATAAAAAAATCAAATTTTCTGAAAATTTCATCCCCGTCAACGCAATGGTTTTAGAAAAATGAATGTTTTTTAAATATCAAAAAAAAAAATTCCGGAAACGGTACAGTGGATCGATTTGATTTTTTTGGTACTTGTTCCGATCAAACGTGTTACGAAATAAAATTATAGAACATCTTGCGAAAAATGAAGGTTTGAAAAAAAAATAATGTTCCTTGTTTTATTATTTTTTACTATAATCCACTTGGGGTACAATAGCGAAATTTTTTTCATATAATCTTTGGGCACCTTATTAGATTATATATTTTTTTCAATATGATCGGTTTGGTACGCCACAGTGAAAAAAAAAGAAACACACTTTATTGATATATTTTAGTTATATAGATATATAACTAAAATATATCAATAATGTCTGATATGTGACTAAATGATCGGCTTGGTACGCCACAGTGAAAAAAAAGAAACACACTTTATTGATATATTCTAGTTATATAGATATATAACTAAAATATATCAATAAAGTCTGTTTCTTTTTTTTTCACTGTGGCGTACCAAACCGATCATTTTGAAAAAAATATATAATCTAATAAGGTGCCCAAAGATTATATGAAAAAAATTTCGTTATTGTACCCCAAGTGGATTATAGTAAAAAATAATAAAACAAGGAACATTATTTTTTTTTAACCTCAATCTTTCGCAAGATGTTCTATAATTTTATTTCGTAACACGTTTGATCGTAACAAGTACTAAAAAAATCGCATCGATCCACTGAAGCGTTTGCGGAATTTTTTTGTTGTTGTTTTATTTTTTTTTAATTCATTTTTCCAAAACTATTGCGTTGACGAGGATTAAGTTTTCAGAAAATTTGTTTTTTTTATACCTCAGAATATACTCCAAATTTCACTGGAGAAAATGCCGGGGCGATTTTTCCCTACTCACCTAAAAATGAAATATGTGTGGAAATGCGAATGAGTAAGATGAGGTTAGGACTACAGTCAGCTGTTGCCTTGCTGTCACGTCTCCTTATCGTAGCAAGTGGTAATAAATCCAATACCGGAAGTTCAAATTAAACTTGATATTGCATAAAAATTAGGTCAATAAGCGTAAGTCTTTCTGAGAGCAATGGATTACTATGAGTGTTGAGTATGCAAATCTGATTATTTTCAAGAATCTGACGGATTCTCACTATTATATACACGTTTGTAGCGACCGGAAATTGGATTTTTGTATGACGTCTCGGAATTCCTTAAAAAAAATACGCAATTTTAATATTTCTTTTCTCTGTAATTAGGTCGATAACCGACCCTCAAAGTTTACAGAGACGACTATTAATATATTCAGTGAAGCTCAAAAAAAGATGATAAAATCCTATGGATTTTATCTGGCCTGGAGATAGGATACCTTAAGGCGTTACCCCCACTTGTAGTGCAAAAAAGGCCTTTTTCATGAATTTTTTAAAAGAAAACTACAAAACGTTTTTAATCGATCAGTATACCATCTTAAAGAACACATCTTGAAGAACTTTCAGTGATTTTTTTATTGAAAAATATTACATTGTTTAGTGGCAAATGGCCGTCAATGAAATAATGTTTTTATATACACGGTTTGCGGTGACCAACATTGCGGCGAAGTGGATCATCTGAAGAAAAAAAATGCAGATGGATTTAGTCAAATATAAGTATAAACTAGTCTTTAATCGAAGGATTTTAAAAAATATTCATTTTTCACAAAATGGCGGACAGTCAAAGTTTATGGTTCGATTTTAACGAAAGAAAAACGACCGTTTTTTGGCTATAAAACGGCCATTTTTTTTGAAAAAAAAAAAAAAAAAAAAAAAATCGAACGATTAGACTACATTTTTATGTATTAAATAAGCCTGCAAAAATTTCAAGAAGATCGGTTCATTAGTGTTCGAGTAATCTTGGTCACCGACTTCAGAAATGCCATTTTGAGAAAAACGCGTTTAAAGTTTCAATTTCCGGTCGTTTGCACAACGGATTCTTCTCTTTCAACGCTCCTATCTCAGTCAATTTTGTTCGGATCGACTTGAAATTTTCAGGACATATTCTCAGATACTTATACTTCGAAAAAATAATAAAAATAAAAAAATCGATTTTTTCAAAATCGCAAGTGGGGGTAACCCCTTAAACAGAATAGCTTTTCGTCGCGTTCCAACGATTCCAAGATCATAAGCACTTGACGTTGAAGTTTGCGCCGTTGGAAAGCAACGAAAATTAATTCTCCTCAATTATTCAAATTTTTTAGCCGGTTTCGGCTGTGAAAATCCCTCAAACGTTTTTGCCTATTTTTATTGGAAATTAACAACCTCAATTCGCAAAAAAGACTCTGGATAACGATCAGCATAAAGAAATAAAAAACTCAAGTAAAAAACGTATCATTGCATTGTTCGAAAGCAACGATTATTTTTTTTTCATTTCTTCATTTTTATTATCATCCACAACGTTTCATTTTGCAAATTGAGGTCACGAGTCTTTAACAACAACACGTAAAATTATATAAGGAATTTTAATTGCCTGAAACGGTAGAAAAAAGTGTATATCAATTAAAAAGAATTAACTACCGTTGCGTTGCAACGATGCAAACTTCACGATCTACAAAAATACTCGTACTTTATCGCCTACGGTGAAAATTTTTCGCTCCCTCTATAGGACCGGACGTGGATACCGAACTTGTACAATAGCGATTGCAAACACGAGGCTGCTCAAGAGCGAGCTGATAGCAATATTTTTTTTTCTCTATTTTCGTCGGTTGGTTTATCTCCATCGTCGTCGCTGACTAAGCGATCTTCGGTGTAAGAAGCTTTGTACGTCGTCTCAACCGACTCAAGGGTGATAGAGGTCTCGCCGTTCGCACGCAACACGTGCAAATCTTTGCGGTGAAAGGTTCGAAATTCTTCAGAGGCTTCGCGAGGTCGAGGAATGCGGGAAAGCAAAAACATACAACGCGAATTATTTTTCCGACGTTGTTTTTTTCTTGGCAATTGCAATTTCGCGTAATGTCTAAACATGGAGATTCTCGTTTCGTTGGGCGGTCGGCTGGGAGGATCTTCGGATTTTTTAAACAGTCCAAAGCAACACGGAAAAGTCAATTACAATTTTTACAAGACTCAAGCGTGATGTAATCGTCGTATTTCCCGTTTAATGATTTCAATTGTGAAGTTTGCACGACGTTGATGTTTGTATCGTTGGAATGCAACGAAATTTTTTTTTTTAAGGGGTCGTCTCACTTTAGACGGTAAAAAAGCCTATTTTCATGATTTTTTTGATAGGTTTATATTATAGATATTGATATAAAAGTTGTTACACTTAATAAATACATTTTCGAAATACACAAAAAAATTGGTTTGATTAACATTTTTTTGATATTTACTATTTTTTTTTGCCAAAAAACGGTGAAAAAACACGTTTTTTTTTGTTTTTTCGAAAAATGTCCGCCATTTTGTTATCTTTGCATATATAAAAAATCGTATGATATGCGGTATAGCCATAAAGGGGCCAGTCCGATTTGGAGCCACGGAAAAAGGCTATTTTCGCGATTTTTTTTGAGGATTTTATAAAAGATATGAATATAAAAGTTGTTGGGCTTGATAAATAGTCTTGAAAAACATTTAAAAAAAAAAATTAATTCATTTTTATTAATTTTGAAGTACAAAAACCATTATTAAATACAAAGTCCATTAGATTCAGTGTGACACCAGCTACAAAATAACCATCGGATATTGAAGTTTGTATCGTTGGAATGCAACGAACTTTTTTTCCCCTATTGCCCAATCTTTTTTTACACATATAGACTACAACTATGACTGAAATATTTTTGGAGATCCTTGTCAGGGATCCATAACCTAAAGCTGCAAACGTAGAGTTTAGATGGCAATAAAAATCCAGAGAGGAAAGAATAAAGAAGGATTTTAGTTGCATACCAGCGATGCAAACTTCAACACCATAAGTTTGCGTCGTTGGAATGCAACGATTTTTTAAAATTGTTAACTTGCCATCATCCGAATATTTCGGCAGTTTTACACTACGAGAGGCATTTAAGGGGTGAGATGCATTCAGAGGTGTGAAAAAACGAACGTATTCAATAATTTTTGTTTTATAGTAATTAAGTTTGTTTTACAAATGTGGTTACACAGACTTTTTATGTTATATTTCAACTTGACTTGTACAAATTTTCAAAGAAAAATATTGATTATTTATAAAAATATCCTCATCTTTGTAGTGCTTTGCGGTGACCAAATTTTTTTACTGGATCATCTGAAATCAAAATACAAAAAAAAATCATTAGTTCAATAATAAATCTAGTCTCTCGCTATTAGATACAGGCTACAAGATATTAACGAAAATGGTACAAGATTGAGCAAATGGGCGGAAAAAACCAAAAATTAAGGGAAAGTCAGGCTGGATTCAGAGAAAAAAGAGGGACAAGAGACCAAATATTCGTGTTAAATGCGCTGATAAACAACAGGCTGAGGTATAGGGGAAAGAAACTGTACGTCGCTTTCATAGATTTTAAGGCCGCTTTTGACAAAGTGAATAGAATTAAATCAATGAAAAAACTAAGGAAAATTGGCGTAGGAGGAAAAATGCTCGACATGATACAAAAAATATATACGAAAGCTATGGCGGAAGTGTTGGTGAATGGAAAAGTAACCAAAAAGTTCGAAACAAAACAAGGTGTCAGGCAAGGTTGCGCACTAAGCGCTTTATTGTTTGATTTTTATATTGACGATATGGAAGAGAGATGGGAAAGAAAAAAGAAGGGAGGAACCGTGATAGGAAAAGAGAAAATATATGCAATAAAATATGCGGACGACGTTGCAATAGTGGCTGAAGATGAAAAGGGATTAAGCAGCATGTTAAAAGATTTAGAAAAATGGGGGAAAGAAAACTCGATGGAAGTAAATGCCAAAAAAACCAAAATTTTAATGTTTAGGAATGGAGAAAGGCTGAAAAGGGGAGAGGAATGGATCATGAATGGAGAGAGGATAGAAATAGTGAGTGAATTTCGATACTTAGGGTACTGGTTTTCAACTAAGAACGCAGTAAAAGCGCATGGGAGAAAAATGGCGTGAAGAGCCCAAAAAGCCTCAAATGCAGTGTGGGGAGTATACAGTTTGAGGTAATACAAAATAGGTATTGCAAAATGGCGTTAGGAATCGATAGAAGAACTCCCAGATACGTGTGGCGAACAGAGTTAGGAATACCAACATTCGAGTACAAAATTCGGGAAAGAGCGCTAAGGTATATACAGTTAGTGATAAGAATGGAACGTAATAGGTGGCCGAATATTTGTTTGAGAGAGGAAATAAGGGGAATCTCGAACAGGAAGCCGTCGAAATGGGGAAAAGACTTTTTTAAAGTATCAAGGGAATTAGAAATTGAGGAAATAATAGATATGATAAAAGAAGGAAAAGAAATAAAAATTATAGAGAATTTAATAGACAAGGGATTGGATAACTTAAAAAGAAAGACCATAGAGAAAGAAAGAGAACAGATTCAAAAATCGACGTACAATAGGTTATACAAGGCGATAGGAGAAAACGACGAAGCTCTATGGAAGTATTGGTTGGCAAAAGATGTTAAAGGAAAGGATAAGGAAACTTGGGCGAGGATGAGGTGTGGAAATATAGGAAGGGATGGAAAAAAGGGGCAAGTGGAATGGACTTGTAGGATATGCAAACGAGAAAGAGAATCAATGGAGCACCTGATTACGTGTGAAAAAGCAAGAGAGGTAACATCTAAAGAAGCGAAAACATATATAGTAGAGTGGGTAAAGGGGTTAAGGGATGAGGGGGGATTAGAAGATAGATTAATTGGGATGCTGAGAGGGGAGATAGATGTAAATATGTGCACTTTTTTTTTAGGGAAATAGAAAGAGAGCGTAAGAAAAGAGGAACGATGTTAAGGGGTAAGGCCACTGTAACGGCCCAAAAAAAAAGGTTTTTTCACTAATTTTTTGCTCCCGAAATTGAAGGTATTTGAAAAAAAACTTTTAATGGTGTTATCGGGCATACATTAAACTTTATTATAAAATTTTTTTACAGTAAAAAAAAAACAAAATGGCGGTTCCACAGCTATCTTCCCGGGACATGTTTCGCTTCCAGGGCTCCGCGGCACGCAGCACCACTGGTGCACTTTTGAATCTAGAACAAAAAAAAAACCATTAATCTAGAGGGCTATAGCTAGAGAATGTCGATCGGATTTTAAAAAGTATCAATTTTTGTGGATTTGGCGTGCGTTTGAAAAAAAAAATTGATTTTTGACGAAAAAAACGGCAAGTTTTTTGTTAATAAAAAATCAATAAATAAAGTTCTTGAAAATTCCGATCGACATTCTCAAGATAATGTAAATGTTCACATCTGGTTAAAATTTCAAGTAAAAAAAAATGAAAATTGTTCGAGTTATGCTGCGTGCCATTTTGAAAAACCATGTTTCGAGAAAAACGCGTTTAAAGTTTTGCGAATAGTTTTTTATTGGAAAAAATTTAAAAAAGAAGTTAAAAGGATTTAAACTATTTTTAAACTAGAGGGTTTGAACTATTTTTTAAGCCAATAAAAAAAAATCGATTTTTCAAAAAATTTACAGTGGCCTTACCCCTTAATGGAGAGAGAGAACGGGGAGTGTGACGAAAATTAAAAATAATAAAACAGGAAAGATATAAGTTAGATTGTAAGAAAGCGATGTTAAACGGTGTAATAGTAATGTAAAAACTTCTTCTAAAGGAGAAAAGATAAGTTAGATTGTAAGAGAGCGATGTGCAACGGTATGACAACTTTGTAAAAAGCCAAAAAGGCGATGCAAATAAAACTTCTTACTACTACTAATAAATCTAGTCCTTAATCGAAGCTTTTTTTTTTAATTAACAAAATGTCTTCCGACAGATAACTTTCGATTTTCGACCAAAAAATCGCTCGTTTATTGTTCAAAAAAAAGAAATTTTCAACAAAAATGAAAATCCTTCGATTAAGGACGAGTTTTTAATGCTATCAACAAGCACACCAAATTTCATCAAAATCCATCGATGGTTTTTTAAATTATAGTGGCCACCGACTTGAAAAACATAGTTTCGAGAAAAACGCGTTTGAAGTTTTTCGATGTGGATACGGTGTTATATGTTCGTAAAATTTTGAGCTCGATGGATGAAGCTAAGCTTTTTATATGTATTATGATCCGCTGAATCCGAATATCACAATTTTTTGCCGAAAAGTCGAGCATTCAATTGTTTATAGCCAATTGTTAAAACAATTTTTCAACAAAATTGAAGTTTTTCGGGTTGAGATATTTTTTTAAAAACATTTTGGGCAATTTTAAAACGAAAGTATTCTTTATAAAATTTCGCTAAAGTTCATAGTTTTTGAGTAATACATTTTTGAAAATTTCTGAAAGAGTTTTCTACTTTTACACTTGATTTATGTATGGAAATACTAATTAAAAAATTACTTACATCGAATCATCAATTCCTGGCCCATACAATAGGGCTTCTGCCGATATGGAAGCTTCAAAAATATCAATTTCTTGTTGTCTTCTGCAAGGATAAAAAAAAAGTCATTTTGATTATTTTCCTTCGCCTAACCATTACCTACATATATATTTAAAAAAAAAGAAGAATTTCCGTTGCGTCCCAACGATGCAAACTTCGACATATATTTCACTGCTCCGGGATTTTTATTCGTCACGAATCGCTATCGTCGATCGGTTTATTGCGATCCTATCTTGATGAAAAATTAATTGCTTTTCCGGCTATACCTATCGAGATTTAATTGATTAGCCATTCAATTCGAACGGGATTTATTTGCCGAGCAATCGAATTTGTCGGCTCTTAAAATCTCTGCACTCGAGTGGGAGTCAATTGGTGGATTTGGGTGAGCGAATTCATCCATGCCGAACCGTTGTATAGACGAGAGAGTACGATGGACTGAGACAAATGAGAATTCGTGAACAATTCACAGTTGGCAAGCCCGTTTGAAACACGATCACACGGTCAACGCTCCAATGCGGAATACTACATTGGGAGAAAGCTTTGCCAGTATCGTTGCGATGCCGGATTTCAGGCCGTATCGGCAAAAGAGAACCCAGAGAATTAGTTTTCCCGCTTGTCTGGCTTGACGCCAGTATCTCTAATAACTTCCACCCTCATGCTGGTACAGAAATCCGGGCACGAATATCGGGACTCTCGTGCCCCGCATCTTCAAGTCCCTCATTTCTCTCTCTCTCTCTCTCTCTCTCTCTCTCTCTCTCTCTCTCTCTCCCCCCCCTCTCGCTCTTCAATGACCTGAAGCGAAAAAATCGAACCATTTGATGTCAATCGTGATTTCTCGGCTATGTTCTCAACCGAGACTCTTTTCATTCTGTTTGTTCCAATGCATTGCTCTTTCTTCTTCATAAAAACAAAAGATATTGGAATAAAAAATTGCCAATTTCTTTTATCTTTTCACGTAGAGACGACTCTTTAAGGGGAGATATACACCTAGGAGCCGAAAAAAAGGTCATTTTTGTGATTTTTTTCAAGGAAAACTATTTTTAATTTCGGATTTGGGTTTTAATTATCTAAAAGTATATATATTAAAAAATATGTTTAATTTTCTTTATTTAAAAATATCAAAAATATACAAGGATATTGTATGATCCTTGGAGCGTCGTAAAAAAATCTGCGTATACGGTACCCACTGGCGTTTCTTCAAAAATCATCTGAAAAAAAAAACCAAAAAGATTATTAAATTAGATACTATAATCTAGTACTTGTCATAGCCGATTTTGAAAATATCGATTCATGACAAAATGGCGGACGTTTGAACATAAATAGTGATTTTTGGGCCAAAAATTAGTTATTATTTTGCCTATAAAACAAAAACTAAGTAACGGAAAAAAAATCCTATGACAAGTACTAGATAATGGTGTACAGAATAACCACAAAAAACCTCAAGTCAATCGGTTCATTGGTTTTCGAGAAATTTTGGGTACCGATTTGAAAAACGTGGTTTTGAGAAAAACGCGTTTGAAAATTTGGGAATGAATAAATCATGAAATTTGTCAACTTACATGGAATCATCGATACCAGGCTCATAGTGTAGGTCTTCTACGGTCGACGGGATGTTCGTAGCTTCTAAATCGATTTTTTCGACCATCTAGGTGTATATCTCTCCTTAAGGCCTTAGGCCACTCTAGAAGCCGAAAAAATAGGCTTTCTTTTAGGCAAATTTTTGGAAAGTGAAAAATTTCGTCAGGTAATTATTATTAGGAGTACAACTTTGCAGTGACCGTTTTTTTCAAAAGTTTAAGGCTTTATTATAAAAAAGTGGCTACATATTTTTTAATCAAAGTACTGCCCGTCGCTAGCTACGACCTCGGCCCATCTTTCAGGTAGCATTCGAATCCCGCGTCGATAAAAGTCTTGGTCCTTGGAGGCAATCCAGGAATCGACCCAATTTTTGACTTCTTCGTAAGTACCGAAGTGCTGGTCAGCCAAATCGTGTGCCATTGACCGGAACAAGTGATAGTCGGAAGGGGCAATGTCTGGAGAGTACGGCGGGTGGGATAAAACCTCCCATTTCAGCGTTTCCAAGTACTTTTTCACGACATTTGCGACATGGGGTCGGGCATTGTCATGCTGCAGTATCACCTTGTCTTTCGTTGAATTGTGGCCGTTTCTCTTTGAGTGCCTTTCTCAAGCGCATCAACTGACGTCGGTATAGTTCCCCTGTGATGGTTTCGGATGGTTTGAGCAGCTCATAGTACAGAACGCCCAGCTGGTCCCACCAGATACACAGCATCACTTTGGATCCGTGAATATTCGGTTTGGGCGTCGATGACGGAATATGACCAGGCAGTCCCCATGATTTTCGGCGTTTAGGATTATCGTAGTAAACCCACTTTTCATCTCCAGTCACAATCCGGTGCAAAAATCCCTTCCTTTGTTGTCTTTGGAGCAGTTGTTCACAGGTGAAAAATCGGCGCTCGATGTCTCTCGGCTTCAACTCATGCGGGACCCAGTTTCCTTGCTTTTGGATCATACCCATATCCCGGAGACGTTTTGAAACTGCTTGCTGGGTTACTCCTAACGTCTCGGCGAGTTCCTCTTGAGTTTGGCACGAATCCTGGTCCAGCAAGGTCTCCAATTCGGCGTCTTCAAAAACTTTCTGCCTTCCGCTACCATGCTGGTTCTCGACCTCAAAATCTCCACTTTTGAAGCGTTGAAACCACCGCCGACACGTTTTCTCACTAATAGAATCCTCCCCGTAAGCATCTACAAGCAAACGGTGGGCCTCAGCCGCAGATTTCTTGATGTTGAAGAAGTAAATCATAACCTCCCGCAAATGCTGAGAATTCGGCTCGTAGGTTGCCATGTTTGAGTGCCAATAACTTTATAATGCATACACGTATCCGTTAGCTTTTTTAAATTGTTTACATTGGCAGAGCCTCTAGTTTAAAATGCCACTTTTTTATTGAGCTAGGGCCACTACTTCGGCCGCAGTGGCTCTCTAAGAAAAACGGTTACTGCAAAGTTGTACTCCTAATAGATAGTCAATATTGACTATGCCCTAGTGTGATGAGATTGAAGTTTGCATCGTTGGAATGCAATCATTGCTCACAATGATTGTTCAAGAAACAAATCATTGTTTTTTTTCTTTCAAATGCTCAATCTTCCTTTCGCAGACTTTAGCTGTGGGAATTCCTCATTTATTCCCAAGATCATTATTTGCAGATCGATAATCAAAATCTGCATAACAAATATTTGGTGTGGCGTTAAAAATAAGGAAATAAAAATGTAACGAAGATTTCCCATTGCGTTCCAATGATGCAAACGATGCACTATTTAGTAGGGAGGTTCTAACTGGCATGGAAAAGAGTCAAAAGGTATTACGTTAACAGACTCGGGTACGAACATTTCACAACTTCTCGACTGTTATTTACAATATCATATAACATTTGGTAAAATATCAATATAACATTTGGTAAAAGACGATTTTGAAGTTTGCATCGTTGGAATGCAACGAATTTTTTTCGTTCCCAATTGCAATTTTTTTTTCCAGATCAAAGCTACGATAATTTTTTTTTTTGATCCTCATTTGAGACCTACGACCTAAGGGGCCGTCCATATATTACATCATCGATTTTTGCTGATTTTCGACCCCCCCCCCCCCCACAATCATCCTATCGTCATTTCCTAATGACCCCCCCCTCTCGCAAAACTGACGTCATTACCAGTTTGGCAAAATTAAAACATTTGCGGATTTGAGAAAAATTGGGTAACATTAAAACATTTTGTTATAGAATCATCTTTTACTATTTTGTACATTGGCAATGTTTATTAATATAATAATATTATTCTTCCCTATTCTTTAGTTTTCTTTGGATAGCTCCCACATTTTCTTATAGAATCATCTTTTATTATTTTGTACTTTGGCAATTTTCATTAATATAATAATATTATGCTTCCCTATTCTTTATTTTTCTTTGGATAACTCCCACGGAGTTTTCACCCATTCTTGCAAATCCTGGATCACGGGTAATATCTCCGTATCCTCCCCATATTCATTTTGGCTTGATCGAACTATTTTCATAGGTACGCTGTTATTTGAAGTTCTCGAATATAATGTAGACAAACCTTATGTAATAAATAAATAAATAATGAGTTCAATAATTAATACCATTAGGTACTTGCAAAATATTTTTCATCACTCATGCGGGGAAACCACTCTAGTTGTACAATATACTATTGTACATTTTGAATTAACTGGAATCACAAGAATGACGTCAATTTCGAAACGCTCCCCCCCCCCCCCCCCCCCCTCATCCATCATTTACCGTCATCCGCAGACGAACCTCCCCCCCCCAAATTTAGAATGACGTAATATATGGACGGCCCCTAACTATATCGAAAAATATTTGGCATAACGATAAAAATGAAGAAAAGGGGAATAAAAAAGAATTTCCGTTGGATTACGACGATGCAAACTTCGGCAGCATGAAAAAAGGGATTTTGTGAAGCAGACATTGAACTTATTTTGTGTACATTTTTTTTTAAATGAAAAATTAACAGCGTTATTGAGGTATAATAGAGCCTCTGTATAAAAAATGTGGTCCAATGGCCGGATCGATGACTTGACAATGGCTGGTCTGAAAAATGAACATGAACAAGTTTTATAATCTATATAAATCTAGTCCTTGTTTTATATAGCCGTTTTTGGAAAAAAAATCACAAAATGACGGGTGTTAAAAAAAGTGTAGTTTTGGCGAAATTTTTACTTACATTTGGAGGCTTAAAAATACTATATAAAAAAACGGCTACGTACAACGATAGCTACTGAAATTTTGGAAAATTTGGTTTTTCCAAATTGAAAATCGGATAATTATAGGTAGAGTTGAAATTTTGAAAATCTTAAAGAGTTGAAAGAGTTGAAATTTTGAAAATTTTGAAGAGTTGAAAAATTGAAAATCGGATAATTATAGGTAGATGATTCCGGCCAGGTCGAGAAAAGACCTTTCGAGAAAAACGCGATTGAAAGTTTTACTATACGTAAATCATCATTACGCACTAATTCATCTGGAACTTGGTAAATTTTCAATATTTTAACTTGAACATTTTTTCACATATTCTTGAACATGTATACATTGAGAAAATACAACAAAAATATCCATTTTTTTCACCCGTCGCAGTGGTATCCTGCCTCAATATACTATATATAACTATAAAACTAATATAATTAACGAAAATATTTCACTCTTAATTTAGGATTTAATTTACGACAGTTCCACTGCCTGCCGCCATTTTGTATTCTTTTGATAAATACATTTTTTTTCCATACGTCAATATGTACCTAATGAAGTTTTAAAGTTCTTTTGACCATGTATTTTATTCCTTTCTTTACAAAAAAAAATCCAAAGATAACGGTCGGAAATGGGCAGTTACAGTGGTCTCCTCCCTTAAGGCCTCACTTAAGGCCTGAATTAGAAGGTTTAAAAAACACGTTTTTTTTCGGGAATTTTTTTAGAAGGGAAAAAAACAAGCGAGGCCAGTAAACATTGAGGTATCTTTTCATGTATATTTGAAATGTATAAAAAAAATTGTCACCGTGAAAACAATAAATGACTGCAGATTTATCAGCCATTCCATGTGCGCTTTGCCACTGCAGTCCCCAATCGGCGGGAAAGATGCAGCTCGTAATTCTTGACTGAAACAAAAAAAAAACAATACAATTTTCAATTGTCATATATTTCTCTTCTCGGTGAATTAAGAAAAAGCTGAAAAAATCGTGAAACTATAACTTTTCTCAGGTTT
Source organism: Ophion obscuratus (assembly GCA_964007375.1). NCBI lineage: Eukaryota > Metazoa > Arthropoda > Insecta > Hymenoptera > Ichneumonidae > Ophion > Ophion obscuratus. The sequence continues at coordinate 5,623,706 of OZ023313.1, forward strand.
CAAAAAAATGTGTTAAAAAAAACACTTTAACGCGCTATAAAAATAATTTAAAAAGACTTTTTCAACGACTTTTTTGGTTCACTTAGAAGAGATTTTCATTCTGAAGAAAATAAACTTTGGTTTGATTCAATAGGTTGTTTAGTTTTTTTGCTATCACGCCCGCCAATTTGGAAAAATCGTGAAAATGAAAACTGGAGAAATCGCTTCTCTGCTTTTGGCCTTGTATCTTCGAAAATTTGTCGAAGTTTGTCTATCGATTCAAGCAATAAAAAAAAACGATTTTTCGCTCCTTCCAATTCAGGCTCCGGGCTCAAGGGGTCTTCTCACTTTAGACGCTGAAAAAGGCTATTTTCATGAATTTTTTGGATATATTTTAATTATAGATATTGATATAAAAGTTGTTGCACTTAATAAATATACTTTCGAAATATTTTAAAAAATTATGTATTTATGTAACCCAAACAAACTTTAAACGCGTTTTTCTCGAACAACGTTTTTTGACGGCTTGTTGATAGAAACTTCGAAATTACTGAACCGATTCTTCCGAAATTTTAACCACATATACTTTACAACTATATCTATAGCACATATAAAGGATTTTAAAAATTTGTAATATTTACCATTTTTTTGCCAAATAACAGTGAAAATAACCACGTTTTTTTTTCGAAAAAGTCCGCCATTTTGTTATTTTTGCATATATAAAAAATCGTATATGCGCTATAGCCATTAACATACTGAATCCTAAAACCGTTTGATTTTTTTGCTTCGGATGATCCATCTCCGAGATTTCATCAACAGCGCGCACCTACCGTTTTTTTAGGACATTTTTTAACTACCATTTTCGTCTATAAATAGTGACTTGAATAAATAAAAAAACAAATTTTTTCATGTGTTTCGAAAGTGTATTTATTAAGGGGTAAGGCCACTGTAACGGCCCAAAAAAAAAGGTTTTTTCACTAATTTTTTGCTCCCGAAATTGAAGGTATTTGAAAAAAAACTTTTAATGGTGTTATCGGGCATACATTAAACTTTATTATAAAATTTTTTTACAGTAAAAAAAAACAAAATGGCGGTTCCACAGCTATCTTCCCGGGACATGTTTTGCTTCCAGGGCTCCGCGGCACGCAGCACCACTGGTGCACTTTTGAATCTAGAACAAAAAAAAAACCATTAATCTAGAGGGCTATAGCTAGAGAATGTCGATCGGATTTTAAAAAGTATCAATTTTTGTGGATTTGGCGTGCGTTTGAAAAAAAAATTGATTTTTGACGAAAAAAACGGCAAGTTTTTTGTTAATAAGAAATCAATAAATAAAGTTCTTGAAAATTCCGATCGACATTCTCAAGATAATGTAAATGTTCACATCTGGTTAAAATTTCAAGTAAAAAAAATGAAAATTGTTCGAGTTATGCTGCGTGCCATTTTGAAAAACCATGTTTCGAGAAAAACGCGTTTAAAGTTTTGCGAATAGTTTTTTATTGGAAAAAATTAAAAAAAGAAGTTAAAAGGATTTAAACTATTTTTAAACTAGAGGGTTTAAACTATTTTTTAAGCCAATAAAAAAAAATCGATTTTTCAAAAAATTTACAGTTGCCTTACCCCTTAAGTGTAACAACTTTTATATCAATATCAATAATATAAACTTATCAAATAAATTCGTGAAAATAGTCTTTTTTTGAGCGTCTATAGAGAGAAGACCCCTTAAATTTGAGTACTGTGCCCTAGTTATTAGCCAACTGAAATTTCAATAGAAATCAATTTTCGCCTGAAAAATAAAATAATCCGAAAAAATTCGAACGTTTAAGGGCGGGGTAAAGTATTAAAATTTTTTTTTCATTTAAAAATTTTTTTTAAAAGAATGCATAATATATCAAGAATATTGTGTTAAAATTTCAAGTCGATCGGAGTAAAATTGACGAAGTTATGAGTATTTGAGCGTCTATTGCTCCATGCCGTTCTCTTCTCTTCTGCGTTTTTCAAACCGTTTTTCTGAGACTTGTCATATTTGAAGTCCGTGTGCACGATAACTCAAAATCTACTGGACCAATCGCTTTGAAATTTTGCACATTACTTCTTCACATAATTCACCAGGTATTGTCGAGAGCTTTTTTTTTTTTTTTAAATTATTACTAATTTTTCAACAACAAATTAGCCGATTTTTTTAGCGAAAATCAGGTTTTTGGCTCCCAAGTGCTACGAAAAATCGAAAAATCGAAATAAAAAAATCCTCCCGTCATTACCTCGAGAAACATCTCCTTTAACAAATGCATTTTGATTTTTTTCGTTTCAAATGATTCTGTTGCGAGTTATGGTGCACACCGCAAACCAACTTTTTTTCGAGGCGCCTCCGGGGTTTAATTTTCACTCGCTCAATTTTGAATATTTTGCAATGCAAATTTAAGAGAATGTTGTTCAAATGTTACTTTATCATATGTAAATTTTTCAATAAACGAACACTATTCGTTACGCCAAAACAAAAAAATCTTAAAAACATGCCTTTTTTTCGCCGAATTAACTTTACCCCGCCGTTAAGGGGTAAGGCCACTGTAACGGCCCCAAAAAAAAGGTTTTTTCACTAATTTTTTGCTCCCGAAATTGAAGGTATTTGAAAAAAAACTTTTAATGGTGTTATCGGGCATACATTAAACTTTATTATAAAATTTTTTTACAGTAAAAAAAAAAACAAAATGGCGGTTCCACAGCTATCTTCCCGGGACATGTTTTGCTTCCAGGGCTCCGCGGCACGCAGCACCACTGGTGCACTTTTGAATCTAGAACAAAAAAAAAACCATTAATCTAGAGGGCTATAGCTAGAGAATGTCGATCGGATTTTAAAAAGTATCAATTTTTGTGGATTTGGCGTGCGTTTGAAAAAAAAAATTGATTTTTGACGAAAAAAACGGCAAGTTTTTTGTTAATAAAAAATCAATAAATAAAGTTCTTGAAAATTCCGATCGACATTCTCAAGATAATGTAAATGTTCACATCTGGTTAAAATTTCAAGTAAAAAAAATGAAAATTGTTCGAGTTATGCTGCGTGCCATTTTGAAAAACCATATTTCGAGAAAAACGCGTTTAAAGTTTTGCGAATAGTTTTTTATTGGAAAAAATTAAAAAAAGACGTCGCACAGGACCTTTTTTTTCTTATTCTAGAGGGTTTAAACTATTTTTTAAGCCAATAAAAAAAAATCGATTTTTCAAAAAATTTACAGTGGCCTTACCCCTTAAGTAGCCTCGCCGCCAGACGAAAAATCTTTCTCATATTTTCGTGATTCCTGAATCAATATTCGTTACACGACTGTTATACAAGTTTTTCTTTTCACACGTAAGAGCGTTTAGAAAGAAAAAAAAGAAAAAAACGATGGTGAGAAAGACGCGAAGATAATTGGGGATTCAACACTCTCTTGGCGGCGAGTGAGCAGCGGGAGACGTGTGCTCTTTAGCACTTCGCAAGATTGTGAGAGGTTTTTGGTCTTCTCTCTGTTCGGTTCAATGGCACTCGTACGTGGTGACTGCTCGCCCGTTGCAACTTCATACCCCGTTGTGTATAGAGCTTCGCTTATAGAGAGTAAACCGCGACGTGACTCACGAGGCCCATCTTCGCGAAAACGGTTCACCGAAACGAATGTCACGAGAGTTTATAAATAAAATTTTCTCACCCCGAACTATTCTCGATCAATATTCTTTTCGATAATTTTCGCTTTACATTTCACGAAACGTTCCTTCTTCCGCTCGGCTCCGACCAAATTTCTCACAAATATTTGTATTATCCGCTGTATTTGTATTTGCATTCTTTTCGAACGAGTTTGACCAGTTTTGCTTGCTCAATTTGGGAGGAAAGGAAACGCAAAGGGAACGACGGCGTTTCGGGCTGAGCTTTGGCTACGTTCACGGTATGCAAAGAAGGGACGTTGAAGTTTGCATCGTTGGAAGGCAACGCTTTTTTTCGTTCATTTGCCATTTCTTTATATGCAAATCCAAAGCCTTTTTTTGTGCAAATTGAGGTCGTAAATCTCTACTAATAATACGTAAAAGCATTCGAATAACTTTCGGAGCCAAATAAATTAAACAGTCGAAAAGAATTGTTGTTCGTTGCATTCCAACGATGCACACTCATGACGTTGAAGTTTGCATCGTTGGAATGCAACGAAAAAGATTTTTTTTCCCCAAATTTCCTTTGGCAGATTCGAGCTACGAAAATCAGGTAAACTTTTTTGATGATTCTTAATTAGCAATCCACAAAAAATTTGCAGAATATGATTGTGGATAATTGTGAAAATAATGAGAAGAATTTTCGTTGCAATCCAACGATGAAAACTTCAAGCCTGTGCAAACTTGAACATCACGATGTTGAAGTTTGCGTCGTTGGAATGCAACGGAAATTCATTTGAGGGTTTAGGCCACTCTAGAGGCCGAAAAAATAGGCTTTTTGGTGATTTTTTTTTCAGAAAAACTACGCAAAAAATTGAGATTACAAAAAAGGGTGTTTATCATACATATCAGTAACTGTGTAAAATAATTTTTTTGAAGCGTTTACTTTCAAAATGGCGGCTGTGCAGCGTTAATCTCAAAACTGCATTTTTTAAGTTGGCTCGAAACATAACCTCGACAATTTTCAACCGATTCACTTCAAAAGTTGAATATATCTTGAAAAATACATTGTGGAAGTACGTAGGATTTTTTTTATATCGCATATTTCATTTGTCATTGACAATTATTTGACGATCTTTTAGGCAAATTTTTCACTTGCCAAAAATTCTATAAAATCCTAAAAAGCTAAAAATCGGCAACACCGCAGAAAAGTATTGTTCAATATTTCGAGAAAAAAAAATTAACGTGTTCCAAAAGTTAGAAATTGTTATCATAAAAAAAAATTGCGTTATAAATATTAATATTTTATATTGCTTACGTTATCTTCGTTGGCAAATAAAAGTGTTGGTTAATTAATAACTAACTATAAACTTCGTTCGATTAAAAATTACTTCCACATAAACATTTGTGTTGCAGTATTACTTTAAAAATGTCGCGCAAACTTACGTCGTTGTATACGTGGAACGATGCGGTGTTGCCGTTTCTTCTTATTATAGGGGACAAATATTTTTTACGGAAAATTATTCCGTCCAAATTTCTATGCAGACCCGCAGTGTTAAAAGTTGCAATTTTAAAACCCATTACCTCCCAATTTAAATGGTCGACTGTTCTTAAATTTCACTCAAACATGTATAATGATATGAACAAGGTCTGATTAAAACTTGAACAAAATATATAGAAATCAAGAGCGCGCGCTTGTTCTACCTTAAGAGAGACTTTGTCCTTGGAGTGCCATATTTCAGGTGTTTACATATTATTTTTTTTTAAAGGAAACGAGTAAAGCTTTTTGAGTGCGGTTTTTTATTGTTTTTATTCATGATATATAGAACAATAAAAAAAAATTCTTTTCGAAAAAAAAACCGAAATGGCGGCCGTTGCAGCTCCGCGAAAACAGGTCCTCAAATCGCGGGAGGTAAACGGCTGACATCACTGCCCCCTCTTTGTTGATCTGAAACACGAATTCAAAGCATATTATCAATCTGTCACCCTTTGGTCATGGAATGACGGATGGGTTTTTCGTTTACTACAAATTTCGGAAAATGGCGGCAATTAAAAAAAAATCGAATTTTCGCGTTTTTTTTCGCACAAAAAGATAAATAATAAATGCAAAAATGTATCTATCGAAAAAACGATCCGTCATTCCGTGAAGACATATTTTCTGAGTATGCTCTCCAAATTTCAGGTCGATATGTTAATTACAGCGGTCAGGAGAATGTCAGCCATTTTTAAAAACGTGTTTTCGAGAAAAACGCGTTTAAAGTTTTGTAATGTGTTTACACAAATGTGTTTATAATTACCGCTAATCGGCAGTGCCTGGTCCATAGAGGCATCCCTCCTCTTCGTCTAGCTGCTCATGTTGAGCCGCTTGAATTTTTTGAAAATTTCAAGGACAAAGTCTCCCTTAAGTTTTTGTATTGCCTCATTTTCATTATCATTGTAAAATGTTTCTTGCGTATTTGGGCTGAAGATCATTGATAAGGTGAAAAAAAAAAATTGAGAGATCTTGGAGGCCTTAAGTAGCCAACAAACGGGCTATGGAACTTTTATTGCGTTCCAACGATGCCAACTTCGATACCATGAAAGACTTGACTTTAGGTGTATAATACTCGTATCTATTTCGTTCGGACGCATCGATCGGACGAGGTTGAGAACTCTAACCGGGTCACATGGCTCGTGGTGCATTGTCGCCACGTCACTCACAAAGACATTATATATATATATATATATATATATATATATATATATAATATATACGTTACGATGTTTCATTCAAATTCGAAAAAAAAACGCTTACTGTCTGCACTGACGTTGTTGAAATTCAGTTACTTCACAATAATTCGAGAAAATTGCTGTGCAGAAATCTTCGTGCCAAGCAATACTGTGAAGGCAATAACGAGAAAGTAATTCTCCTGCATTTCTCTTGGCACTTGATCCTTTGAATTAATGTTGAAGGCGAGGTTGAAGACCCACTTTCCATCTCCCTATATCCCTCAAACGATTACTCGTGACGTCTTTCTCACGGTTGAGACGTATTTATTTCCATTTGAAGGTAGATGATTCTTTGTGAGAGAGTTGCGCCAAAAGTGGCAAGTACTGAAGAACGTATTGCAGAAAGAGAGGTCAGGCGACAGTCAGACAAAAAGTCAACGTTCCTCTCCTAATTAACTGATTATTGGAATAGAAAATTAAGCGGACGATGACCGGTAATAAAATCAATTGGCACTAATCGTCACGTTCACAACGAAACGTCAAGGAGGCACAATAATCGGTGTAACGTTCCGATAAAAATTAAGGCCTTCGGCCACAGTAACGGGTATTTTTTTTTACTTATGAGAAAGTGATTCGCTCGTAAAATAAATTACACATCTATTTATTATGAATATCAAGCTGTAGAAAATCATTTTTTTTTCGATGTCCAAAATGGCCGACTACAAAATATTTTCTTTTGTTATCTTTTTTTAGGCGCTCCGCGGCGTGACATTTAGCGTCCACAATTTTTGACCCAGAACAAAAAACGAAAATTCTCGTCAATCTGTATTAGAATACCTAGAGAAGTACGTAAGGAATTTAAAAAATATTATTTTATTCAAAAGTTGTAGGTACTTGAACTTGAGAAATGAATTTTCAGTGAAAAATTTTGTTATGACTGCTCATAAACTGCTCATAAAATAAAAAGTTTACGATTTATTAGAAATTCCGTACGTACTTCTCTGCGAAATGCAATTAGGAACATAATTTTAAATTTAAAGTAAATCGAGTGAAAATTGTTGAAATTATTTGTCACGCCTATTGGAAAAAAGCTGTTTCGAAAAGTTTCGAGTAGGCGGCCATTTTGTACATCGGGAAAAAAAATTTCTAACTTCTTGATTTTCATAATAAATAGATGTGTAATTAATTTTATGGGTGAATCACTTTTTCTTATAAAAAAATGGTTAAATTCGCACATGATTTTATACCAGTTACTGTGGCCTAAGGCCTTAGCCCCCCTTAGAAGTAAATTTCAAAATAAATAATCCATGTGAGTCTGAGATTTTGGTAAAATAAAAGCTCAAATATTGGGTAATATTAGGTTGGCAAGAAAGTCTTAAAATGCTTTTTATTTTATTACTGATTAAAATGCTTTTTTTAATTTATTGATGATTAAAATGATTTTTTAAATTTTATTGATGATTAAAATGCTTTTTTTTTATTTTATCGATGATTAAAATGCTTTTTTATTTTATTTTTTGCGATAAAACGCAGAGACTTTCTTGCCAACTCAATACAATAGAAGAAGAAAATTATCTCCGTAGGGAGAAAACTCTGGCACGAGTCCCACCTTCACAAAGACGACTTCGGCGCCAATGCGCGATAAGCGAAGAGTTAAACGTCGATCGTTCACCGGAAATGAAATTCCTGGAGTGCGAGTAATCATTTCCGTTCTACGGCATAATCTTCTCAGGTATAGATCATTCACAATCGTGCTTCGCCACAATTTGCCAGTCTCGAATCCTTCTATAAAAATTAGTGTTACACTCGTTTCACTTTTAAGATGGTTGAAAAAATGAGGTGTAGCCTCTACAGGAAGTTTTTTGCCCCTTGGACGTGAATATATTCGTATTCGAAACTAATCCATTGGGATTATAAAATGTATCTTTAAAAATGGACTAAGGCAACTTTAGTACGTTGACAATTGGACGAATATTTAGTTTGGTTCACGTGGAGCCTGAATTAGAAGGTCCAAAAGAGCGCTTTTTCGGGAATTTTTTTAGAAGGGAAAAAAGCAAGTGAGCTCAGTAAACATTGAAGTGTCTTTTCATGTATATTTGAAATGTAAATAAAAAAAAATTCAACATGATAAAATAAATGACTGCCGATTTATCAGCCCATTCCATGTGCGTCTTGCCACTGCAGTCCTCAATCGGCGGGAAAGATGCAGCTCGTAATTCTCAACTGAAACGAAAAAACCAATAAAATTTTCATTTGTCATATATTTTTCTTCTGGGTGAACTAAAATAAAGCTGAAAAAATCGTGAAATTATAACTTTTCCAAGGTTTGAAAAAAATGTGTTAAAAAACACTGTAACGTGCTATAAAAATTATTTAAAAAGACTTTTTCATCGACTTTTTAGTTCACTTAGAAGAGATTTTCATACTGAAGAAAATAAACTTCGGTTTGGTTCGATAGGTCGTTTAGTTTTTTTGCTATCACGCCCGCCAATTTGGAAAAATCGTGAGAATGAAAACAGAATAAAACGCGCTTCAAAGTTTTCAATATCAATGTGTCTTTTTTTCTCCTCTGCTTTTGGACTTCTATCTTCGAAAATATTTACAATTGGCCTCTGTAACTTTATAAATATATTCTTGGATACTTTATCTATCGATTTAAGCAATAAAAAAAAACGATTTTTCGGAACTTCTAATTCAAATAGTTGATTTTCATGATTTTTTTCTTAAAGGAAAGATTTCTTCTTCATTTTTGACACTTTGGGTGTTTTATTACTACTTTTTGTTGTTACGTGGTATTTTTCATTATTAATCTTTAAAAGTGGCGGAGGTATGGGCATAGATGGCGCCAATGGAATGGATGTAACCCAAAACCAACGAAGATTTTTATTTCATTAACACTCATGCGCAGAATATGAACCAAGAAGAAGTGACAAATGGTGAAAATCAATTAAATGGTACGCTTTCAAACAAAAAAAAATTAATTTTCCGAAAAATGGCTGCATTTTGCAATTAAAAAAATTATTATTATTATTATTTTTCAATAGCATTTAGGGTCATGGTTTAGACAATAAGGTTGGAAAGATCCATCTCAAATTTCATCAGAATCGATCGATTAGTTTTTTTTAGCTATACGCTAGTTATGACGTTGAAGTTTGCACGTTGGAACGAAACGGGAATTCATTTTTTTCGATTGTAATAATATTTTTTTGCCGGCTTTGACCTACAAAAATCACTTAAACGTTTTTCACGATTCTCATTAAAAACCTACAACGCAAATTGGCTAGAAAATATTTTCCTCAATAGAGCAAATAAAGAGAAATAATCGAATAAAAAGTTTTTTTGTCACACTCCAATGATACAAAGTTTAGCAACTTCGCTAATTTCGAAAACCCAAAAGTAGTAATGAAACCTACCCTAAGTCTCAAAAATGGAGAATATTTTTTCTTCAAAAAAAAATTCATGAAAATCAGCGAATTTTTTTCCACCCTTAAAGATGCCCCCTTAAGAATTGCAGTAAATTTCACGCATTCGAGCCCCAGAAATGAGGATTTATCACGTGAGTCACGAGTCCTAAATCTTGGCTAAACGCTACGTATAATTATCGAGACGGCAAAGTTTCGTATAGTTCACTAATCCAACGGGGGTACCACATTTCGTGGGTTAAAATTGCCCCCGGACTGTCAGTCTGGCACGAGACGATGAACGAGCACCGGCAGTCACGTGCGCAGGGGTCGTACATTCGTGACATTTTGACGTGGGGTGCGAGAGTGTTGCACATCGGGTCTGTGCCAATGGCAAAGGCCATCGAGGGCTTCGATCGTGCAATTTAGAAATGGCGAAACGCACGCGTGAAGATTCAACTACGCTATACCGTACATGCCTGTGCGTGTATCAACAGGGTGTGGTTTTTTCTCGGAGGGGAGTTGCAGCAAGGGTTCCCGTTGGGATCGACTGCCGGTACGTGAGACAATGACTCAGACGGAATATATTTTATTCACGAGATCAAACACGATATCGAGCATACCCGAAATAAGTGTGATTTTAGCGGAATAAATTTGAAACTCTGATGAAGCAATTGCGTGAAATTGTATCGAATGAAAATCAACAATGACCGTCATTCAACGTAAATTGTCATCATTGCGTTTCAATTTGTTGTATCAAAAGTGTTTTCTTTTTTTCGTGAAATATTAATTTACACGAAAAAACAATTGCGTATCGAAAAAAAAAACGACGTGTTCGTAAATCACAATTCTTTCGATGAACTTATAACTTTTGGTTTATAAACGAATTGAGTAGGTTCAAGGGTGGACGGGGTTGAAGTTTGCTTAATTGAAATGCAACGAACATTTCTTCCGATTTCTTATTTTTATTATTTTTCCAAATCATATTTCGCAGGTCGTTGAATGAGAGTGCTAAAAAATGTTTGCGTGATTTTGGGGAGTTGAAATTTGCCGAAGAAAATTTGGGAAATGAAAGAAGAAAAACAAAAATTCGTTGCACTGCAACGATGCAAACTTCAACGTCATAAGGGAGGACACCACTGCCCGAGTAGAAATTGTGCTGGCCTGTCTGAGTTACGACCTAGTAACTGGCTCGCCCAATTGAGCTGATACGAACTGACCAATGGTTGGCTCGCTATGAGCTAGTAATATTGTGGATGTTTTGTTGTCCAGCCCTTGTCTAGTCACTGCCCAGCTGATCTTGGTTACAAATGAAAAAATGAGGTTACGTGGCTGCGTGTAGTTCCATCGAGCGATTGGCTCATGGTTGGCTAAGCAACTTGAGTTACAAATGACGGTGCGAATGAAAAAAAATCCTCAAATCGGTATCTCGCCCGAGTAGAAATTGTGCTAGCCTGTCTGAGTTACGACCTAGTAACTGGCTCGCCCAATTGAGCTGATACGAACTGACCAATGGTTGGCTCGCTATGAGCTAGTAATATTGTGGATGTTTTGTTATCCAGCCCTTGTCTAGTCACTGCCCAGCTGATCTTGGTCACAAATGACAAAGTTAGGTTATGTGACTACGTGTACTTCCATCGAGCGATTTGCTCATGGTTGGCCAGGCAACTTGAGTTACAAATGACGGTGCGAATGAAAAAAATCCTCAAATCGGTATCTCGCGATGACCTAGTCAACACTTGCCAACTGTGCCCGCACTAGCCGGAATAAACGATCGGACAAATACAATTTAAGGTTATGTAATTCTATGCGATTATCGCTCTCAATGCAAACGCAATTGAGTCATTGATCCGACAACGTTATTTACATTTGTTAATCCACCCATTGTTCAATAGTCTAACATTGTGTCGTGTAACATATGCAGACGATACGAAAATTCAGAAATTAAACAAGTAGAACTGGCTCAGTGAACAACGTCACAACTCATCATCCAGAGATCCCGGGATCGAAACCACGTTACGGCGTAGGCGTGTTGGTCCGAGATAATTTAAAATTGAACCATTCATATATCAGGTTGATAAAAAAGTATTGTCGCAAAAATTTTAAACATGTCTTTTTACGTATTGACTCAATATGACATCGAGCTATGTCGAGAATATTCTAGAATGTTTTCTACTCTTCCGCGTGACAGGGTATAAAAGGGCGAGCGCGCGTTCTAGTGGACAGAAATGGCTTCGATCTCGCAGGAGCAACTTCGAGCGATCATTTTTTACGAGTGGCGGCGCGGCACGAACGCAAGCACAACTGCTAAAAATATACAGGATGCATTCAGCGAGAACGTAGTTTCTCATCGAACAGTCCAGCGTTGGTTCAATCGTTTTAAATCTGGAGACACAAGCCTTGAAGATAAGGAACGTTCGGGACGACCGTCGACCATCGATGATGAAGCATTACTCCGCTGCATCAAAGAAAAACCGGAAGCAAGTACGCACGAGCCAGCAAGAGAACTTGGCTGCACCCAACCGTCAATAGTCAATCACTTACACAACTTGGGATACAGGAAGGTTCTAGCTCAATGGATACCACACCGTCTCACCGACGACAATAACAACTGTCGCGTGACCATCTGCCAGTCTCTCCTGCTTCGCCACCATCGCAAGGAGTTTTTAGAAGATCCTGTGACGGGAGATGAAATCTGGATCTTGTATGATAACAGAACGCGTTTAGCCTACTGGCTTCCTATCGGTGAAAAACCGCCACGCCAACCGAAATCTGATCGTCACTCACAAAAGGTTTTGTTGTGCTGTTTCTGGGACGCAAAGGGAATGCTGTTTCACAATTTTCTCCCTGTAGGTAAGACGATCTCCTCTACACGATACATCGAGAATCTCCAGGAATTCGCAAAAGCTATAAGAAAAAAACGGCCAAGACGCGCGACTGTGCACCTTCTCCACGACAACGCGAGACCCCACGTCGCAAAGGAAACCCACAAAACAATCACTGAGCTTCACTGGAATACCGTTCCTCATCCACCATACTCTCCCGACATCGCGCCATCTGACTACCATTTGTTCAGACATTTGAAGGCATATTTGAGAAACAAAACTTTCAAAAACGTCGACGATCTCAGAAGGGATACTTCAAATTTCTTTGAGTTCCAGCCGCCGTAGTTTTGGGCAAAGGGAATAAATGAGTTGCCAACTAGATGGTCGAGTGTCATAGAAACCGATGGCGAATATATTGTTGATTAGAAATGTTCTGTATAAGATATATAAATAAATAAATTATATTGAAATTATTGCGACAAAACTTTTTTATCAACCTGATATTTACAGCACAGATATCATAATCCTAATCAATTAACAACGAAGAATATCGTGAAAGAGTCGAATGATATAAATAATGTGCAAAAAATCAGGAAAAAATGTGGTGCGCAACTAAGTTCCCGGGTTTCACACATGGATGGCGCTAGCGACACATGTAGTCGGCAGACAGGTCTGAAATTGGGTGTCTTTATAGCTTGGACATCCGTTAAGAATACCCAGCCGTAATATAAACAAATATCGCAACACAACGACCTTTTTTCTAACCTCGAAAATGTCAAAGTTTGTGCCAAATAAACAGCATTTGCGGGAAGCATTGCTTTTCTGCTTCAACCTAAAAAAAAACAGCAGCTGAAGCACGTCGGTTACTTGAGGAGGCCTACGGCGAACATATACCATCAAAAACAACGTGTGAAGATTGATTCAAGCGGTTCAGAAGTGGCGATTTTGAGACTGGGGACAAGGAGGGCTTGGGAAGACCGCAAACATTTGCGGACGCCGATCTGCAAGTGTTATTGGATGAAGATGACACTCAAACAGAAGATCAACTTGCCGAGGCATTAAATTGTGACTCGGCAATGTATTTCGAAACGTTTGCACGCCATGGGAAAAATGCACAAGGAAGGAAAGTGGGTGCCGCGTGAGTTGACTGAGAGACAAATGGAAAATCGAAGAGCCACTTTCGAAATTTTGCTTTTGCGGCAGAACAGAAAGAGTTTCCTGCATCGAATTGTTACTGGCGATGAAAAATTGATATATTTCGAGAATCTCAAACGCAGAAAATCGTGGCTTTCACTTAGCGAAGCGTCAACATCGACGGCACGGCCAAATTGCTTCGGAAAAAAGACAATGCTCTGCGTTTGGCGGGACCAGAAAGGAATCGTGTACTATGAGCTGCTGAAACCGGGCGAAACTGTCAATGTGCATCGCTACCGACAACAACTAATCAATTTGAACCACGCATTGCTCGAAAAACGGCCAGAATCGGACACCAGACGCGAACGTGTGATATTGCAGCACGACAACGCTCGGTGCCATTGCAGTTCCATCGTCCAGGACACCATAAAAACACTGAAATGGGATCTGCTACCGCACCCGCCGTATTCGCCAGACCTGGCCCCTTCAGACTATCACTTGCTCCGGTCGATGGCGCATGGATTGGGTGGGCTACACTTGGCCAATTACGATGCAGTGCCAAATTGGTTGGACGAATGGTTTCAGTCCAAGGTATTTGTATTACCAGAGTATTGGTTTATGTATTGCCAGAGAGATGGCAAAAATGTGTAAATAGCGAGGGACAATACTTCGAATGAATCATTTTTTGTATTTGTCTTGAAATTTCCGATTTTTTATTGGTAAAAAAAACCCGGAAACTTAGTTGCGCACCTAGTATATATAGCTGCAATTTTTTTTATCTAATCGTCGCCTAATTTTTCTGTTCCCGTCACTAGCTAAAGAAACTAAATCATGGCTAGGCATGGCATGGATATTTCTTTCTGTCTAGTCACCATCTAATTTTTTGTATTCAGTCACTAGAGGATCAAAGCGTTACAAGGCTGGGTAGTCAATAGCTAAGACGGCCAGCTAATGGCTAGCTAATGGCTTGTGGCTAGACGGTGATGAGTTATGTTTTCCACGCGGGTGTGACCGGCCGAAAACGGAGGTGTTTTTCGATTTTGTTTTGCCTACTTTTTTGGTCCAACAAAGCACAAACCTTCCTTAAGGCGTTACCCCCACTTGTAGCGCAAAAAGGCCTTTTTCATGAATTTTTTTAAAGAAAACTACAAAACTTGTTTAATCGATCAATATACCATCTTAAGGGGTAAGGCCACTGTAACGGCCCAAAAAAAAAGGTTTTTTCACTAATTTTTTGCTCCCTAAATTGAAGGTATTTGAAAAAAAACTTTTAATGGTGTTATCGGGCATACATTAAACTTTATTATAAAATTTTTTTACAGTAAAAAAAAACAAAATGGCGGTTCCACAGCTATCTTCCCGGGACATGTTTTGCTTCCAGGGCTCCGCGGCACGCAGCACCACTGGTGCACTTTTGAATCTAGAACAAAAAAAAACCATTAATCTAGAGGGCTATAGCTAGAGAATGTCGATCGGATTTTAAAAAGTATCAATTTTTGTGGATTTGGCGTGCGTTTGAAAAAAAAAATTGATTTTTGACGAAAAAAACGGCAAGTTTTTTGTTAATAAAAAATCAATAAATAAAGTTCTTGAAAATTCCGATCGACATTCTCAAGATAATGTAAATGTTCACATCTGGTTAAAATTTCAAGTAAAAAAAATGAAAATTGTTCGAGTTATGCTGCGTGCCATTTTGAAAAACCATGTTTCGAGAAAAACGCGTTTAAAGTTTTGCGAATAGTTTTTTATTGGAAAAAATTAAAAAAAGAAGTTAAAAGGATTTAAACTATTTTTAAACTAGAGGGTTTAAACTATTTTTTAAGCCAATAAAAAAAAATCGATTTTTCAAAAAATTTACAGTGGCCTTACCCCTTAAAGAACACATCTTGAAGAACTTTCAGTCATTTTTTTATTGAAAAATATTACATTGTTTAGTGGCAAATGGCCGTCAATGAAATAATCTTTTTACATACACGGTTTGCGGTGACCAACATTGCGGCGAAGTAGATCATCTGAAAAAAAAATGCGGATGGATTTAGTCAAATATAAGTATAAACTAGTCTTTAATCGAAGGATTTTAAAAAATATTCATTTTTGACAAAATGGCGGACAGTCAAAGTTAATGGTTCGATTTTAACGAAAAAAGGCCGTTTTTTGGCTATAAAGTTTTCGAAAAAAAAATCGAAAGATTAAAGACTACATTTTTATGTATTAAATAAGCCTGCAAAATTTCAAGAAGATCGGTCCATTAGTGTTCGAGTAATCTTGGTCACCGACTTCAGAAATGCCATTTTGAGAAAAACGCGTTCAAAGTTTCAATTTCCGGTCGTTTACACAACGGATTCTTCTCTTTCAACGCTCATATCTCAGCCAATTTTGTTCGGATCGACTTGAAATTTTCAGGACATATTCTCAGATACTTATACTTCAAAAAAATGCAATAAAAAAATCGATTTTTTGAAAATCGCAAATGGGGGTAACCCCTTAAATGTCTGCTTTCGTTTTTGTTGAAACTCGTGTATGTGATAAAGCGTTGAAAACTATGAAGCACGTATTTTTTTATTGGCGGAAAAACGGTTTTAAGGGGTTACGCCCACCTGCGATTTTGAAAAAATCGATTTTTTTATTGCATTTTTTTGAAGTATAAGTATCTGAGAATATGTCCTGAAAATTTCAAATCGATCCGAACAAAATTGACTGAGATATGAGCGTTGAAAGAGAAGAATCCGTTGTGTAAACGACCGGAAATTGAAACTTTGAACGCGTTTTTCTCAAAATGGCATTTCTGAAGTCGGTGACCAAGATTACTCAAACACTAATGAACCGATCGTCTTGAAATTTTGCAGGCTTATTTAACACATAAAAATGTAGTCTTTAATCGTTCGATTTTTTTTTCGTTAAAATCGAACCATTAACTTTGACTGTCCGCCATTTTGTGAAAAATGAATATTTTTTAAAATCCTTCGATTAAAGACTAGTTTATACTTATATTTGACTAAATCCATCCGCATTTTGTTTTTCAGATGATCCACTTCGCCGCAATGTTGGTCACCGCAAACCGTGTATATAAAAACATTATTTCATTGACGGCCATTTGCCTCTAAACAATGTAATATTTTTCAATAAAAAAATTACTGAAAGTTCTTCAAGATGTGTTCTTTAAGATGGTATATTGATCGATTAAAAAACTTTGGTAGTTTTCTTTAAAAAAATTCATGAAAAAGGCCTTTTTTTGCGCTACAAGTGGGGGTAACGCCTTAAGGGTGGAAACCACGTCTCAAAGCAAGGCGTGTAGAATGGCGATTTTGCAGTTTCACCCACAAGCAGTCCACCAATCGGAATCAAACAAAAACCAACATTTTTCTAACGTAAAGCGATGAAAAATCGATCATATAGGTATAGAAAAAAACTTAAGGGGTAACACACCTTCAAAGGGTGGTTTCCCCCCCTTAAAACTATTTTTCCGTAGATAAAAAAAAATACGTGTCTAATAATTTCCAATGTTTTATCACATATATGAGCTTCGACAAGTTCGAAGGAGTATATTGAAGGGGCTATACCAGTGTGAACGCAGAAAACTTGGGTGATTGTCGGGAATTTTTTGGACGAAAAGTTCTCAATTAAATGTTTCGGAAAATTAAGAATATATTTGGCTATATTAAACCTATATTACATAATGTTTTCATAGAAAAATATTGAGATCCAAGCCTTCGGAGGCGTGAAAAAAAGTGCCTCCACTGCTGACATGATTCCGGCCGATTGAGTGGCTGAAACCGAAAAAGGAAAAAATGTCGTTAAACTGGAAGGTACTTCCTGTACAATGACATAGGATTTTCGAAAAATATCAAAATCTAACAAAATGGCGTAGTTATGAAAAAAGTCTGATTTCTTACCCATAAAATGGTCGTTTTCTTCAATGCCAAATCGTCAAATTTCATCCAAGCCAAAATATCCTACGTCATTGTAGAGTAAATATATTCAAGAGTACTCAGATTAAATTTCAACTCAATCGGATAATTGCTCTTTGAGTTACAACGTCAGCAAATTTGAAAAATCTCATTTCGAGAAAAACACGTTTAAAGATTTAAATATCGATTTTTGCAAGATAAAATGCTATTGATATAAATCATAATGATATTCTTGAAAGTATAAACTGTCGAAAAGGGCAAAAAAATTAACGATTTTTCGAAAGTGTCACACTGGTACAGCCCCTCAAGTGATGCTGCAAGCATTGAGTGCTATCCTGGCAACTGAGACCATAGTAGTCCTTGCTTTGGCTTTTCGAGAATCCGTGCTCTCGAACAATCGTAAAGTCATTGTTCAAGGGTGTACAATACACGACAATCATTTATTATATCGACAACGTACACCCAGAGAGGATTCTCTGACGTAGGATTCATAGACTTTGGAAATCTCGTTGTTCACGGAGCTCCGTCCATTTGTCCATTGGGACAAGGGGACAAGGGGGGTGGGGTGCAGTAGTTTCATTGTTTATTCGACGAACAAAAGGCCACTATTCCGCCACGCTTAATTGTTCCTCTTACGCGCTGCTTGTGCAGCTTTACGGGCCGCATCGGACCATCCCACTTTTCTCGATCTCGACAATGCTTATCCCTGTCTCTTTCTACCTCCACGTCTCCTCCATTCACGATATCTCCGCGTTCTCTCTCCCTCTTATTACTGTCTGCCTCTCGCACTCGTTCAACTTGAATTCCGATGATATTTCCGAGCTCCCTCTCGAGGCTCCAATCCCCCGTTGCACAAATGCCGTCAGACAATCTCTAGGCGAACGAGACGTGCAACGAATAGAAAGAGTACGCGAAATAAAGAAGCTCTCGAGGACGACGGAGCTGAGGATAAAAAAATGCATGCTCCGGGTGTGTCGCAATCAACATCCAGCCCCTAATTTTATACTGGACCATTTCTCATTTGTACTCTTTCATTTGTAAAATTCAGTAATTCGTGGTGAAAATATTTGTCGCTCAAAGTTCGTTAGCAATTGGGGTTGGTGTTGATCCTTTTTATCACGAATTTGATTATTTGGGCACTTTTTTGTATCATTTCTTGCTTTTCAAAAGCGACATAATAATATGAAAACAAGTGTACAATATTTGTCACGTGAAATCGGTAAAAAAAAGTGCTGTGAAGGTTCCATGATTGGAATGTAACGAAAATTCTTTTTTTCCCTCTGTTTCTCCATTTTTATTGTCATCCAAAACGTTTTTCGATAGATTTAGGTTGTAGGCTTGTTTAAAAAGTTTTTTTTTATTAAATATATACATTGCCATACAGTCTTTGGTTTTTTACGTACAGATAAACTTTACAAACTAAACGCATATTATATTTGTTTATATGTTGATTGGTTGGTTTCATCAGCATCTTAAGAATTTAAATTTTTTATAGAAACTAAATTATAGAATATTTTTCTGTAGAATGAGATAAAATATATCTAGTTTTGTCAATAATGTTTTTAGGTATAATAGTTGGTCGTGGAAAAGTATAATATTGGCTATGAAAAAAAACCACGCATTTAGTTGTCGGCCTTTCTAATATGGATCTTCGAGGGGGGGACAAAAAAATGGCTGATTTTCATAATTTTTTTTTTAGGAAAGATTTCTTCACCATTTTTGAGACTTAGGGTGTTTTATTGCTACTTTTGGCTGTCCCATGGTATTTTTTTATCAATCTTTGAAAACGGCGGAGTATGGCACGGTCTTCTAAATTGGTTTCGGCGGATGTTGTCAGACGGCGTGACACCTAGCGTCGGCGGGATTAATCTGAAAAAGAAACCAACGAAGAATTTTCTCTCATTAACACTCGTATGCAGGATATGAACCAAGAAAAAGTGAAAAATCTTGGAAATCGATGAAATGGTACGCATTGAAACAAAAAATTTGAATTTTCCAAACAAAGCTACATTTTGCAAACGTTACAGTCTGCATCATCAGGGCTGAGAGCTCCGATACTGAAGCTCTCGTGTCTCAGGTATTCCTTATATAGTTGCAGTCATCGTTCCGGATCGCTGCACCAGCCAATCAGATGTTTTAATTGATCAGCTGGTCAATTAAAAAACCGGGAGGACGGTGTGCCAAATAGGACTGACGTGATATCCTCCATCTCTGTTTAGGTTGTCCGGATGTTTTCGGATTTCCAAGCCTTCTCGGTGTTTCCTGGAAAAATAGCTGTTTGATGGGGCCAGACTTTGGGCTTTGTCGAACTGGATGGCATGACCAGTCTCCATCCAATGTTCGGCCAGCGCTGATTGTGTAATATGGCCATATTTGATACACCGTTGATGTTCTTTGATCCGTGTACTGATCTTCCTCCCGGTTTCTCCTATGTACACTTTACCGCATGAGCAGGGTATCTTGTATACTCCTGGTGCACTTAATGGTGGTCTTTGGTCTTTTGCACTCGGAATCACTTGTGCTAGTTTCTTCTGAGGTTTGAAGATGACTCGCACGTTATGTTTTCCAAGGACCCTCCCTATGCGATCGGTTATGCCCTGAAGGTATGGAAGGGAAGTTGTTACGGTTATTTGTCCTTCATTCTCCCTATCAGGTGTTGTAACCGTTTTCGGATCAGCTATTTTTCTTTTTAGATTTTTGATCGTTCTTTCGATGTTGCCTGGCTTGTAGCCATTGTCTCCTAAAGCTTTTCGTAGGTGTTCTAGTTCAACCTCCAAGGAGTCTGGTTCGGAGATCGCTAGAGCTCTGTAGACCAGAGAGCTTATGACCGACTGTTTTTGGGAAGGGTGGTGGTGGGACGTAGCATGGAGGTATCTATCCGTATGCGTTGGCTTCCGGTAAACTTTATGGCCCAAAGTGCCATCGCTTTTCCGTTGAACCAGTACATCCAAAAAAGGGATTTGATTTTCCTGTTCTATCTCCATGGTGAATTGAATATTGGGGTGCTGGGAGTTGAGGAAGGTTAAGAAATGATTGAGGTTGATCAATCATTTCTCAGATCAGAACAACGCTGATCCTCAACACGGCCTCCATCCGGAAGCCACAAACTCTTCTCATTACATAAAGAGCCGTGAAAGCCTTAAAACTAAAAGCTACATTTTGCAGAAAAAAATACCTAAAAAAGAAATTTTATCACATTTAGGATCGCGTTTTAGACACTAAGGGTAGAAAGATTTATACCAAATTTTATCAGAATCAGTCGATGAGTTTTTTTTAGTTATACGCAGTTTAGAAGACCGCCGCCATTTTTAATTATTAATAAAAAATAACGCGCAAAAGCCAAAAGTAGTAATAAAACATACTCTAAGTCTAAGAAATGGTGAAAAAAATCTTACCCTAAAAAAAATCACGAAAATCTGAAATTTTATCCTCGCCTAAAGGTATCTCCCCCCTTAAAAAAATTTCGCTGTAGCTTTAATGTACCAAAAAAGAGTTACAATTGGAAAAAAGTTTCGTTGCATTCGAACGATGCAAACTTCAATATCGTTAAAAAAAACGGTATTGTTTCGACGCCAGCTCTTTGGCGTTCCGCACGAGCAGATACGACGGGAGTCTTATCACCAGCAGGACTGGTATCGTGTATACCGTTACTGATAAATTCATTCGCGGTTCCGATAGTGCACGGTATTATCGCACTCCAATGTCTGGAGTTAAGAACCAACGTAACGACATATTCGTGTATTCGGACGATCCGCAATTTTTTTAGGTAGTCAAAATACCAACAATGTAGTACTATATCGTCTTGATTTTTAAAAATGTCGTGAAAATTCTGCGTACAAAAAATTGTAACGATCTGTGAGAATGAGATTGAAGTTCGCTTCGTTGGTATGCGACAAAAATGATTGTTTACATTTTTATTTATTTATTGTCATTATTATCTAAAATCTTTTATAACTTTGGGCCTCAGGTCCTTAATGAGGATTCTGAAAAACGTTCGGGCGGTATCAGTAGCCCACATTTGCCAAAAAAAAAGGGCTACGAGTTTTTCGTTGCGTTCCAACGATGCAAGCTCCACTCTTGAGGTGCCGATTTTCGGATATTCGGTGCCAAGTATCGATAACGCAAATAAAAAAAGATGAGAATGTCTTCACCGCCGGAAATACGATTTCCACTCGACTTCCAACCCCCGAGAAGGGTGGACTCCGGAAGTTGAAAATCGCAGCCAATTTTTTTATGGCTTTGCTTAGCACTAGGAATATATACGGCAAAGAAAAAAGGTAAGAAACGTCTGTATCGTCCGAGATATTTTTTTTTCCACTTTTAACCCCTCAATAAGGGTGGATGCTGGCCTGGCAAACTTCTTTTAAGGTTTTGTAGGACCTTCACAGATATTATAGTCAGAATAAACATGAAAAAATTTGGAATCCAACAAAGCAAACTTCAGACCTATAAAAGGAATTTAGAAATCAAGATGAGCCTAACTGTATTCTTTAACAAGGAACATCCCTCAGGTGACACCCTTCAATTTTTTTGCAATTTGGATATGTTACAAAGCACCGAAAAGTAAGCGATACGTATTTTTTTTATCGGCGGAAAAACGATTTTAAGGGGTGAAACCACCCCTCGAAAAAAGGCATCTCTAGGGGTAATATAGCAGTTTCACACACAAGGAGTCCACCGATTTTAATGAAACAAAAACGAAAATTCTTCTAATCCGAAGCAATGAAAAATCCACTATAGTGACATTGCAAAAAATTGAGGGTTGAGCAACCCCTACATTAAGGGGTGGTTTCGCCCCTTGAAACCGTTTTTCCGCCGATAAAAAAAAATACGTATTGCTTACTTTTCGGTCCTTTATAACATATCCAAATTTCAACAAAATCGAAGGGTGTCACCTGAGGGATGTTCCTTGTAAGTCTACTCAAATCCTTCTTAGAGACCTGGGTATAGATCATAATTGGTAAGTGACTGAGATATGGCCGATGAAACCTTTGCTGTTCGCACAATCGGCTATCCGGATCTTCGAAAATGCATTCTCTGGCATTTAAGCTTCCCCAGAATCGCTATTTCGACCTAGAGACTTCTACCTGTACTCATTTTTCGCGGAATCGATCTAGCTTTCGGGCAGATTTTGAACCATCCGGCTAGGACCACTTACTAGTCGGCTGGATCGTCCCAAAGTCGACCTGCTGAATTTCGCCAATTTTTCGAGATATCGAGACGAGGCCAATGGCATTCTCTAAGTCTATCAAAATCCTTTCCGAAAAGGGGGTTATCAATCCCAAATGACGAATTAGCGGCTGAGATATGGCCGATTGAAAATAGCCATTTTCGCGTTTTCGCAAAACCGGCCGGATGGTGGGAAGAATAAAAACATTCGGTTTTTGAATCCCCAAACCCCAATTCAATGTGAAATTGATCGCTGAATGCAAAAATTCTGGTTCCGCCTGCCTAAAAGTCGATATTTCATCAAAAATACTCCCGAAAAACCCTATTTTCGGCAAAACCTGATAAGAAAAAACCTTTGTGTTTTTTCTTATCGGGCTTCTTTTCATAGACAAATTTAGATAGCCAAATAAGCACGACGGCATTCTCTAAGTCTACCAAAATCCGTTTCAGAAATTTCGTTATAAACAACAATTCGGAATTAACAAAAATATATATTTTCGTTGCGTCGCAACGATACACACTTCAACACCATTTCGATATTAAAATATTCCTCGGTTATATATATTATATATCGAAAAATACTTTTTTAAAGGAATTTCCTGGCAATTGACGACGTGTTACTATTTGTTTTAAATTCATACAGTAAATTCTTTGTCACATACTGAATGCACCCTCCAAATATTAAATCGATCGTCTACATCCTATCTATAAAATGTACAATTGAAGAAACACTTTGAAAATCATAGGCAGATGCCTATGTTAATGGCTGAATGTGGTGTTCGAAGTTTGCATCATTGCAGTGCAACGAAAATTCTGCTCTATCTGTTAATTTCTTCATTCTTATTGCTATTCAAATCCTTTCTCTCCCAAGTTTAGGTTATAGAGCCCTAATAAGAATCTTCAAAAACGTTTCAGTGATTTTTCTAGCTAGAAAGTGCCGAAGAACATTGGACACGACGAAAAAAAAATACTTTCGTTGCATCCCAACCATGCAAACTTCAATACCATGCTGAATGGTAGTTTTACGCACGAAATAGAGTGAAAAAATGTTAAAAATAATATGAAAAACTGTCAAATCACTCAGTACATTATAGTAGTTTTATCTCCCTCTACATTATGACAATATCGTGTTGAAGTTTGCATCGTTGGAACGCAACGAGAGTTCCGTTTTACATTTTACTTCCCATATTTTAATTATTACAAGCGATCTTTTTTTTTATAGATTTATAATGAAGATCGCTAAAGGAAAATCTTTAAAAATGATTGAAGAACTTTTGCAGGCGAATTCGACCGAAAGAAATTGTATTCGTTGCAGTCCAACGATGCAAACTTCAGCATCGTATGACAATTAGGAACCTCCTTGTGTTAAAAAGAATTACTTTCATTGTAAATCTTATAGAAACAATGTAGCCGATCGATTTAAAATTTTGAGTGTGCATTCCGTATATGACAAATAATTTACTGTATAAATTTGAATCAAATGGTAACATATCATCAATAGTTTCGAAACTCCTTAAATCCGACAGAACATTTTTCCCGAATGTCGATGAATCAGGAAGCCCTTCATATCTGAGCTGGCGATAAAAAAAAAACGGGTACGACTTTCAGGTACAACCGGTTGCGGAATTGTCGGAATTATCGAGACGCGGTGACACGGATGGACGTCAGGTGGAATTGGCGCCGGCGAATATTCGAGGCGGTACACTGAGACGTTCGGGCAGTCAGCGATTTCATCAGAACACGGTGAGTCATCGTTCACCGAGTCTCGGCACCTTTAACTCCGTACGTATATAACAGCAGTAACGGGGACCGTGCAACAGGCCGTTTTCGTTTTATTTGCGTCTCTCCCATTCGCTCTCTCTCTCTCTTTGTGGTGACCGGAAACGCACGTGTTTTTCGTGCCACGCGATGATCCACAGATTATTCTTCCCCTCCTTCCTTTTCTCTCTTTCACTGGGTGATTCCAATCACAGCCGAAAAATACACGAGGTGCCCCCTAACCGTTTGAAGGAGTTGGTGTGTTTATTTTTTTTTTTTTTTTCGTCTATTCACGAGCCTACGGGCGTGACCGGAAGGGTATTTTCATCGAGTAGCACGTAATAGGGTAATGGTTGCTTTTTTTTTCATCTTAGTCCCTCTTGCTCAACAACTTTGAGGTCCCGGACCAATACAATCGCGAGAATCGATCCCTCTGCTCAATCTCTCCTTCTCTGTGTCGTGCACATGCGACTCGTTAAACCTTAGCCGCTAATTAATTCTTCCGTGGGAGAGATCGTACGAACTGGAACCACGAACCAATTAGCCGTTCACCTCCTCCTCCTCACTTTCACCCTCCCCCCTTCTTCGGCTCTTAATGACCAATTAAATAATCTGATCGACTTGTGGCGCTGATACCATTCGAATCCGGGCGACCTTCGAATGCCACTTTTCGCCACGGTCAGTCCTCGAGGAGGGTAACATCGTTGAAATAACTCAAGCTTCGAAAGATTATTCCAAAGTATCCGACCTCCTATTTAATTTTCAAATTTGCGATGCTACTTTTGCGGTAAATAAAAGTGGGGCTGTTTATAGATACTGGGAAATTAGATGATCTTGAAGGCTGCATCTTTGCAATGCAAGGAAAGGCCTTTTTTATTTTTATTCCCTCGTTTTTTATTATTTTACAAAGTCTTTTTCTGCAGATTTAAATTCTAGACCTCCAAATGAGCGACTTGAAAAATGATCGAGAGTTCTTCGTACACTGAGAAAAAAAGCATTGATCCGATATCATTGGTGTTATTGAATGAAATTTCGTTGATTCAATTGTAAAATTGTTGGTGTAAATAATCGGATTTATTAGTCGAAACAAAACGCTATTGACTTTAATAACACGATAAAATTAAAAGTTTTCTTTCATTCAAAAGATATATTGTTAGCCGAGAACAATATATTATTGAAACTATTAAAAAAATTATCGCGAACAAATTATACAGGGTGTCCCATTTTAATCTTACACCTGAATTTTCTCGAAAAATATTGCCCGGACGAACTATTGTGTGGAACAAAACTTCTAGGGATTGAAGGGGGACGTTTGAAAAAAATGTATTTGAGGAGCCGAAATTCAAAATGGCGGCGTTACACAGGCTGACATGTTTTTTTCAAACGGAAACATAACTTTTTTTATTGCCAAAAAATTTGTCAGCTGAAAACTAAAAACTTTTGTTGAAAAAATTTTTTGATAAAGTTCATAGTTTTCAAGTGAGAACATCATTTTCATGCCATCAGCCATGCAACCTCCTACGCTTTGGCTAACGCAAATGCCGGTGGTAGGGACAATTAGACTAAATGTCTCACGGCAAACCGCTCAATGTTGTATTTTCGAATGTATGACCACTTGAACAAAAAAAGAATCAAAGTTTTTTGTTGAAAATTTTGGGTTTTTTTTTGTTTTTTTGTTTCCAAATTTGGACGATATTTCATGAGAAAATTTTGGAGGAAAATCGATGAAAAATAGTTTTTTTTCCATTTTAATAGCGTTTGTGCCATTTTCAGGCCCAAAAACGTGTTTCTTTAAATCCTTGACGAACTTTGATCACGATGGGTAGATAAACACACACACACACGCACACACACACACACACACGCACACGCACGCACGCACGCACGCACGCACGCACACACACACACACACACACACAAATCCTGGATACATCTGAAATAATTGAAAATGATGTTCTCACTTGAAAACTATGAACTTTATCAAAAAATTTTTTCAACAAAAGTTTTTAGTTTGCAGCTGACAAATTTTTTGGCAATAAAAAAAAGTTATGTTTCCGTTTGAAAAAAACATGTCAGCCTTTGTAACGTCGCCATTTTGAATTTTGGCTCCTCAAATAAATTTTTTTCAAACGTCCCCCTTCAATCCCTAGAAGTTTTGTTCCACACAATATTTCGTCCGAGCAATATTTTTCGAGAAAATTCAGGTGTAAGATTAAAATGGGACACCCTGTATAGTTTTGAATGCATTTTCTGCAACGAACAAAAAAAGTGTTTCAATTTATATCATGAATATTGTTGTTTCGAGTGCAGAAGAAACATTGAATTTCGCCCGTTTGGTTCGGATCAAATTTCTATTGAGTAAATATGTTATTTTATTTTTTTCACCATATCCGATATTGATTTCCAAGTACATTATTCGTTAAAAAATTAATATGTTATTTTTATTGAAAAATATTAAGCAGATGTCTGAATTGGTTAAAAAATTATGCGAAAATAAAATTTGTTCCTAGCGCATTTGATTGCATAAATTCAACCAAATCATGGCCGAGCGCCACCGAAATTATGGGTGTGAGGAAACCCGTAGTTCTCGGAGTAACCGCTAGGAGCCGCACGCGCGCTCGTTTCTCGTAAGCGTAGCGCGAACCGAAAATCTGCTTAAACGCCGGAGAAACTCTAAAGAATATCGCTTCTTGACCCGTGGCTAAGATCAAAGTGTAATATCTGTTCTTATCAGTTGAATATCTGATATTCTCTCTAGGATATTCCATTGGATATCTGATATTCTCTCCACTATTATCGTGGATGATCATTCTAAGGCTCACTTTTTTTTAAAGATTGAAAACAAATTGAAAAACTTACGTCCCATGGTATATTCATTTGGATGCAGTAAAGAAATGATTAATTCTATTGATTACATTTTTCTACGAAATAAAAAATGTTGTAGCAACCGCTTAATTATTTCATCCATACATCTACGGATTGTATATAGAATGATTTCAATAGAATATAATGAATTCAGTAGAATAAATAGAACAGAAAGGCTTTTTTAAATAAAATGATATATTATTTAAATCAATCACATTTTCCAATATTTTATAGTATTGTAACAATCTCGTATATCGGTGGCACTCCGCAGCAGCACATTTATTTTGATCAACCAATATATACTATTTATTTAGTTGTTTTCTTTTTCTCAGTTAAACGAAGATTTGCCAAAAGATATTCCAGCGGTCGAATAATAATAATAATTTTCATTACATTCCAACGATGCATACGTCAATTTCATGGAGTTATAAGAAACACGTGACGTTGAAGTTTGCATCGTTGGATTTTTGCAGCGATGCAGCGATTTTTTTTGTTCGCGAATGCAGCGATTTTTTTGTTCATTTTCATTTATTTATAAAAGATTTATTTATATTATCTTCTTTATATACAAAAATTGATGTTTGTGTGTTCGTCTTCTACGCGTTCACGCATCGTTCATCCGATTGAGTTGACACTTTGTACAGTTCTTGGGCGCATGCCCGCGAAAGTTTCTGAACTAGTACAACCAATCCTTAAGGGGGTAAAAATCGGGAGTGCAATGTTGTATGGGAGTTCCGTCGTTTTTTTTAAAAACCATTACAACTGCTAATTAGTCTATTCGCTATAAATTCAGAATGACTTATGTCTGTCTAAAAAAATTATCCCTTAAAGGGGTTGGAACGTATTACAAAGTATTATATATAGTACACCTTTTTCTACATTGATCATGGCGTGATCGTGTATCGCACAATTTAATATCCACGCTTTGGCGACTAAACAAACAACAACGAATCGGGCTTTACTAATCGCTTGTTTCCGGTAGGAAACAAACCAATACAAGCCAAACCGGCGGGTTGTATTTCCTAGATGCGCTGGGAGACACATGCAAAACTTTTCTCATTTCACTTATTTCGGCGACCATACGATCACGAAAAAATATTGGACTGTCAAATCGCATCATCTGGAATTGCGGCAACTCATTTGTATGATGGCCGAACAGCGCATTCAGCACTGAAATTGCCGTTGAATATGCAAATCACTGAGACACCAACATGCGATATCAACAAAAATTCTGGAATGGGCAAAGTACTCCAATCATGTCAACTCATTATATGGGACGAATGTTGTATGGTGCACAAAAAAACATTGGGAGTCCTTCATCGTACACTAAAAACATGCAGAGGAAATGAACAGTTCCTTGGTGGCGCACATATTTTATTGTCTGGTGATTTTCGGCAAACTCCACCGGTTATACCACGTTCAACACCTGCTGATGAATTTAATGCATGTCTCAGATCATCGGTTTTATGGCAACACGTACAGAAATTGATTTTGAATACCAATATGCGTGTACAACTACAAAATGATGCATCCGCTGAACGTTTCACAAAATAATTGTTGAATATTGGGAATGGAAAAATGACAATCAAAGAATCCACAGGATACATAACATTGCCAACAAACGTCTGTAAAGTCACAGCAACCACAGACGAATTGATTCACCCAAATATCGCACAGAATTACAAAAAACAGTGGCTCAGTGCCCGTGCCATATTAGCAGCCAAAATCAACGATGTCAATGCCATCAATTTCAGCATTCAAAACGACATACCAGGCGAAGTAACAACGTACAGGTCCATCGATACTGTAATGAATCAAGACGAAGTTATCAATTATCTAACTGAATTCTTGAATTCACTTGATTTACCAGGCATGCCGTCGCATGTTTTAACATTGAAAATTGGCGTGCCTATCATTCTTCTCCGAAACATCAATCCACTACGACTTCGCAACGGTACCAGGCTTTCAGTGAAAAAGATGATGAACAATATCATCGAAGCTACAATTTTGAATGGAAAATTTAGAGGAGAAGATGTACTGTAGTCACGCATCCTAATGATTCCAATAGATGTTCCATTAGAATTCAAACGTTTGAAGTTTCCGGTGCGACTTGCATTGGCAATGACTATCAACAAAGCACAGAGACAATCGCTAAAAGTGTGTGGACTAAATTTGGAAAATCCAGTTTCCTCACATGGACAGCTGTATGTGGCCTGCTCACGCGTTGGAAAACCTTCTGATTTATTCGCGTATGCACCGAACGGAAAAACAAAAAAATATTGTGTATCCAAAAGCACTTCCATAAACAGAATTACAACACGGACACTTTCTTTCTTTGAGTACTTCGGGTACAGCTAGTATTTATATGAAAATATATTAATAGCCTTCTGTTTTTGCAAATTGAGCTTTCCAATCTCTGCCAAGAATACGTAAACACGTTGGGGTGATTTTAGCAGCTACAAAAAAGGTCGAACACTTAAAAATAATTGATTTTCGTTGGATCTTAACGACGCAAATTTCAATTTCATTGGGAGGATAACCTCCGGCGCCTATTTTGTTGACATCAAATAACAGTTCTTCCGGAAAAGCGATTAATAATCGTCATTGGGTGAACGATGTAGAATATTTCTAGTTTTTTTTTCATCGAATATTACTCGCTCGCCGTCTCGATAGCCTCGCTCTACATGCGCTGCGCTGGAGCAAGTTTTGCTGGTGACTTCAGGCCTTTACAGTACTCATTGTAGCGGTGGGGGAATCAGCTGTATCGTGGGGTGCGTAGTGCTCGGAGTGTCTGACCTCCGGAAACAAACAGGAAAGGAACTAAGTAAAAGAGGAAGCGACAAAGATAGAAAGGCACGGAAGGAGGGAGGGGAAGAGAGAATTGCAATGTACGGGATATAACATCGCATGATACGAAGGACTTCTGCACTAAAATCCAGAACTGTTTGATGTTATGATATTCCATTTTTGGGGTTCGATTGTTTTGTTTAGCATCGCGAAATAAATATGACGTTCACTAGACGCAAACGGACTATCGTAAAAATGAGACGAAGTAAAATATACAAGGCTATACTGAAAATTGTACGAAGTTGAAGTTCGCAGCATTGCAACGAAATGGTTTTTTTTTCAATTGCCCACGTTCATCAACGGAAATGACTCGAAAGTATTGAAGAATCTTCATTAAGGATGCTACACCTACCTAGCGGCCCGAATAGAATGGCCAAAATCCGATTTTTTTTTTCCTGGAAATCGGATGAGATTGAAGTTTGCATCGTTGGCATGCAACGAAAATTAATATTTCTGAATTCCTTTCATTTCTTTGGGCACATTAT
Organism: Ophion obscuratus; assembly: GCA_964007375.1. Lineage (NCBI taxonomy): Eukaryota > Metazoa > Arthropoda > Insecta > Hymenoptera > Ichneumonidae > Ophion > Ophion obscuratus. Next base: position 5,654,398 of record OZ023313.1, read on the forward strand.
GCCTCGAAAAAACCTTCAACCATTTTTTAAGCTATTTATTTCCCGATCTACAAAGTAAATCTATGAGAAACATTTTCAATAATAAATACATGAAAAATAAAATATAAAAAAACATTCGTTGCGTTGCAACGATGCAATCTTCAGCAGCATAGAAATCGGTTGGTGGAAAAGAAACGCATTTTTTTAATACAAAGGTACATATATAGGCAATGATGACACTTTTTTTGCGACGTTTGGTGGTGGACACTCTCCAGCTTAAGCGGTCCATCTTAATCTAAAAAGCAAACGGGTTATTCAAAGTAACAATAAATACAAGTCGTTGACGATCGTCGATTTTTTAAATCTTTTTTCTTAAAAACGTGGCGACGAATTGAAACTCGAGCATACAAAATCTATGAAAAAAGTCGTCATTTTTACGTAACTATTACAAAATGAAGACCGATTTGAACAAAGTTAGATCGTCGATGATCTTTACAAGTTTCTCATCATATCTTCTGTAAATTTGGAAACAATCCATCAAGTGGTTCTTGAGATATCATGTCCACCAACTTTGAATCAGTGTTTCGAGACAAACTCGGTTAAAGTTTGAAGTATGCTGCTGCTACTGCTGGCTCGGCCGACTGTTAGAACCTGTAGCTGATTCAATTATAGAAATATTTCAATGAAATTTTCAGGAAATATAGCTAAATGGCGATTCTACCGAATCAAAATATTTTTGGAAAATTCAATTTTTTTCCAACCTAGGTAGGTGTAGCCCGTTTAAAATCCACAACTTCAAATTGTAAAAGAGTTTTTCCACCGTTTGAAAATATTGCTGTAAAAGAATAAAGAATGTGCATTGCATACGAACGATGTGAAGTTTGAAGCCACAAAAATCTATGAGCCTTGATTAAGGTGTTGAAGTTTGCATCGTTGGAATGCCGGGAAAATCCTTCTTTTTATTTTATTTCTTCATTTTGATTACCATCTGTATTCTTCTTTCGCAGTCACAGGTTATGTTGGCTCATTGATTCCTAATAAGGATCATCAAAAATATTTCGGTAATATTTGTAGCCTCAATGTGCGGGGAAAAAAATTGGGCAATACAACAAAAAAATATAACTTCGTTGCATCGCACCGATACAAACTTCAAGACCATCCTTGATGAGGTATTGGACGCACCAGGAAATTTATAAAAATCATACAGTAATAGGGGGGAAGAGAGACAATTCTTTGGATTAGCACGACGAGTAGAAGCCTCGCGGAGCGAAAGGAAACGGAAAAAAATAAGAAACACAATGGAAGAGGGAGCGAGAATATTTGTATCTACGGAGGAGAGAGAAGGGCGCTCACATTTCCACCTACACAATTCACAGTCGCGTGGTTAAGCATAGTAATCATGTAACGGTATAGACCCCTCGTATATTAGTATCGTAACGTCGCATCTTCACGAGATATGCCACTGTTGGAGTCACTAGCTCCGCGCGATATACCAACGCTATGAAAGAATCAAAGAATTTTAGATGCATAGTTGCGGTATATTTCGTTACGAACGAATGAGATCTCTCTTCTCGTCCTATTTTAAATTTACAACAAAAAATGGTGTCGAAGTTTGCATCGTTGGAATGCATGGCAAATATTTTTTTTTCGTGTAGCCCCTTTTTTGTTGGCACATTTAGGCTACAAATATGAAATATTTAAGAAGATCCTCATTAGGGATCCGTAACCCAAACCTGCGAAATAACAGTTTAAATGGTTTTGAAGGTAGCATCGTTGGAACCCAACGAAAATTCTTTTTCATATCTTTTATTCCCTCGTGTTTATTATTTTATAAAATATTTTGATATTTTATTACTATATTTAAATGCTGGAATAATGCATTCTATAAAATAAAATCGTATAAATAATCAAAATGACGAAATGAAAATAGAACAAGACATTTCGTTGCATTCCAACGATGCAAACTTGAAGACCGTCAGTTTAGATGGTAATAAAAGTGAAAAAATAAAGAAGGATTTTTGTTGCGATCTAAACTTCAATACCGTGAGAAAAGCCCAAACAAAATCAAACGATAAATTCCCTCAGAATTTCCGCTGAAAGTGTAATCTTAGCTAATTTTTCTTAGAAAATGTTGGTCGCGATTGCACCGACGATGAAGGCGTTTGCAAATTAGCGTGAAAGGGTTAGCAAGCAGCGGCGCCTGTCAGACCGATGAATTGTCCATTATCGAGCGTGAAAATTGGCGGAAAAGGGATGGAAAGAGAAATGAAAAAGAGAAAAGCGTTGAATGAGCGACTAATGTCCGGTACAGTTGAAGGAACGATAAAGATCAAAGGGTTTTAGCGAAGGAAGCCGCTCCCTCTCTTTTTCGCTTGCGGGTGTTATAGCCTCGAAATATCTCGTAAGAAAGCCTCGACTCGTTTCAATACCTCGGTTATATTCCATCGTACGCAAGATGGTACGTATACCATGCGCGTATGCGCCCAAGTATATATGGCCACCGTAAGTTGCAACCGATATGGAAACGGGGGCGACGTGAGCTGGGGCGAGAGCGTGGGTGTTCCTGACGTACGATCGATTTATTTATACTACGCTATATCTCATACGTGGAGCATTTATGGTCGCCTGCGGGCAAAAGTAGGGAAACCATATTGAAAGTAATGGCAATTTCATATGGACCCTATTGAGGAGATTCGCAAACTTCAAAAGTCATAATGGAAACGTTCGATCAATATGGAAATTATCATTATTATGAAAATGGGTGGAGGTTTGGTGGACCAAGCGTTTGATGCACGAGAATGCATCACTTGTGTATCAAACTTATCAAACTTGATGACGTTAAAGTTTGCATCGTTGGAATGGAGGGATATTTTTTTTTCTTTTTTCCTTGTTTTTATTATTATCTAGAGCCTTTTTTTGACAATTGAAGTCTAAAATTGCCGATAAGAGCACGTAACAATGATGATTTTGAAGTTTGCATCGTTGGAACGCAACGAAAGTTCCGTAGACCAATTTGTTTGGCAAAATTAGGCCTCCACAATAGCCTGAACTTTTTTCAGGATCGTTGTTAGAGATTCTTAGCCTCAATATGTAAGAACATTTTTTGGATGGTAACGAAAATGAGGCAATAAAAAAAGTAAAAACGTATTTTCGTTGCAATCCAACGATGCAAACTTCAACATCGTTTTAATGCAACGAAAATGATGTTTATTGTTTCCCAAATTTCTTTTGACGCATTTGAGCTATGAAAATCAAAAACTTCTTTTTCGATTCTCATTGAACGATTTACAATCTAATTCGCTAAATATGATTAAAAATAATGAGAATTTCATATGGGTCCTATTGAGATAATCGAACATCAGAAGTCATCATGGTAACATTACATCAGTATGGAAATTATTATTATTATGAAAGTGGGTGGAGGTTTGGTGGATCAAGTATTTGGTGCACCAGAATGCGTTTACCCTTGTGTGCCAAACTTAACATTCTTGATGACGTTGAAGTTTGCATCGTTTGAAAGGAACGATATTTTATTCTCTTTTTTTTTCCTTATTCAATTATTATCCAAGGCCATTATTTACAAATTGAGGTCGTAAATTGCTGATAAGAAAACGTGAAAACGATGACGTTGGAGTTTGCATTGTTGTAATGCAATGAAAATGATGTTTTGTGTTTCCAAATGGCGAATTGGAGCTACGGAAAAAAAAAACGTTTTTTTGGATTCTCATTTAACAATCCACAATTTATATTTGCCAAATATGATTGTCGGTAATAGTGAAAATAAGAAATTGAAAAGAATTCTCGTTGCATTCCAACGATGCAAACTTCAACGTCATCATTTGTGAGCTGCGATGCCCTCTTTTTGCGACCGACTTCCTTGAAGGCTAGAATCTCTTCTCGGCTGCATGAAAATCAAGACGGTTAAACATAAAGCTTTCGTCATACGAATCATCTATAACTGGACGCTGATGTCGCCCAAGAATTAGTGCCGGCATTCTGATAATTCTTCTGGTTATAGCGACTAGAATACATTCAGTACACTTTACAAAGATGCGAGAGTCTTGCGCGATGTCATCCCACATCATACGAATGTGGCCTCATAAAATCACCTAACCTCACATTGTGGGAATTAAAACTACTCTGAGTAATTTTTTTTAGTTACGCAGACTGCAGAGAATAGAAGTTACCGTTATTATAATGACATTGAAGGTTGCATCGATATGATGTTGGAGTTTACATCACTGCGATGCAATCAATTTTTGTTAACTTCTAATTTTTTTCTGCAAATTTGGGTTTGTTTGGGTTACAGTTGAAAAATTACAGAAACATGTTTTTAAAATCCTTATTAGGATTGTAGAGCATGAGGGTTTATTATTTATTTATTTCTAATCATAAATCCTTATTAGGATTAATTAGATTCTTTGAGGGCTAGTAATAAACCCTTATAAATCAACTAAGCCTTAATAAATAAATGAATTCTTCAATGAATTAATGTTAATAAATTAATCATTATTGATTAAATTATATTTATAAATTAGTTAATATTCATAGATTAATGAACCTATATAAATAAATTCTCAATCGATAAATGAGCACATTATTCAATTAATTGACATTAATAAATCGACCAATTTTAATAAATTAATTAATATTGATAAATGAATTAATTAGATTTATAATTAGAATGTTTAGAAACCATTTAGATTTAATTTAAAACATTTAATTTAATTTAAAATTTAACAAAACATTACAAACATTACAAACATTAACAAAACATTAACATTACAAAACATTACAAAACATTACAACATTATTATAACAAATATTACAGCAAACATTAACAAACATTATTAACATTACAACATTACAACATTACAACAAACATTAACATTACAACATTACAAAACATTAACAAAACATTTAATTTAATTTAACATTTAAAAACATTAACATTTAATTAGATTTATAATTAGAATGTTTAGAAAACATAATTAGATTTATAATTAGAATGTTTAGAAAATAGATTTATAATTAGAATTAGATTTATAATTAGAACGATTTATAATTAGAATGTTCGGAAAAAAGTTCAATCTTTCCGGTTTGAAGAATAGCTTCAAATTAGAATCTCTCTTTCTCGTCGATTTTTCTCTCCGCGCATAACACTCCGATGCCCAGAGTCCGTATACTTGGGCGCAGAGTGTCATGCGAAGAAAATTAAACTACCAAGAAACATCACTTAAGTGTCCGCTTTTGATTAGGCTGAAACTCATATATATGATAAAGCATTGAAAACTATTAGACACGTATTTTCTTATCGGCAAAAAAACGTCTTTAAGGGGGCGAAACCACCCCACAAATAAAGGCGTGTAACCCCTTAATTTAATTCTTTTTCAATACTTCTATAGTGGGTTTTTCAGCGCTTCACCCTAGAAGAATGTTGGTTTTTCTTTCATTCAAATCGACTTGTGGGTGAAACTGCAAAATCACCCCTCGACACGCCTTTCCTTGAGGGGTGGTTTCGCCCCTTATACCGTTTTTCCACCGATAAACAAAAATACGCGTCTAATTGTTTTCAATGCTTTATCACATATATGAGTTTCAACAAAATCGAGGGTGGATACTCAAGTGATGTTGCTTATACGCAGGGACTGTAAATTCGACGAAAGCCTGGTGCCCACTTGCTAATTCAGTTGTACCCACTGCGTACGAATCGTTCAAAGTTTCGTGCATCACGAGCCACAATGCAGACTGGTAGGGCGGGGGCAGATATTATTGTACGTTAGAAGCGTGACAGGCAATCAAGAAAGTGCTCGGAGAAACAGGAGTACATGGTCGAGAGGAGATTCTGTGTATCGCATGTACAATCCGCCGTGTCTAGACTGTTCAGGAGATGCTCGTGTCTTTTGCTCGCTCGCGGGGATTATTGTGCGAGCGAAGACCCGTAGAATTGAATCGTGGGTAAAGGAATCGTCGGAGCGTTCACCGAGGACGAGGACGACGACACAAAAGGCCATCAGCCAGTTGCACACGATTGCCGCTGCTGCAACACGAGTTCGCCAAAAGTTCACTCGGCCTTTTCCTCTCAAACACGAGCGCTTCAATTCTCACGGCTGACACGTCAGCTTTGAAGGAGGTTGGGGCGGTCCAGTTGAATCAAATGACGGTTTATGAATTTTTTTTTTCAACGAACTGAAATAAAATTCATACGAGGGATATATTTATTCTGTGGATGCTAATTTTTCATGAAATAGACAATTAAAGGGCAAAATTATGCATTTTTATATTTGTTTATTACGTAAATAAGAAAAACTTTTGCGTTACTACCAACTTGAAAAAGTATAACATTATCGATGATTTTTTGGAAAAAACTGCGTCAGCGGATGTTTCATACAACTCAGAATGAAATTTTGAGTCACTTATAATGATGCCCATTTATATTTACATCGCGAGATTATTTATTATTACTATTAATTGATGTTTAGTGTTGCCGAAATACGGCAACTTCGCAGACGTTGAGGTTGACAGCAATGCTCTTCATTCGCCAGTCAAGATTCGTAGTCTTTGATGGTTCAATATTGAATATATACGGTTTACGATGGGCAAGATGGCTTTTTTTCTCTAAATGTTTGCCAACGTTTAGTTTGCGTTAATCCATTGTTAGAAATGGTCAATCTTGGTGCTAAATAGGAAAAACAATTACATAACCCGTAACGTCTTGCCCATCTAACAGCACGTAAAATTACGTACATTTAGGGAAGGTTCTGCCTTGTTGGGCCAAAAAATTTTCGATTTTTCACCAATTTTTTATTCGAAAAGTATTAAATATAGAATGTTGATATTTGGTATGTTGACTAAGCGGTCTTTATTGAACATCAAGATATTTTTTAAAGTTTGACAAAACATGGTGGTGGGAGTTGGAGGAGCCACGTATGTCGGTGCGCGGGCGATGACATTCTTCGCTTCCGAAGTCCTTAGTCCCGGACAGGTACTCTGAAGCAAAAAATTCAAACATATTTTTACTTTGTACAATATTGTGTATAAGTTAACCCAGAATCAAGAAGAAAAATTGAAAAAATAAAAAAATAGTGAGCAAAAAACTGCGAATTTTTTTGGAAAAAAATGAACTTCCTTCCGATCGCTTTTATTTTTCAATTTTTCTTCTTGATTCCTCCCACTCCCACCACCATGTTTTGTCAAACTTTAAAAAATATTTTGACCTTCAATAAAGACCGCTTATTTAACATACCAAATATCAACATTCTATACTTAATACTTGTCGCATAAAAAATTGGTGAAAAATCGAACATTTTTAGGCCCAACAAGGCAGAACCTTCCCTTAAGTAGCTATTGTATACTGTGACGGCTAAAAAAATAAGCGATTTTAAATATTTTTGTTGTTGAAAACTGTTGCATAAACTAACGGTACAAACTTGTTTTTCGCTTAAAGGTACACTCCTACAGAATAGAAAACCATTTTTTTGTTTCATATAAATGTATATTTATCAATCAGAGGTTCTGGTCATCAACCAGAGCAATGCTCTTCATTCGCCAGCCAAGATTCGTAATCGTTCATCTACCCTTGATAGTTCAGTATTGAAAATCCAGGGTGTCCTGTTATGAATGGATGCTTTTGGTTTTTCGCATGCCATATCTACAGATGATAACTTTTTTCGACGCGGTATTTAAAAAAAATACTCTTGGTTGTTCGTTTTATCTAGAAACGTCTTATTTTTAACCTTAAACGTTCAGGAAACTTTATGGAAAAAGATCTTATGCAGAATTTTCATGCAAACCAATTCGAACATCTAATTTTGATAGCCTGTCATGTAAAAAAAAATGTACTACGCAAACCGTGTCAATTACTTTAAAAAGTTGCTTAGTTATTATCGATTCGTATCATTTATGGAAATGGCATGCGAAAAACCAAAAGCAGATGATAATTTTTCTAAAAAAACATAAAGCCCAAAATCTCGGAAACCGCGGGTTTATTACTAAACTGAAATTCCTGTATATAGTAGGACATGATCTGGATTATGCATATGGTTTCAATATGCAAGGTGGGTTTCTTTTTCTAAATGTTCACAAAGGTCTAGTTTGCGTTAATCCGTTGTTAAAAATGGTTTATCTTGGTGCTAAATAGCCCAGAAAAATTACATCACCCGTAGCGTAGCCCCTTTGCCCATCTAACCGCACGTAACATTGCACAGATTAAGGGCGGGGTAAAGTATTAAAAAAAAAATTTTCATTTTTTTTTTAATTTTTTAAATGAATGCTTAATATATCAAGAATATTGTGTTAAAATTTCAAGTCGATCGGAGTAAAATTGACGAAGTTATGAGTATTTGAGCGTCTATTGCTCCATGCCGTTCTCTTCATTCTGCGTTTTTCAAACCGTTTTTCTGAGACTTGTCATATTTGAAGTCCGTGTGCACGATAACTCAAAATCTACTGGACCAATCGCTTTGAAATTTTGCACAGTACTTCTTCACATAATTCACCAGGTATTGTCGAGAGCTTTTTTGTTTTTTAAAAATAATTACTAATTTTTCAACAACAAATTAGCCGATTTTTTTAGCGAAAATCGGGTTTTTGGCTCCCAAGTGCTACGAAAAATCGAAAAATCGAAAAAAAAAAAAATCCTCCCGTCATTACCTCGAGAAACATCTCCTTTAACAAATGCATTTTGATTTTTTTGTTTCAAATGATTCTGTTGCGAGTTATGGTGCACACCGCAAACCAACTTTTTTTCGAGGCGCCTCCGGGGTTTAATTTTCACTCGCTCAATTTTGAATATTTTGCAATGCAAATTTAGGAGAATGTCGTTCAAATGTTACTTTATTATATGTAAATTTTTCAATAAACGATCACTATTCGTTACGCCAAAAAAAAATATCTTAAAAACATGCCTTTTTTTCACCGAATTAACTTTACCCCGCCGTTAAACTATTTTTTACCTCTGGTATTTTGTGGTGAATAAATTTCAAAAAATTCGTGAAGACCTATTATAGTCTAGAAAATAACATATATTTTTTTCAATATTAATCTCGAAACGTGGCTAATGCTTGAATCTCCTTAATATGAGAAATCTCTTCTGCTTTCGTTCTTCAATGAGATATTTAATTTGACGCGTATGCAAACGAGGAGCGACAGACTCTCGATCTCCAGCGTGCTGTTTCACCCACACTTGAGACGTCATAAATCCATTGTAGATATATCTATATATATATGTGTGTGTGTGTGTGCATGTACACACATATATATGGGTATATGGTTCACCAAGTGTCGATAGCCCCACGAGACCGTATAACAACTCGGGCGAACGAGTCTCGCAAGCAAGTTAGCCACTGCCTGACACTCGTAATCAGTCATGTGAATGTGGTTACGTATACGTCAGTGTGTATGCATATGAACAACAGTAATACCATATGGGCACATTTGAACGTTCCGCGAGCTTCGGTAGACTTTTCAACGGCTTCCATCGCTTTCGTTCCCTTTGGATTTAAAATACAATGGTCATCAAGTCACCGCGATACGTGCAAACGATTATTCGATTCTCTCCCCTGTCAATGACGCTGAAGTTTGCATCGTTGGAATGCAACGAACTTCTTTGATCTTTATTTCCAAAATTTCCTTTCCTAGATTTGAGCCATGTAAATCATGCCAACATTTTTCAGGATCCTTATCCAGCACGATGTTGAAGGTTGCATAGTTCGAATGCAACGATATATTTTTTTTGCATTTTTTTTCTCAGTTTTATCATTATCGAGTTTTTTTTGGTAATTGAGGTAAAGTGCCAATAAGAATACGTAGAAACGTTTGAGGCATTTTTACAGCTCAAATCGGCAAAGACATTTTTTTAGTAATTGAACGAATCTTCGTTGCATTCCAACGATGCAAACTTCAACGTCGTGCAATAATGACATTGAAGTTTACATCACTGGAATGCAACGGAAGTCTATTTTTTTAGTTGCATTTTAGTTGCAAAAGTTTTATTGGCCGTTTTTGACTACAGAAATCACTCAAAAGTTTTTACGTATTGTCATAAGAGATTTACGATCACAATTTGTACAAAAAATGATGAAATAAAAAAAATCGCAGGAATAAATCTTGGCATTCCAACGATGCAAACTTCAACATCATAGGTAATATTGGTGAAGATTTGAAAATGAACACTGCCAATTCTGAAAATTCGAAAATCAAGCTTACTTTATCAATCAAAATGACGTGGATCAATCAAAATGACTCTTCGAGCGATGACGTTGAAGTTTGCATCGTTGAACTGCAACGAAAATGCATTATTTTCAATAGCTCGAATTTTGTATGGCAGATTCCAGCTGTGAAAATCATCCGAACGTTTTTACGTACTCTTATTAGAGATTTACGATGTAAATTTGCAAAAGAAAGTCATGACGTTGGATGTTGCATCGTTGGAACGCAACGAATTTTTTCTTCCTTATTTTTCATTTGTCCATTTTGATTATTATTTTTGTTAATATTTGTTTATGTTATTGATATTAGTATTATTAATAATAATATGAATAAAGAAAGAAAAAATGGGGAAAAAAATTCGTTGCATTCCAACGATGCAAACTTCAACGTCATCGCTCGAAGAGCGATTCCACCAATTTTTCTCTGCTCCATCCAATCCAAATTCTTCGTTGTATTTTTATTTCCTTACTTTGATAACGATACCAACGATTCCGCAGATTTCGATTGTAGAACTTGACGTATTTTGAAAAAATGGTCAAAGGACTTTTATTGCTAGAATGAAGAAGAAATTTGAGCGATTGGAAAATGTGACTTTCCATTGGATTCCAACGGCGCAAACTTCAATCCCATCGGAATGCCTCCAACCAACGGAACTAGTACCTATATACGTTACAATTGCAACCCGAGTCAATGTCGGTCTGTGCATGCGCGTGCCGGTTGTCAGCCATATTGGTCGGTCCCGGTTCACGCATTTCGCCGCTCTTCCGGAGAGTGTTTTCGCCCGGGATCACGCGACTCGCCGGTGGCAAAGGCGTCGGCGAATATTAAAAAGCAGGAAAAAAACATACGAGGCCGGAAAGTGTACAATGTGTGTATATATATATTTAAATATATACGTATACGCGTGTGTGTGTACATAGAGGGCGTCATGTTATGAATGAATAATCCTGCAAGTGTCAATGATGATGTCCTACTATACGCTGGAGTTTCAGTTTCGTAAAAGTCCCACGGTTTTCGAGATACAAATCATCTGCTTTTGGTCCTCACATGCCATTTCTACAAATGATAACTTTTTCACCCGGATTGAAAAAAAATACTCTCGGTTATTTGTTTTATCTAGAAAAGTTCTCTTCCTAACCTTAAGGGGTAAGGCCACTGTAACGGCCCGAAAAAAAAGGTTTTTTCACTAATTTTTTGCTCCCGAAATTGAAGGTATTTGAAAAAAAACTTTTAATGGTGTTATCGGGCATACATTAAACTTTATTATAAAATTTTTTTACAGTAAAAAAAACAAAATGGCGGTTCCACAGTTATCTTCCCGGGACATGTTTTGCTTCCAGGGTTCCGCGGCACGCAGCACCACTGGTGCACTTTTGAATCTAGAACAAAAAAAAAACCATCAATCTAGAGGGCTATAGCTAGAGAATGTCGATCGGATTTTAAAAAGTATCAATTTTTGTGGATTTGGCGTGCGTTTGAAAAAAAAAATTGATTTTTGACGAAAAAAACGGCAAGTTTTTTGTTAATAAAAAATCAATAAATGAAGTTCTTGAAAATTCCGATCGACATTCTCAAGATAATGTAAATGTTCACATCTGGTTAAAATTTCAAGTAAAAAAAATGAAAATTGTTCGAGTTATGCTGCGTGCCATTTTGAAAAACCATGTTTCGAGAAAAACGCGTTTAAAGTTTTGCGAATAGTTTTTTATTGGAAAAAATTAAAAAAAGAAGTTAAAAGGATTTAAACTATTTTTAAACTAGAGGGTTTAAACTATTTTTTAAGCCAATAAAAAAAAATCGATTTTTCAAAAAATTTACAGTGGCCTTACTCCTTAAATTTCAAAGAAACTATGAAAAAAGCTCTTATGCAGAATTTTCATACAAACCAATTCGAACATTTGACTTTGATGGCCTGCGGTGTAAAAAGAGTGCTACGCATATCGTGCCAATTGCTTTAAAAAGTTGCTTAGTCATTGTCGATTCATATCATTTGTAGAAATGGCATGTGAAAAACCAAAAGCAGCTGTTTTTTTTAAATAACAAAACCGAAAATCTCGAAAATCGTGGGACTTTTACTAAACTGAAATTCCAGCATATAGTAGGACATGACATGGCCTTTCGAGAGTTGCAGGATTATCCATTCGTAACAAGACATCCTGTATATGTGTGTGTGTCTGTGTCCGTGTGTGTGTGTTCATGTGTACGTATGCAGACATAAATATGTGTGTACGTGTGATTTTGTAGTCGGGGCTGACGTTAGTGACACGTTGACGTAGTGGGCAGAGTAGGAAGAAATTGAGAAAAAGGTGACGTCGCGCGTACGCGAGTCCGTCGGGTCCGCTTGTTAGTCTCGTCGCGTCGAGAGGGTCCTTCACGGAGCCGGCGTGAGCGGTACTGTGGCACGCCCAGGGACAATCGAGCAGCGTGGCGAGAGACCGGAGCTCCCTCGTGGTAAGAGAGTACCGAAGAGAATTCATCTCTTTCTCTCTCTCTCTCTCTCTCTCTCTCTCTCTCTCTCTCTTCCCCCCCCCCCCCCTCACCGTTCACCCTTTCATGTCTGTTTTTCGTCGTGTCCCGAGATACTCGGATCAACCCCATCCGCCTGTAAATCTTCAATGTCAATAGCGTTTTCCAGCTCCCCGATAACGTGATTTATTTAAGCGCATTTTTAGTACTTTCCTTCCCACATTCAACGTCGCCCTCTTGATTATTTCCCTCGTTCATTCCTTCTACGAGCCGTAATATATTTATCGTGCAATTGGCGAACGACGCTCGCGAGGAAATTTCGAGGCGAAAAAAATATAATGTTGAAACTTCCATCGTTGACATGCTGTGAAAATTTATTTATTTTTAAGGGGGATGTACCTTTAGGCTCGAAAAAAAGTGTTGCTCTTCGTGATTTTTTCTTTTAAGGAAAGATTTCTTCACGATTTTTGAGACTTAGGGTATTTTTTATTACTACTTTTGGCTGGTACAAAAATTAGCTGATATGGGCTTTGAAAATGACTGAAACATTTCTACGTATTCTTATTAGAGACTCACTACCTTAGAGACTCACTACCTCAAGTGGGGAAATAAAGTAACGTTAAAGTTTGTATCGTTGGAATGGATCGAGATGATTTTTTGTTTGTTTCCCAAATTTCCTTTGGCAGATTCCAGCTACGACAGTCACGCGAACTTTTTTGAGGATTCTTATTTGGCAATGTACGAATAGTCTGCAAAATATGATTTTGGATAATAATGGAAATAATACATTTGAAAGGATTTTCGTTGCATTCCAACGATGCAAACTTCAAATGATCTTCAAGTTTGCATAGTTGGAACGCAACGAAAATTAATTCCTTTTCATTGATTAAATTTCTTTTCGGTCGTTCTAGGCTATAAAAATCATTTGAACGTTTTTGCATATTTTTATTACAGTTTTACGAACTCAAGTTGCAGAAAAGGCTTCGAATAATAGTAATAAAAATAAAGACATAAGGAAAAAGTCGTTGCATTCCAAGGATGCAAACTTCAACGTCGTAACTTCAAGCCCGTAAAATAAATGTTTTACATAAACATAAAAATGAGAGAAATCGTTGCGTTCCAACGATACAAATTTCAACGTCATGAAAAATATAGAAATAATTGTAATTGTCATTTACTGTGAGGTACATGAGATATGGTACGAGATACTAGTATGTGCACGTAATTTCAGCCAATATTATTAGCTACGTCGAGTACGTAAATAGATCGAATCGAAGTCGACGGATGTAGGGTGGTTTTATATAGAACAACCTTACTATATCGCTTTTATCCAGTGACGCATATATATGTACACAGACTCGTGTGTCGAACAGGAAATCGAGTGAGCGAGGTTCTATTTGGATATAGCGTACTTGGGAGGATGAATTTCTACAAAGTAAAGCTGGCTCTCAGCTCTAACTTGATTGACTGTTTGTAATAGTACAAAATATGAATACATAATCCTTCATTTCTATTGTATGGACGAAATGGTGTTGAACATCGTTAGAATGCAACAAAACTCCTTCTTTATGTATGGCATTGAAGTTTGCATCGTTGGAATGCAAAAAAAATATGCATTTTTCGTATCGCCGTTTTTTTTTTTTACAAATTCTGGCTATGAAAATTAGTTAGACATTTTTGAGCATCCTTATCAAGAATCATCAACCAAAACCTGCAAAAAAAATGTTTGAATAAGTATGAAGGAAATCAAGAAGAATTTTTGTTGCATTCCAACCATGGGAACTTTAACACCATCTTCATTTTTGCATTTCTTTATTTTCATTGCTATCGAATCTCCTCCTCTGCAGATGTAGATTTCAGCCCTGATATACATTAATATCTTTAAAAATACTCCAATAATACTTGGAGCGTAATGTGCCAAAAAAAATTGGGTGATAAAAAATAAAATAAAACAATATCTTTTAAAATACTCCAATAATACATGCAGTCTAATGTACCGAAAAAAAATTGGGCGATAAAAAAATAAAATAAAACAATTTCGTTGTATTCCTATGGTATTGAAGTTTGCATTATTGGAGTGCGACGAAAATCCTTTATTTTTGTAATTTCTTTATTTTTATTATTATTTGAACTCCGCTTCTGCAGGTTTGGGTTAAGCATGTCTAATTAGGTTCTCCAAAAGTATATAATTGATATTTGAGGCCTGAATGTTGAAAAAAAAGTTGGTTAATACGAAGAAAAAATAACAAGTTCGTTGCATTCCAACGATGAAAACTTCGAACCATTAGATGAAGCAGAGATGTTCCCTAAATAGGATATCAGGATTATTTACAATCCAATTATTAAAACCGATCATTGTTTGCTGTCAGACAATTGTACGTTACCTTGTTTTTTTAATTAGAATTCTCCGGGGAAGTACGAACCCCATGTGCCTTACCAAAATCGCAAGATGAATTTTCTTTCTCTTGAATTTCTCAA
This sequence comes from Ophion obscuratus, assembly GCA_964007375.1. Taxonomy (NCBI): domain Eukaryota; kingdom Metazoa; phylum Arthropoda; class Insecta; order Hymenoptera; family Ichneumonidae; genus Ophion; species Ophion obscuratus. The sequence continues at coordinate 5,669,530 of OZ023313.1, forward strand.
ACCAAATTAATATTTTGGATAATATTGAAGACAGCTGAATAAGAAATAAAAATAAAGTTACTGTGTATTCCAACAACGAAAAGTTGACACCTTCGAAAGGAAGGTACATCTCACCGAGTAATATGAAATTTTGGCTATTCGATCGGTTGGTGGTTAACAGTAAAATCTTAAGGGGAGGTACCTGAGTAAACGGAGAGAAAAACAGATAAACTTCGGGAATTTTTATCTCGAAAATCAATCTTTCGATTGGATCCGGATTTTTTTTTAATACGAAAATATGTACATTGAGGTATGTTTAGGAATCTTTTAAAATAAATTCGTTGACTGGAAGCAATTCAAACGCGATTATCTCGAAACATAGTTTTATAGTATCTCGAAAACGGCTTGTCCGATTTCGTCCAAATTTGCGTACAATATTCTTCGATAGTTTTTCTCGTTTGCCACGTAGGATTTTTTTTGAAATTTTCATTTTTGACGGAATTGCAATCCTTTTAATTTAACATTCGTTTTTCGTTCGCAATTCCCGACGATTTTGGATTACATACACAATGCATAAAAAAGCAATGGTTCAATTAAATGAAAAACCCGTACGTGGTGAACGAGAAAAACTATCGAAGAATATTGTTTTCAAATTTGGACAAAATCGAACAAGCCGTTTTCGAGATACATCTGGCACCGACTTTGAAAACTATGTTTCGAGATAATGGCCTTTGAATCGCTTCCAATCAACGAATTTATTTTAAAAAATTCCTAAACATACCTCCATGTACGTATTTTCCAATAAAAAAAAACCCGGATCCAATCGAAACATTAGTTTTCGAGATAAAAATTCCCGAAGTTTACCTGCTTTTTCTCTCCCTCTCTGGAGGCCCAATTTAAAGGGTCAGAATGATGCATTTTTTTCTAGTAACACATTGGCTGGAATAAATTAATTTTTTTCCCAGCATTTTGTACACGTGTTTGTAGTGACAATGTAAGTTTTTCGGAAAAAAATCTTTCAAAGTGGCGGGATCTCTAGTAGGCTCAAATGTAATTTGTTACGGAAACAAAAAAATATTCTTCAAATCAAAACAAAAAAAAATATTCTTCATATCAAAACAAAAAAAATATTCTTCAAATCAAAACAAAAAAAAATAGTTTTCAACTGGCTATGGCTTCGCGATCAACTTTTCGAAATTTCGAAAAATACGAAAAATGACAGCTTCTCCAATGAAAATGTCATTTTTCTCTCGAAAAACAGCATGTTGAAGTCATTGTTATTAACAAATGGTGCATCCAATCAATAAATGCGATCGTGAACCGAAAATAACTACTGTTTGAACGCTAACTTTGCAAATTCAAGTCGATAGTGTGAAAATTACTCAAAATATCAATCCTGCTGTGTCAAGATATGTACTTTCGAGATAATCGCATTCAAACTCGACGGATCGCGATAAACTTCGTCAATTTTAAGAATTTCCGGCTCCGGTTGGTCTTCAAATATTTTTGAAAGTTCACACCACAATAATGTGGAGAAACAAAAAAAAAAAACGATTTTTAGAAGTTTCCGGAGAGAGATATTCCCTTAATATCGCCATTTCGACCGCACGGGACAATGGATCGTGCCAAGACAGTAGCAATTTTCTTCGTTCCTTTGTACAACTCTCACTTCTCGCCAATCTTATTCCCCTGACGCGATTGTCTCTGACACGCTCCAATTCGTAGTTTGCGAGATGTATGCATTTCCCGGTAAGCTCGTTAAGAAACGTTCGAGCCTCGGAGTGAATCGTCGATAAGCAACGGAAATTCTCTTTCGCGAAATCTTCTTTTTTATTTCGTTATTTTTATTGTTATAAAAAAGCTTTTTTCGCACATTTATATTCTTGATTTCCAAATAAGTCTCTTAAAAAATGGTTGAAGAATTTTTGCAGGCACAATCTGCCAGGAAAAATTAAAGCAATTCGGAAGTATTAATTTTCATTGCATTCCTAAGATGCAATCTTCAACCTCTTATGGATTGAACGTATGGTGTTGAAATTTGCATCGTTGGAGTGCAACGAAAGTCCTTCTTTGATTTTTCATTTTTTAAATCTTTATTTTATTTATTTTATACCTTGCAATTTTAGGTTATGGATTCTTAATAACGATCTTCAAAAATATTTCAGTGATACTTATAGCCTAAACGTGCCAAAAAACTGAGCAATACGAAAAATGAAACTACGTTGCATTCCAACAAATGATGTTGAAGTTTGCATCGTTGGAATGCAACGAAAATGCTGATTTTTCAATTGCTCGAATTTCTTGTGGTAAATTTTCGTTACGAAAATCCCGCAATCATTTTTTAAGTCGCTTATTCAGAGATCGAGAATATAAATTTGCGAAAAACGATTTTGTTAAATAATTAGAATAGGAAAATAAAAATATAAAAAGGATTTTCGTTGCGTTCCAATCATGCAAACTTCAGCCCCGTATACGTGGAATATATAGTGTTCAAGTTTGCATCGTTGCAGTGCAACGAAAGTACTCCTGTATTTTTCCATTTCTTCATTTTTATTACCATCGAGAATCTTCTTTGCAGTTTTAGGTTATGGATCCTTAATAAGGATCTTCAAAAATATTTCAGTGATATTTATAGCCTAAAGGTGCCAAAAAAACTGAGCAATACGAAAAATGAAACTACGTTGCATTCTAACAAATGATGTTGAAGTTTACATCGTTGGAATGCAACGAAAATGCTGATTTCTCAATTGCTCGAATTTCTTGTGGTAAATTTTCGTTACGAAAATCCCGCAATCATTTTTTAAGTCTCTTATTCAGAGATCGAGAATATAAATTTGCGAAAAACGATTTTGTTAAATAATTAGAATAGGGAAATAAAAATATAAAAAGGATTTTCGTTGCGTTCCAATGATGCAAACTTCAGCCCCGTATACGTTGAATATATAGTGTTCAAGTTTGCATCGTTGCAGTGCAACGAAAGTACTCCTGTATTTTTCCATTTCTTCATTTTTATTACCATCGAGAATCTTCTTTGCAGTTTTAGGTTATGGATCCTCAATAAGGATCTTCAAAAATATTTCAGTGATATTTATAGCCTAAAGGTGCCAAAAAAACTGAGCAATACGAAAAATGAAACTACGTTGCATTCCAACAAATGATGTTGAAGTTTGCATCGTTGGAATGCAACGAAAATGCTGATTTTTCAATTGCTCGAATTTCTTGTGGTAAATTTTCGTTACGAAAATCCCGCAATCATTTTTTAAGTCGCTTATTCAGAGATCGAGAATATAAATTTGCGAAAAACGATTTTGTTAAATAATTAGAATAGGAAAATAAAAATATAAAAAGGATTCTTGTTGCGTTCCAATTATGCAAACTTCAGTCCCGTATACGTTGAACTATATAGTGTTCAAGTTTGCATCGTTGCAGTACAACGAAAGTACTCCTGTATTTTTCCATTTCTTCATTTTTATTACCATCGAGAATCTTCTTTGCAGTTTTAGGTTATGGATCCTCAATAAGGATCTTCAAAAATATTTCTGTGATATTTATAGCCTAAAGGTGCCAAAAAAACTGAGCAATACGAAAAATGAAATTACGTTGCATTCCAACAAATGATGTTGAAGTTTGCATCGTTGGAATGCAACGAAAATGCTTATTTTTCAATTCCTCGAATTTCTTGTGGTAAATTTTCGTTACGAAAATCCCGCAATCATTTTTTAAGTCGCTTATTCAGAGATCGAGAATATAAATTTGCGAAAAACGATTTTGTTAAATAATTAGAATAGGAAAATAAAAATATAAAAAGGATTTTCGTTGCGTTCCAATCATGCAAACTTCAGCCCCGTATACGTGGAATATATAGTGTTCAAGTTTGCATCGTTGCAGTGCAACGAAAGTACTCCTGTATTTTTCCATTTCTTCATTTTTATTACCATCGAGAATCTTCTTTGCAGTTTTAGGTTATGGATCCTTAATAAGGATCTTCAAAAATATTTCAGTGATATTTATAGCCTAAAGGTGCCAAAAAAACTGAGCAATACGAAAAATGAAACTACGTTGCATTCTAACAAATGATGTTGAAGTTTACATCGTTGGAATGCAACGAAAATGCTGATTTCTCAATTGCTCGAATTTCTTGTGGTAAATTTTCGTTACGAAAATCCCGCAATCATTTTTTAAGTCTCTTATTCAGAGATCGAGAATATAAATTTGCGAAAAACGATTTTGTTAAATAATTAGAATAGGGAAATAAAAATATAAAAAGGATTTTCGTTGCGTTCCAATGATGCAAACTTCAGCCCCGTATACGTTGAATATATAGTGTTCAAGTTTGCATCGTTGCAGTGCAACGAAAGTACTCCTGTATTTTTCCATTTCTTCATTTTTATTACCATCGAGAATCTTCTTTGCAGTTTTAGGTTATGGATCCTCAATAAGGATCTTCAAAAATATTTCAGTGATATTTATAGCCTAAAGGTGCCAAAAAAACTGAGCAATACGAAAAATGAAACTACGTTGCATTCCAACAAATGATGTTGAAGTTTGCATCGTTGGAATGCAACGAAAATGCTGATTTTTCAATTGCTCGAATTTCTTGTGGTAAATTTTCGTTACGAAAATCCCGCAATCATTTTTTAAGTCGCTTATTCAGAGATCGAGAATATAAATTTGCGAAAAACGATTTTGTTAAATAATTAGAATAGGAAAATAAAAATATAAAAAGGATTTTTGTTGCGTTCCAATTATGCAAACTTCAGTCCCGTATACGTTGAACTATATAGTGTTCAAGTTTGCATCGTTGCAGTACAACGAAAGTACTCCTGTATTTTTCCATTTCTTCATTTTTATTACCATCGAGAATCTTCTTTGCAGTTTTAGGTTATGGATCCTCAATAAGGATCTTCAAAAATATTTCTGTGATATTTATAGCCTAAAGGTGCCAAAAAAACTGAGCAATACGAAAAATGAAATTACGTTGCATTCCAACAAATGATGTTGAAGTTTGCATCGTTGGAATGCAACGAAAATGCTTATTTTTCAATTCCTCGAATTTCTTGTGGTAAATTTTCGTTACGAAAATCCCGCAATCATTTTTTAAGTCGCTTATTCAGAGATCGAGAATATAAATTTGCGAAAAACGATTTTGTTAAATAATTAGAATAGGAAAATAAAAATATAAAAAGGATTTTCGTTGCGTTCCAATGATGCAAACTTCAGCCCCGTATACGTTGAATATATAGTGTTCAAGTTTGCATCGTTGCAGTGCAACGAAAGTACTCCTGTATTTTTCCATTTCTTCATTTTTATTACCATCGAGAAACTTCTTCGCAGTTTTAGGTTATGGATCCTTAATAAGGATCTTCAAAAATATTAGTGATATATATAGCCTAAAATTGCCAAAAAGTGAACAACACGAAAAATAAAACTACGTTGCATTCCAACAAATGATGTTGAAGTTTGCATCGTTGGAATGCAATGAAAATGCTTAGTTTTCAATTGCTCGAATTTCTTTTGGTAAATCTTCGTTACGAAAATCCCGCAATCATTTTTTAAGCCCTAGAATATAAATCTGCAAAAAAAGATTTTCTAAAATGATCAAGATGAGAAAATAAAAATACAACAACAAAAATTTCGTTGCAATTCAACGATGCAAACTTCAATACCATTCGAATGTTCCACACTCCCTTCTTCACAATTTTACAATAACGATTTTCGACAGTAAGGAAAATTTACGTTTCGCCTTTGTTGGAAAAACAAACAAAAAACGACAAAAATCTTCATTTCATGCGGAAATATTGCTGAACAGCGAAATCGATTTTTTTCGCCGTTCGATTGTCATTTCTGCTATCGCGCAACATCGTGCAAAGGATCGTGTTTAATTTTTTCGCAAACGACAAAATGCAAGTGTACGGCAATAAGTGGTAAATACGAAGTAGACCGAATCCCGTTGTCACGGAATACACGAAATGCCTTGCGCTAATAACAGACTCATTTGCTTCGGGAGTAACTCGCGCATTCCTCGCTCGGGTACTCCGGTGCAAATGTTCAGCAGCCTCGCGTGACCGTGAGTCCGAGAATTCGTGAGAACGTTATCTCCGATTTGTGTGCGTTTTGAGTGTCATTTTTTTCTACCCTCCTCATTTTACGATGGAGATTTTTATTCGTTTCCTCGTGTCTCGTACAGCGGACTTTAGTCTTGCGAGAAAGATCGTTTGAAGATTTCCGCGTGGCAACGATACGTTCAAAGTGCAACAAAATAGAGATCAATCCGGACTTATACAATTTTAAAAAATGCAAAACATATTTGATGTAAATAGGATCCATTTGAATCCAATAAATTTTGTCCTTATCTCACGGCCTACTGCGATCCAATTTGTTTGAAATTTATTTTTTTATTTGTCTCAGATATTCTTAAAAAATATTAAATAGATTTAAATTAAATAAATAAAGATTCGATTCGAATGAATCTTTATTTGCTTGCAATATACACTGCAAATCCAAGTGTATTATATGCATAGAATATTTCGTAAATCCAATATAAAAGGAAACACACAATTTAGAGTTCTACCACAATTATTTTGTATCATAATTCGTCATTTCCTGGAAATTCGCCTTCTGAAATGATTTTAATCGACGAAAGTATTTCCCCTACATATGGAATGGAACCTACAACCTACCTACCTGTAGCTACACACGCTGCCTCTACGCTACCGAGTGTTTATATCATTTTACAATTAGTAGCAGATATGGTATAAGAGACCAAATGAATTCCTATAATTATTTGTTGTATCTCATAAACTATATCAATTAGTTAATATCATTGTGATAATTAGAGAGTTTTATCGAATATCGCGCTATAAATTCTTCAAACATAACCTATATATATATATATATATATATATATATATATATATATATATATATATATATATATATATATATATATAAATAGGTTATGTTTGAAAGAGACATCGAAGATTTTTCAAACACAACCTAAATCTTCGATGTGTGTGTTGTAAAATAGACAGAATTATTAATTCTATCAAATATTTAAAAAAGTTTGATTCTACGAATCTTCTATTTAATTTTTTTTAAATTTGAATAGATGCATTTAGTGGATGCAACTAAATTGTTTTTTGAACATATAAAACCGCATCACAGATTTGTTAGGAATAAATAAAATATTTTGTTCTTTGACGATATGGAGGAGATATTGATTTGAAAAAATAAAAGTATTAGATATAAGTAATTCCAATAATGAAATGCAATAGGAAACATTTGATTCCACGAAAAATCGAGTTAATTGAAATAAAAAAAATCAAATAGGCACATCTACTTAATGTTTTTCAAACATTTTGGTTAATGTTTTTCTAGTTCTTTTTGTTCTTTTCTAGTTCTTTTCTAGTTCTTTTCTAATGTTCTTCTAGTTAATGTTTTTCAAACAGTTTTTCGAGACTCTTGAAAATCTTCGATGTGTGTGTTGCAATATAGACGGACCATTAATTCAATCGAATTGAAAAAGGTTCGATTCTACGAAAATTCTATCTAATTTAAATTGTTCAAATTAATACGATGCATTTAGTGGATGCAACTAAATTTTTTTTGAACAGATGAAACCGAATCACAGATTTATTTGGAATAAACAAAATATTTAGTTATTAGACGATTTTGAATAGATCTTCATTATAAAAAAAAGCGTATTTAAAATGAATCATGCCAATAATGGAATGCAATAGAAAAAATTTGATTTCACGAAAAATCGAGTCAATTCAAATTTTAAAAAATGAAATAGCCGCATCTAGTTAATATCAATCTAATTTTTCTATCAGTGTAAACGATAGCCTTGAACAGTTTGCCTCGTTCTATTTTTTTCGAACGACAATTGCGAATTGAAATAAATCCAAGGTTTCAATTGAACTTGCTCGTCTTGTTACCTCTTTTTTTGCTGATTTTATTATTATCACAGAAAAAATGAAGCAATCAAGTGTGACGAGGATAAATGCCATACTGATGCAGTATTTGTTCCAGTTAGCCAATGCTTCCCCTCTCGCTCTCTATCTCTTACAGGCCTAGAGAGAGAGAGAGAGAGAGAAAGGAAGAGAGAAACGTTGTTCGATCGATAAGATTCTTGGTTGCTCCGAAAGTCCCACTAATCCTGCTAGCTCTACCTTCTCGTAAACTCAATTACACTAGCTTGACAGTATTTATCGGAGCTATACGGTAAACACATATATGGGCAACATTTCCAGTTTCCTGGAAATAACTAACTATTCTCATCGACGTGTCTATCGCAGCAAGTATTATTGATCAATCGGTAGAATTTCTTTCAAATTTCCTGTTTGTCCATTTTATGTCGTCCATAATATTTTTCGGTAGATTCGGAGGTTGTGAGTTTCCAATGAGAGTCATAAAAAAGTAGTAGATCTGCCAAAAAAATGGGTAATTAGAAAAAAGAAAACTTCGTTGCATTCCAACGAAGCTAACTTCGGTATCATAAATGTATCTGAGAGTTGACGAATCACCAAACTACTTGCCGAACGATCCAATCAACGTGCAATGAAAAACATTTTGGATGATTAACATGGAGAAGTGAAAAAAATGAGACGATTTTCCTTGCGTTGCAACGATGCAAACTTCAACACCGTACACTTGGTTCGAATTCGAATTATTGCCAATGATATATTTTTATTCTTTGAGCTTTCTAGTAAACATTCATTCTTTACTTTTTTAAAGTGGCCGGTAACGCGGTCGATAAAGAAGAATTTATATGGTACATTACCGACCGATGGTAAGAGCTGTTGGCAGATTTCTGTTGATTCAACTTTATCCGCCGACGCTATGGTCAATAGTTTCCGTACCGACACTCGGCTAGTCGCAAAGATTTCTTCACTATCATCATTCCAGCGCCCTATTCAATTTTCATGATGAGTTTTCCTCGTTGGAATGCGACAAAAATGCATTCTTCTTGATTGCTCACATCTCTGTTGAAAAAAAAGATGTAAAATAATAAAATTTTAGAAATAACGCATGAAAAAAAATCGACGTAATTCAACGATGCAACTCCTCTACTCCTCGTTCAACGTCATACAATTTCCAACGTACCATATAATTTGTTTTTGCGACAAATCCTTGTCGCAAAAAATATGTTTAGTCTCTTTTCTGATTTAAAGAATGGTCTATGTGCATTTCATGCAATAATTGAGAAATAAAATACCGCGATGTACATTTTTCGAAGAAAAGCGAAAATCTGCATACCAACGATAGGCACTGACGATAGATTTCACGTTAAGGGAGGAGACCACTGTGACAGGCCGAAAAGAGTCGTTTTTCGGATTTTGTTTGTATACTAAATTATTTAGTCAGAATTTGGAAACAACCGGTATGTTATCAAGCATACAGTGAACTTCTTGCGTGTAATTTTTTATTTAAAAAAATCATATACCGACAACGCTATTGAGGTATCGGATCGATAACTTGACAATGGTTGGTCGCAAAAATCTGAAAAGTTTTATAATATATGCAAATATAGTTCTCAATGAAAGTAGCCATGTTTAATTAAAAAATCACAAAATGGCGGGTGTTGAAAAAGTGTATTTTAGCGAAATTTTTACTTATATTGCTGGGCATAAAAAATACTAAATTTAAAAGAAAATGCTACCTACCACGATAGTTACTTCAACTACGAAAAATTTCTTTCTCAAAACTGAAAATCGGACAATTAAAGCTAAGGTTATGATTCTGGCCAGGTCATGAAAAGTCGTTTTGAGAATTTCGAGAATTTCAACGTGAACTTTTTTCACATATTCTTGAATATGTAGACTTTGGGACGATGTCGAAGTTTGCATCGTTGGAATACAACGAAAATTCCTTTTTATAGTTTTATTGCCGCATTTTCATTATCAGAAAAAAAATGTTTGCGCATTTAGTCTGAAGATGTCTAATAAAGATGCTGAAGGAACTTTAAGGGGTTTTCTCACTTTATACGCTAAAAAAGGCTATTTTCATGAATTTTTTTGATAGGTTTATATTATAGATGTTTATATAAAAGTTGTTACACTTAATAAATACACTTTCGAAATACACAAAAAATTCATGTATCTAACTCAAACAAATTTTGAACGCGTTTTTCTCGAAACAACGTTTTTCGACAGCTTGTTGATAAAATCTTCGAAACTACTGAACCAATCCTTATGAAATGTTAACCACATATTCTTTACAACTATAGCTATAGCGCATATCAAGGATTTTTCAAACTTTGATATTTACTATTTTTTTTGCCAAAAACGTCGAAAAACACGTTTTTTTGTTTTTTCGAAAAATGTCCACCATTTTGTTATTTTTGCAAATATAAAAAATCGTATGATGTGCGCTATAGCTATTAACATACTGAATCTAAAATCGTTTGATTCTTTTGTTTCGAATGATCCATTTCCGAGATTTCATCAACAGCACAGACCTACAATTTTTTTACGACTTTTTTTAACTACCATTTTCGTCTATAAATAGTGACTTGAATAAGTATTTTTTTTTAAATGTATTTCGAAAGTGTATTTATTAAGTGTAACAACTTTTATGTCAATATCTATAATATAAACCTATTAAAAAAATTCATGAGAATATCCTTTTTTTAAACGTTTAAGTAATTTTGGAAGTCTGAATTTACGCGAAAAAAAATTAGAGTACGAAACTTGCGTCCCAACGATGCAATCTTCAATATCATGCTTTGAGAAATTGCAAAAAAAAACAGTTTATTTTTTCGATCCGTCACAGTGGTATGTCGCCTTAAATCGATATCTATCGTTTTATTGTCGTTGTCACATTCGATGAATTCGCGAAGGATGATCAAGGAATTCACGGAGCGCCGAGGCACCGGTGGGTGTGGAGATGTAAAAAGAAAAAGTACCGAGAGAAATGTGCTCCTGTGCAGTTTGCACAACGAGGAATGAGAGTCGTCAGCCTTCGTAGGAGTATTATTATTGAAGCGAGTTCATAAAACCACCTACGTGAAGGAGAGTCCAGGGTACGCACATGATCCTCGACAAGAATCACGCGTATACCCACATTTATCCGTACATAATGCACATACTCAAAGTTGTGGCAGACCCAAGTGCCAGGCTACTCACTCGATTGAGGCTCGCGAGGCTCGGGCACGTGCACCACCCCGAATAATTGCGCAAGTTCCAAGATCCTTTTTATCTATGTTAATGAGATTATGGACTCCTCGAGCGAACGAAACTGAGAGGGAGAGAGAGAGATAGAACCCCCCCCCCCCCGCTTCTTTAACTATCGCGTCTTGGGTGAATGACGATTTTGTTTCCTGCCACGAAGGACGTCCACTCCTACGTACCTGAGCGACTAATATACAGGGTGTCCCAGAACTGAATGCGTTCCTTAAAATGAGGGGTTGGGGGCGAAATTCTGAGCCGATTGATATAAGCATATGTGGGGCTCAGATCAACCCCTGAATTGTTATTACTTTTTAAAGACGGACCAATCAGGTGTGGCCGACGAGCCGGCGTTACGTCGACGAGCGTTACGCGCGCGGTGTCTGGCGGGAGCACTGCACCTATAGTCCAGTGTAAAATTCGAAAGAAAGCACTTTTTAGATATAAAAACGAAAAATTGGTCTAACGGTAATTGGATGACGCTGAATCGAATGACGATAGTAATTTTGCAATCATCCCCCGAGAAAATGTTTTAAAATGTTAAAAAATGTTGAAAAACCGTTTAATTCGGAACCCAATAATTTTATCGAAAAATATGTCAACCAAAAGTTGTTTAGAACCTAAGAGTACGTAAAAAAGTATTGAACGTTCGTCTTCGTATCTTCAAAAATAAGAGAGAAAAAGACGAATGAAAATTTGTTTGCAAGACAAATTCTTTCTGACAGTGATCCTCAACCAGTAATTTTGTCAATGCTCAGTCGTAATTTTGTCAATACTCGTACAATAAATAAAAATAAAAAAATCTCTGGAAAGTTAGATTAACTCTTACTAAAGAAATATGTAACAAAAAAACTCGAGATACATACGAATTTGATTTTGTTTTGTTTTTTTGAAACTTCTAGATTTTCGTCCCCCCATTGAATGGTTTCTCGTTTTCTTCTCCCTTATTTTTTAAGATACGAAGATGAACGTTCAATATTTTTTTACGTACTTTTATACCCCAAACAATTTTTGTTTGACATATTTTTCGATAAAATGATTAGGTTCCGGATTAAACGGTTTTTGCAAAATTATTATCGCCATTCAATTTGGCGGCATCTAATTACCCTTGGATCAATTTTACGTATTTATGTCTAAAAAGTGCTTACTTTCATGCGTATTGCCTGGGCTACTACAGGCACCATTGCACGCGCGTATCGCTCACCGACGTACGCCAGCTCATCGGGCGCATCTGATTGGCCCGCCTTTAAAAATTAATAACAATTCAGGGGTTGATCTGAGACCCATACATGCTTATATCAATCGACTCAGAATGTCACACCCGACCCCCCATTTCAAGGAACGCATTCAGTTCCGGGACACCCTGTATATGCAACGGGGTATGGTTCGCCAATTGCCTCCGACTGGGTATAACATCTTAGCTTGTTATTTTCCGCAGTGGACCCTCCAACGGTGTCCGCTTTCTTGTTTACAAAGACGAACGTTACTTCGTTGGATCCCAATTTATTTTTATTGCCCACATTCCTTTTGGCACACTTAGGCTACGAAAATCTCTGGCAAGTTGTTGACAATCCTAATTAAAGATGTGCAGCAACGATCCAAATCGGCAGTAAAGGTTTTCGGATAATGAAAAAAATTAAGAGGTGAGAAAAAATAGAAAGAAGTTTCGCTGGACTCCAACTGTGCAAATTTCAACTCCGATGACGTTGAAGTACGCATTTTTAATTTTTTCATTTCATTATTTCTGTTACTATCTAAACTCTTGTTCAGCAGGCTAGGGTTATGGATCCCTAAGAAGGATTGCTAAAAATGTTTTCGTGATTATTGTAGGCCAAATGTAGTAAAAAATTGGGCAAAATGAAAAAAAAAAAAAAAAAAAAAATTGTTGGAATAAAATTTGGGTCGTTGGTATGTAACGATATTTTTTTCCTTTATTTTTATAAATTATCAAAAATTATATATATATAAATAAATATAAAATAAATTATATATATATATATCCAATATATATATATACAGGGTGTCTCAGAACTCAACGTTAAGCCGACACGGGGTGACAGGATTGATTGTAACCATCATGAGAAAAATCAGAAAAAAAATCTATCCCATGCAGTTTGAAAATTATGGGCATTTAAGAAAAACCTAGAAATTTGGTCAAACTAACCATTTTTCGGTTATTGTGAAACAAACCCAAACAAACCCAAACAATCCCAAGTTTCCTAGAATTAAGACTATTTGTTAAACGATGAATTTAAAATTTTCAAAATTTGTCTACTTTGAAAGGCCCTGTTTTATTTTTTTTTGCTTTATTTTTTTCTGATTTATTTTGTTTCTGATTTTTCTCATGATGGTTACAATCAATCCTGTCACCCCGTGTCGGTTTAACGTTGAGTTCTGGGACACCCTGTATATATATCCAATATATATATATATATATATAAAATCCAAAATTATCCATTTTTATAAATTATTTTTTCCCTTCACTTTTATTAATTATCCAAAGCCTTTTTTGCAAATCGAGGTCGTTAATTTTTAATAAGAATACGTAGAAATGTTTGAGCAATTCACACGACTAACATTGGCCGAAAAATGTTAAGTAATTGAAAAAAAGTAATTTTCGTTGCATTCCAACATGATCAAGTCCGTGATTATAGAGAAGAGGCTGCTGCGATGATTATTTTATCACCTTGTGCGGAATTCTCGATATTGTCGTTTGCATCATTACAATGCAATGTAAGATACATTTGGTTTTATTGGTCTCATTTTTTTCGGCAAAATCGGACTACTGATACTACTTGATATATTTTTTCAGATCTTTATCGGAGATCTACAAAAGAAATCTGAAATAATAAACGGAAAGGGCAGGTTTCACCCCTTAAGATCGTTTTTCCGACGATAACAAAAATACGTGTTGCCTAGTTTTCAACGCTTCATAAAATATATAAGTTTCAACAAAATCGAAGGACGACACCTGAGGGATGTTCCTTATAAGTCTAAAAAATAGTGAAAAAATGTTTTCTTTAAAAAAAATTACGAGAAGAAGCCAATTTTTTTTCTCCTCTTTAGGTATCTCCCCCCTTAAAAGAAAAAGAATTTTCGTTGCATTCTAAAAATGCGAACGTCGACACCAACCGAAGTTGCATAAAATTGTAGCCCTTTCGTTGTTAATGAGAATTATCCGGTTCCAATTGCATCTAATAAAGTAGACGTGGTGATCGAGAAGTTTGCCGATCTTTCAGTCGATTTTTTTTGCCATGACTCGTATTTTCATAGAGCATTCTTCGAAAACGGTTTTTTTTGGCGATGAATCATAGAGTAGTCGTTCGCGATTTTTTTCACTGTTAATACGAAAGTGAAAAAGAAAAGAATTGACGTTGCATTTGAGAACAAGAGACGGGTACACTCTCGCTGGCGCGTCGATCATCCGCGTGTACTTTCTCTCTGTTTCTCTATCTCGGTGTTCGCGCCCATTAAAAGTGGAGTGCATACAGAGACTCGAGAAATGAAAGAACACTCCGATGGCTCTGTATGACGTCAGTCTAGCTACTTCTATAAATATAAAATTTTCGGGACTAAAAAAAAGGCGAAAGGTCCACAGATAAGATCGGTAATAAAAAAAGTTGGACCCCCACGCTCTTTGGTCGAGACCGCTTTGGTGGAACATTTGTAATGCGTTCGTACGCAGTTTTTACGGAGGTGCAACCTTATCAGGTGGAACCTGCGTCTCAAAGTTTATTTTATTTGAAAAATGTTCAATGTGATGTTAAAATAATTTATAGATGTATTTTCTCATAATACATTTTTTTATAATTATAATAATTATTATAATCAATAGTTTTATATTTTCATTTTTTTCACTTTCATCTGTACAGGGTCCTTCCCCCTTAATACATTCCCCATATTCCAGTTGATATATAAAATTATATCAATAAGTTTATGTATAAATTATATATATATATATATTTGTATAAAATATTTATACAAATCACGTAAATATTTTTTGCACAATATTTGGTCACTTTTCGAAGCAACTACAACGTACCATTTGTCGAGATTTTTCTGCCAAGGATCCGCGAACTCGGTGGGTCAGTGACGTCGAGGATGCGGGTACATCGACATTTGCGTAATCGCGTATTTCATCACGATTCTTAACTTCGTATGAGCAACCCACGGATTTTTTTTCGCAACTCCACGTTACGTGCTAAATTTCCAATGTATCGACGATAAATTAGCACAAAGTGCGAAGTTAATTTCGGTGAATAGAAAAGCGCAAAAAGCGAGAAGAGAAGAAAAATCCACGTGCGAGCAAAGAAAAGTTGCATTATACACGAGATTGACGTTTGCATAGTTGGGATGCAATGAAAATTATTATTTTTCTACTGATGGAATTTCTTATGACAAATTTTGGTTGCGTGAAACGCTGAATCATTTTTTAAGCAGTTTCGGGACAATTGACGAAATGTTACCGTTTGATTCAAATTCGTACAGTAAATTTGTTGTCGTATACTGAATGCCAAAAAAATTCTCCATATTTTAAATCGACCGTCCACACCATTTCTATAAAATTTATAGTTGAAAAAAAACCACTTTTTTAACATAGGATATGCTTTAACATAGGACATGCCTACGCTTATCGCTGAATGGTAGTTTTAGGCACGAAATAACGTGAAAAAATGTTTCAAATGTTATGAAAAACTGGACGAATCATTCACTAAGTATATCATGGCAATTTCGTAATCAGTGTCATAATGTACTGAGTGTTTTGACAGTTTTTCATGACATTTTACACATTTGTTTAATATTTCGTGCGTAAAACTGACGTTCGGCGATAAACGTAGCTATTTCCCTATATTAAGGGGCTACATCCACCTTAAGGGCCTACATCCACCTATATTAAGGGGCTACATCCACATTAAGGCCCGAAAAAATAGCCAAATTCTAAATTTATTTCTGGGAAACGGTTTGTGAAAAAAACGCATTTTGTTTAACACGAAGGAACATAAATACGTGAAAAAAAAGCGAAATGTTTTTTCGTGACGTTTGGCCGTGGACTCTCTTCAGCTTAAACGTTTCATCTGAAATCTAAAAACCAAACGACTTATCCAAGTTAACAATAAATATAAGTCGATGTCGATCGTCAATTTTTTAAATATTTTTTTTTAACAACGCGTTGACAGATTGAAACACAAGCATACAAATTCTATGAAAAAAGTCGTCATTTTTATGTAACTATTAAAAAATGAAAATCGATTTTTGAAAAGTGAGATCGTCAACGACCTTCAAATGTTTCTCATCGTATCTCCGGTAAATTTGGAAACAATCCATCAAATGATTCTCGAGATATCACGTCCACCGACTTTGAAAACAGCGTTTCGAGAAAAACGCTTTTAGAATTAAAAATAGCTCATACAATTTTAGGAATCTTTCAGAGAAATTTTCAGGCAATATAGCTAAAAGGTGATACTGTCGAATAAAAATATTTTTGGAAAATGTCATTTTTTTACCCACCTAGGTACATATAGACATATAGCCGGTTAAAAAGTGTTTATATAAACGGTGTAGATGATCGATTTACTTTTGGAGGGTGCATTCAGTATATAACAATGAATTTACTGTATGAATTTGAATCGAGGTCGGGTTGAAATTCCGAACTTTGAATGGTTAGAACGCTCAAAAGTCCGAAAGAATTTTACCCGAAAGACCAAAACTCCGAAAATCTGAACACCCTCAAAATAATTCGGCTATGGAAGTTTTTAAAATTTCAAATTTTTCAATAAATCGACGAATTATTTAAGGCGTGACCCCCACTTGTAGCGCAAAAAAGGCCTTTTTCATGAATTTATTTAAAGAAAACTACAAAAAAAATTTAATCGATCAATATACTATCTTAAAGAACACATCTTGAAGAACTTTCAGTAATTTTTTTATTGAAAAATATTACATTGTTTAGTGGCAAATGGCCGTCAATGAAATAATGTTTTTATATACACGGTTTGCGGTGACCAACATTGCGGCGAAGTGGATCATCTGAAGAAAAAAAATGCGGATGGATTTAGTCAAATATAAGTATAAACTAGTCTTTAATCGAAGGATTTTAAAAAATATTTATTTTTCACAAAATGGCGGACAGTCAAAGTTAATGATTCGATTTTAACGAAAAAAACGGCCATTTTTTTCGTAAAAAAAAATCGAACGATTAAAGACTACATTTTTATGTATTAAATAAGCCTGCAAAATTTCAAAAAGATCGGTTCATTAGTGTTCGAGTAATCTTGGTCACCGACTTCAGAAATGCCATTTTGAGAAAAACGCGTTTAAAGTTTCAATTTCCGGTCGTTTACACAACGGATTCTTCTCTTTCAACGCTCATATCTCAGTCAATTTTGTTCGGATCGACTTGAAATTTTCAGGACATATTCTCAGATACTTATACTTCAAAAAAATGAAATAAAAAAAAATCGATTTTTTCAAAATCCCAAGTGGGGGTAACCCCACTTTTTTTTATTCAGAAATGATTTTACGTCAATTTTCAAATTTTTCTAGACAATGTTATACATTCTACATTATATACAGTCAACTGTGTAGACTTTCGCTGGCATAATCTTGACGAACCTTGTAATTTCGGAACATTGAAATTATGAATTTTAAACCGTCGGCGCATTTAAAGTTCGGAATTTCAACCGAGCCCTCATGTCAATATCATGCCAGCGAAAGTCTACACAGTTGACTGTAAATGATATAGAACGTATAACATTGTCTAGACAAATTTCAAAATTGACGCAAAATCACTTCTTAATAAAAAATAAAAAATCTTGAAATAATTCGTCGATTTATTGAAAATTTTGAAACTTTCAAAACTTCCATAGTCGACTTATTTTGACGGTGTTAAGACTTTCGGGGTTTTGGTCTTTCGTGTAAAATTCTTTTGGAGTCTTGATCTTCCGGGGTACTATTATTTCGGAGTTTTGAGCGTTCTGACCATTCAAAGTTCGGAATTTCAACTCCCCTTTGAATCATATGGTAACGTTTAGTCATTTGTCCCGAAACTCCTCAAGGCGCTTATTTAGAAATTTAGAATTTACGATGTGCAAAAAAATATTTTGTAAGATAATAAAAATGAGGAAAAAAAATATATAAAAAAGAATTTTCGTTGCATTCCAACGATGTAAACTTCAAGACCATTATTACATTTCAATCGCTTTAGCATGTGCGTGCATGCGCGCGCATGTGTATGTGTGTATTTCGTCAGAGAGTCATGAATCATTCACACCCATAGCCCTTTCGATGTCGCGCAATGCCATACGTCTCATTGCCTCAGCACACCCAGATGGAATTCGAGTTTCTCGTACACTGAGCGCCTTTTCATTTCACCGATCGCTTCTCTTCACCTTTATTTCACGATTCTACCTCCTAATATTTACTAACAATGCGCTAAACACCGTTTACGTAATTTTCTCTCGTTACAGTCTTTTCGTCGAGGTCGACATGTCAGATACACTTCTGCGTAGGCGTTCTTCTTTTCGGGGAATGTCATTGTTGTCGTTGGTCTCCATAATCGCAATAACAATGCGATTATATCAAGTACATTTAGGGGTTAGGCCACTCTAGAGGCCGAAAAAATAAGCTTTTTGGAGATGTTTTTTTTTTCAGAAAAACTACAAAATAAATCGAGATTACAAAAAAGGGTGTTTATCGTACATATCAATGACTGTATACAATAATTTTGTTGAAGCGATTAATTTCAAAATGGCGGCTATGCAGCGTTTATCTCCAAACTACATTTTTTAAGTTGGCCGGAAACATAACTCGGACAATTTTCAACCGATTCACTTGAAACGTTGAATATATCTTGAAAAATACATTGACTATGGAAGTACTTAGGATTTTTTTTATATTGCATAGTTCGTTTGTTATTAACAATTATCTAACGAAATTTTTCACTTTCCAAAAATTTGCCTTAAAATCGTCAGATAATTGTGAATCGGTTGAAAATTTTGTGAGTTGTGTTTTCGACAAACTTAAAACATGC
The DNA here is from genome assembly GCA_964007375.1 of Ophion obscuratus. Classification (NCBI taxonomy): domain Eukaryota; kingdom Metazoa; phylum Arthropoda; class Insecta; order Hymenoptera; family Ichneumonidae; genus Ophion; species Ophion obscuratus. The sequence goes on from OZ023313.1 coordinate 5,688,706, forward strand.
AGTTTTGAGATAAACGCTGCACGGCCGCCATTTTGAAATGAATCGCTTCAAAAAAATTATTGTATACAGTCACTGATATGTACGATAAACACCCTTTTTTGTAATCTCGATTTATTTTGTAGTTTTTCTGAGAAAAAAATGCCCAAAAAGCCTATTTTTTCGGCCTCTAAAGTGGCCTAAGGCCTTAAGTGTTCATTGAAACTTGTCAAGGAAACTTTGAGAATGGCAAAACTGAGAGTCATTCCCAATTCTGAATAATTATAATATTCGTTTGTTAAAGTAATGACTTGGGAAGTTTTATCAAAATTTGGGGTATGTCAATGGACATACCCCAAATTTTGATAAAACTGTGATTGCAATACTTGATGGATTGAAACAAGATGGAAAACTCGCCGCAATGATGAAGTCGAATTTTGCACCGTTGCGCATATGATCGTGCTACCATTTAGGCTCTACCCTAAAGAATAATGAGGATGAAATTTGCAACGTTGGCATAGAACGATTTTCAAGGCCTCTTCATTTTGATTGGTATCAAAAACCTTTTTTTCCAAATTGTCGACGTATATATGTAATGAGAATAATTGAAAGTTTTCCAGTGATTATCATAACTAATATCGGCAAAAAATGTGTTTTTTTATCAATTGAAAAGAATGAGTTTGCGCAAAACGACAAACATTTTTTTTGTCATTCTTTAGATAAGTGACTTTTCCGAAAAATTACCCTAACATTTTTTTTCTATTTTCTTATTTGTTGGATTATAAATGATGATATTCAGTCGGGGGAAGCTCAAATTCACCCCCCCCCCCCCCCAATAAAAAGTTGTGGAGTTTTGAAGTTCGCGGAAACACGTGATAAAATATGGCATTTTTGAACATTTCGACGAAAATGTCTTAAGGGGTAAGGTCACTGTAACGGCCCAAAAAAAAAGGTTTTTTCACTAATTTTTTGCTCCCGAAATTGAAGGTATTTGAAAAAAAACTTTTAATGGTGTTATCGGGCATACATTAAACTTTATTATAAAATTTTTTTACAGTAAAAAAAAAAACAAAATGGCGGTTCCACAGCTATCTTCCCGGGACATGTTTTGCTTCCAGGGCTCCGCGGCACGCAGCACCACTGGTGCACTTTTGAATCTAGAACAAAAAAAAAACCATTAATCTAGAGGGCTATAGCTAGAGAATGTCGATCGGATTTTAAAAAGTATCAATTTTTGTGGATTTGGCGTGCGTTTGAAAAAAAAAATTGATTTTTGACGAAAAAAACGGCAAGTTTTTTGTTAATAAAAAATCAATAAATAAAGTTCTTGAAAATTCCGATCGACATTCTCAAGATAATGTAAATGTTCACATCTGGTTAAAATTTCAAGTAAAAAAAATGAAAATTGTTCGAGTTATGCTGCGTGCCATTTTGAAAAACCATGTTTCGAGAAAAACGCGTTTAAAGTTTTGCGAATAGTTTGTTTGGGTTTGTTTGGGTTAAATAGTTTGTTGTGTAAATAGTTGGGTTAAATAAAAAATAGTTTAAACTATTTTTTAAGCCAATAAAAAAAAATCGATTTTTCAAAAAATTTACAGTGGCCTTACCCCTTAATGAAAAAATTTAGCTTCTCCCGATTGAATATCATCATGTATAACCCAATAAATAAGAAAATAGCAAAACATTATTTTTTCGAATAGTCACTTACCTAAAGAATTAACCTCGTAATATATTTGTCGAATCGATTCCCGATTAATTCACAACTCTCGAGTATATGGAAACAGGCGTTGTAGAGATGTTTATGAGTAGCTTAGTGTCTATTTGAATTCTTACGGTAAAAATTACTATAAATGGCGGTAAGATACAGCGAGCTAGGGGAGGATGAGAGAGAGAGAGAGAGAGAGAGAGAGAGAGAGAGAGAGAGAATAGCCGGTGTCAAACTATCCGAGTTTGACCATATCCTCGAGTTATATGCCGACCCACGTGCAGCCCAGTTCGAGAAGCGAGCATCGATCACTCGCGGCCATGTCCCTCGTAGTTTTGCAGCGGTACATGTGTGCCTCTCCTTCCCGCACCCATATGTATTTATTTATACATTTCCTTTTTCTCGTTCGCTTAGCATAGCGAAACTCACTGCCGATATTTTCGCCTCGCGCGCACACACACACACACACACACACACTCGCGCGTACACAACGGGCAGAGATACATCTCGCGATTCTAGTAACAGACCACGTGGCGAGAGTTTCTACTTCCGGCTTCGACAATGCGAATAACATAACTACGTTATTGCGTACGAATGGGCACGTGTGCACGCGAGGCAAATACTTCGCGTTGGTCGATTGTTCCTCTTTGTTAAAGGATAAACGATACATTATAGTTGTCAAAAAATGTGGTAATTGTTTTTCCGGGAACATAAATTTCGCACGTTCTCGTTAAGCGTTCCGCACGAGCGTCGGGAGTAACTTTTCTATTTTTCACAACGTTGTACCATCTGACCATTGGTTGTGCTATTTGACCATTGGTCAGATAGCACAACGTACAGTAAAAGTACCCAGTAAAAAGTACGGTAAAACAGTCATTACAAAATAATTAAATTCGAATAATCGATTAATGCTATTTGTTTCGCCCAGGCAAGCATTAAGAAATCTATACATTTCAAAGAACACGTCCTGACTGATTCATCAACGCTGAGTCAGACAGCCGAAGTTAATTACATGAAATTTTAAATAGTAGGTTGCTTTTGTGACGTAAGCACTGACTAAGAAGGGATTTTGCGAAATTCAACCCTCAAGGGGAGAAAAAGGGAGGCAGTTTCCATAGAAAATTAAAAAAATCTAGTCGGATTTACTTGAAATTCGGTATTCGCATTTCTTGACACAATTGATGAAACACGTATTTCAGCGTTTTTAGAAATTCAACCCCTAAGAGGAAAAAGAGGGAGGCAAAGTTTGTTTGTAAAATATTGGGTTGGTAAGAAAGTTTTGCGACACACAACATGAGTAAAATATAAAAACATTTTATTTTAACAGTAAACAATTATTCAGTAATGTATGCTCCCTCTGTATCTACAACTCGTGCCCAACGCTCTGGTAGACTTTGCACGCCTGCATTCCAGAATTCTTTGGGTCGTGAATTGAAAAAGTCGACCAGTGTATTTTTGAGATCCGCGACATCATCAAATTTTTTATCTTGTAAATTTATTTTTTCAAGCTCGAAACAGATGGTAGTCGGTAGGTGCTAGGTCTGGTGAATACGGTGGATGTGGTAGAACTTCCCATCCCAGCTGCGAAATAGATTGTTGTGTCATCTTAGCTACGTGGGGTCGAGCATTGTCGCGGAGAAACCGAACTTGGAGACGTTTACGCCTTTTTTGTTTGATAATTTCAGCCAGCTTTTGCAGTTGTGCAAAGTATTTGCATTTATCGTGATGTTAGATGGGAGCAGTTCGTAATATAGCATGCCCTCAGAATCCCACCAACAACAGAGTAAAACTCTCTTCACTTCACGGGGCAGCTTAGGGGTCGGATCTGGTTTTTCTCCTTTCGGTAGCCATTGTCGCTTACGTGTGTAGTTAACATAAAGCACCCAGCTTTCATCTCCAGTGACTATTTCTTGAAGAAAATCCTTTCTGTGTGGACGTTGCAGGAGTGAAAGACAGATGGACATGCGTGTCGCTTTGTTTGATTCGCTGAGATCGTGTGGTATCCAAGAAGAAACAACTTTTCTGTATCCGAGATTTTGTAAATGTTGGAGAATCGTGGGATGGCTACAGCCGAGTTTGTAAGCTAATTCCCGTGACGACGTATTAGGCTTTGCCTTTGTAAGTGCTCGTAGTTCTTCATCGTCAACAGTTGATGTCCTGCCGGACCTAGGTTTGTCTTCAAAAGATGTATCGCCAGAACGGAAACGCTGGTACCAAAGGGATATCGTTGAATGATGAACTACGTTGGCCTTGAACACACTACACATATTAGCGGCTGCGGTTCTTGCAGAACGCCCTTGTAAAAATTCGTAATATGCAATCGATCGAAGTGCACTATGATCCATCTTCGCTCGTACTGTCTGCGCGGAACAACTGACTCGCTTATATACCCTACGGCATGGAAGGTTCTAGACTAGTCTTGAATATACTACTCTCGAATGTTGTAGAACTTCGTTAGAAGAAAATATATTTTATTCGAAAGGAAAGTGTCGCAAAACTTTCTTACCAACCCAATATAAAAAATCTGGTCAGAAGATTTACTTGACACTTAGTATTAGACTCTTCAACACAATTAATAAAACACGTATTTCAGCGTTTTTCGAAATTCAACCCCTACTCGTGTAGAAATTTGAGTCGAGAAAAAGTACTGCCCCTGATCTGCCTTCCCTAGATAATATCGGGCTCTGGTCGGCCCTTTCACCCTGGAATAGGTTCGCAGTGTAGCGGGTCTAAGGCTAGGTCCCGATCCGCCGTTCCCTTTCTGGGGAACTGATCAGGAACGGGCCGGAGAACAAGCGGTAAATGACCAGGAAAGTTGTGGGGATAGAACGGGGAATAACCAGGAACAAACGAGGAAATTAGAAACGACGTTTCGTGGTTTTTGGAATCCGTGAGAAGGTAAAATCGGGAGTGTATTCACCTTCCCGGCTGGAAATTTAGTTATGGCCCTAATCACGCTCGGATCAGGTTGCCCGACTGCCGTTATATGGCACTGGTATGGGAATCTGATCAGGGCGTGAACAAAAATGTAACGCTGTTCCTGATAACGGCGGGATCTGGCAGCCTGATTACGCCCGAATCTGGCGCCTTATGATGGCGTGTATACGGCTGCTTGATCGGATGTATTATAGAAAATACACAGAACGAATAACATCGAACTTTTTTAGTTTATTGAATATTTAACATCAAGTTACATCTGAACAGTTTGACAACAAAACATATATTTCTTAACATGGAAATGGGGATAGGAAGACATGGGGATCTTCTTCGCTGCCATTAGAACCGTCTCCGCTGACATGGAGATCTTCTTTGCTGGGGTTGAGATTCTCTGCGCTGACATAGGGATTTTCTTCGCTGCCATTAGAACCCTCTCCGCTGGCATCGAGATCTTCTCTGCTGGTGTTCGAATCCTCCCCGCTGGCATTAGGATTTTGTTTGCTGGTAGCTTTATCAAGACTTTCCTGATCTTGAATTTTGTCATTCGGGTCTCTTTCTGTAAATATTCAATTTTTTCGTAAACAAAACAACGGATTTCATTCTCATTTTTTAAATTATGTTTTATTTTGATATTATTCTATTTTTAATCTTTAAAAAATATTTTGTATATTTTTCAATTTTTTATTTTAATTTTTATATTTAAAAAAATATATTTTACATTGATATTATTCTACGCCCAAGTGTATAAAAATTCATAAAGTTTGTAAAAGTTGAAAAAAGTAAGGTTATACATACCTGGTACTTGTACCGATGATCTCGACTCGTCAACTTTTTTTCTCCGCACGACATCTCCTAACACACAGCCGTGTCAAATACCGCTTCCTCTCTTTGCGATTCATAACGTTTTCACTTTATGTGCTCCTTTTTATGTATCGCGAAAACTTTCAAGTTTTAACCCAAACACGATGTATACAATGACACACGTGCAAGCAAAGTTTTTAAAAGCAAAAGTAGCGTCACCACTTTAGCGCTAGCCTGAGCACTGCCATGCATAGGCCTCCTAATAGAGCCATATTAGGGCACTGATAAGGCAAACCAGATTATGGCCATTTTCACGTTTGCCATAAGTTTGCCTGACCTGTGGCTGCCTGTTCACGGCAGGCTCACGGCCGAATACAAATTCCCGTAATACGGATAGCCACACAGGTCCCTGATCACGGCCTGATCATAAATCCGGCTAGCCTGAACAAATTTCCAGCCGGGTTAGTATTTCGACAACATATTGTTTGTTGGTTATCCACTTGCTAAGGTAGTATATGAGTGTACTAAAAAACGTACACGGATCAATATGCGAACGAAAAAGGCCTACAGTGCAAAGGGTTATTTCGCAAGTATCGCAAAATCATAAGTGTAAGTGCACCCTGTAAACATAATACTTTTGTACGTGGTAACAACTCACGGGACGAACTTTTATCCTCGTACGATGGTATCTCGCTTACGCGAAGCGCTTCGCTTGTAGCCACCTGGCGGATTATTGGCGAAACACATTCAGGTAATGTCTTCCCGGCCAGAACATTGATATTTCCCAACATGGTTCAAGGCGTTCGAAAACCACGAATGACCTGCTTTACTTGTTTGCCTCATAAAATAAATTGGCTATTCTTTGTGCTCAAATCATTAGTTATTGTAATCCCGGTATTTATGAATACAGATGTATTAGTTTCATCCCTGTTCATAGTTCATCCTGAACTTTTGCACGCAACAGGAATAGTACTCCCAGTGAGCTCCGCCAGCTGTGAGAGAAGTTTTTCTGCCATGTGGTGAATAAAAACGTGGCTTAGAAGCACAATGCTTTAGCACAATGCTTTTCTCATATGTCACTGCTGAACACGAATAAAAAGATATTGTTGAACAGAAATCCAACAATAAATGTGTTTGGTCGATTTGTTGAAACAAATGGATATATATAATTAAGTACCTACTGAAAATGAAGTTTAAAGACTATATAATTGAGTACCTACTAAAAGTGAAGTTTAAAGACTGATAACTGGATTAAAGAATAATGAAAAATTAGTTGATTATGTTTTAAGGTATTGCAAAAGTTTGATATTAATGTTAACGTAAATGTGTGATTAAAGCTTTATATTTTATGTGTGTTACGTGATTATCGACTTTTATGTGAATTTGATTTTGAATAAAGATGAATGTTAATGAAACCACCTTTTTGTAAACCCCCCCCCCCCCCCTCCAGTCTTCCCACCATAAGAAATGCTGGCTACGCGAATACTTCTAACAGGTAGAAAACGTTTTTTTTTGCTACGTTGGATTTTGATGATATCATCCTTTCGATGATATTGAACTTTGCATAGTTGGAATGCAGCGAAAATATTTTTTTTACATACTGGTCCATTTTTTCGTTAGCACATTTAGGCTACAAATATCATTGAAATATTTTTGAAGATGCTTATCAGGGATCTATAACCTAAAACTGCAAAAGACGAGTTGAGATAGTGATAAAAATTAAGAAATGAAAACATAAAGGACTTTTTTTTTGCATTTCAACGGTGCAAACTTCAACACCATAGTCTTCGACCTATTCGACGATCCGAAATCGCTAAAACTGTTTGAATCTCAGAATTTTTCATGGTCTTGACGTTTGCATCGTTGGAATGCAACAAAAAGTTTTTTTCATATTTTTATTTCCTCACTTTTATCACACAATTTTTCCGGCTCCAAATTCTTGATCTCTAAATAAGTGGCTAAAAAAATAATTAAGGCTTTTTCGTAACGAAAATTTGCCAAAAGAAATTCCGGCAGTTGAAGAATAATCATTTTCATTGCATACCAACGATGCAAACTTTAATCTCGTAAGTTTTCGAGCTTGAGAAATCTGTGAGCTTTTCAAGCTTGACATCTTGAAATTCTTCGAGGATCTAGAATCGAACATTTTGTTTTATTTTTTCAAACTATTTTCCAAAGTAAAATCTCGTACGTCTAACTGTAAGTAAACGCTAAAAAAATCGTCGAGTAACGCGAAAAATGGCACAACAACTGGATAACAAAAGGAGGATAAATATGACGTCAAAGTTTGCATCGTTGCATGCAACGAAAATGATTTTCTTTCAATTTCCCAAATTTCCTTGAGCAGATTTGAGCTACGAAAATCACGCAAACATTTCTCAGGATTTTTGTTCAGCTCGCTACAACAAATTTGCGAAATATGATTTTGGATAATAATGAAAATAAAAAATTGAAAAAAAAGTCGTTGCATCCCAACGATACAAACTTCAACCCCATGGATAAAAACTCTTTGAAGTGGCCGAATTGTTTTTTTCGGCGTATTTTCTTAATTGACGCATGCTCAGCGTTTCTAATAAGTTTTTTTTGTTCTCTGGATAAATCGTTCCACACATTCGCCTCAAAGAGTCCATTGATGGCGTGTCATGAGGGCCCGGGATGAGACGTATCGCGTACACATATCGATAAGCCCGAGCAAGAAAAACCCGAGCTTATATACCGGTTGTGCTCGTTTCTTCGTCTGTTTACGTTTCATTATTCGAGGGACGCATTTCGTGGCGCGTTTCGTATTTCTAAGCTGTTAGATGTTAACGCCCGGAATAGAAACCCGTGTATTAAAGGGTGAGACGAAGAACGAGCGATGGGGGGCAAGAGGGAAACAGCGGCATCGTAGTCCACGACTTCCTTGATTTTAATACGAGACCCAAGACGACGACAGAAATATTTCTACGGGCACATAAGCACACCCGTCTGTCCCACTCAAATGGAAAGGCTTTTTTCACCTTTATTTTCCAACGCGGAGCATTGTACGTACGCGGAGTATGGATTTTTTCACGAAACATTTCGACCGACATTTTAGTTTTGGCACACAGGTAAAATTACACATGGAAAGGTAATCGTATAAATAACATGGTATTGGCGTTTGCTTCGTTGCACTGACAGAAAAATTCTATTGATATTAACTAAATGCGACTATTTGATTTTCTTAATTTGAATTAACTAGATTTTTCGTGAAATCAATTTTTTTCGAATGCATTCAATTGTTAGAATTATTTATTTTAAATATATTTATTTATTCAAATCAACATCTATTTAATATCGTCTCATAACGAAATATTTGATTTATTCCTAATAAATCTGTGATTCGGTTTCATTTGTTCAAAAAACAATTTAGTTGGATCCACTAAATCGATTTAATTTTTATTTATTTAATTAAAATAGCATTTTCGTAGAGTCAAACATTTTTCTACTCGATTGAATTAATGGTCTGTCGATATTGCAACACACAAATCGGGGGTAGAGGGGGGAGAGAGAGGAATTATATATAAGTTGTGTTGAAAAAATCTGTAGCATGATATTCGATAAAACTCTAATGATCACAATGATGTTAACTAATTGATGTAATTTATGTGGTACAACAAATAATTACAGGAATTCATTTAGTCTCTGATGGCACATGTGCAACTGAGATGTTATAAACCATTGTTAATATACATCCAATCACCCAACCTCACTAGAATTGAGGAAAAATAATGTTGAAAAACAAACACAACAAACGCAAGTCGAAAGACACCAGGAATGCACACACTCGTGTACAACGAACCTACTTTCTACACCATAATAGTCTAGAGACCCTAGGGGCAAGAGGATTAAACATAAATATGTAACTAATAAGAACAATAAATACCTTTGAATGAATGAATTATGTTATAAACACGCCACCGCAGAGCCAGCGTGCGTAGCTATAGTCAAGTAAGAGAAGAAAGCCGAGCACTTTTTAGCGTAGAATTAGAATTTTTTTACTAACACCCGAATTCATAGTCGTTCCGTAAGAAATAAGGCCTTGTTCTTTGTTCTGAACAAAGAATGAGGAATAAGAATTTCTCAAGGTACATCTATGAATACGGGTGTAAAGATAGATGGTTGCATACTGAAAGTAAGCCCAGTGACATTTTGCCCCTCAACTCGCCCCAGCCCTTAGAAATAGGGGTTGAAAACTTAAAAATCGCCGTATCTCGATAATTAATAGCCCGATCAAAAAATGTTTCAAACAAAAGTTGTTTGGAATAATGAAATACGTATAAAGTTATATGACGTCCAACCCCAACAATTAGAAAATTTGGGCTTGATGCGAAAACAGTACACTAGGAAATTGTAACAAAAATTTAAATATTAAAAAAAAATCGATATATATATATATTGAATCAGGATGCTACAGCACCCTCGGTAGCGCAGGGGCAGCCCGTGCAGTTATAGGTAGGTAGGTTGTAGGTTCGATTCCATATGTAAGCGAAATATTTTCTTCGATTAAGGGGAGATATACACTTAAGAGCCGGAAAAAGGTCATTTTTGTGAATTTTTTCAAGGAAAACTATTTGAAATTTCGGATTGGGGTTTTAATTACCTAAAAGCATATACGTTCGAAAATATGTTTAATTTTCTTTATTTAAAAATATCAAAAATATACAAGGATATTGTATGATCCTTGGAGCGTCGTAAAAAAATCTGCGTATACGGTACCCACTGGCGTTTCTTCAAAAATCATCTGAAAAAAAAAAACCAAAAAGATTATTAAATTAGATACTATAATCTAGTACTTGTCATTGCCGATTTTGAAAATATCGATTCATGACAAAATGGCGGACGTTTGAACATAAATAGTGATTTTTGGGCCAAAAATTAGTTCTTATTTTGCCTATAAAACAAAAACCAAGTAACGGGAAAAAAATCCTATGACAAGTACTAGATAATGGTGTATAGAATAACCGCAAAAAATCTCAAGGCAATCGGTTCATTGGTTTTCGAGAAATTTTGGGTACCGATTTGAAAAACGCGTTTGAAAATTTGGGAATGAATGAATCATGAAATTTGTCAACTTACATGGAATCATCGATACCAGGCCTATAGTGTAGGTCTTCTAAGGTCGACGGAATGTTCATAGCTTCTAAATCCTCGACCATCTAGGTGTATATCTCCCCTTAAAATCATTTCAAAAAGCCAGGAAATTACGATCTATGATGAAAAATCATTCTGGTAGAACTTTAAATTGAGTATTTTATTTTATATTCGATTTGTTAAATATTCTATGCATATAGTACACTTGGATTTGCAGTGTATATTGTAACCAAATGAAGACTTATTCGAATCTTCATTCGTATAATTTGAATATATTTGATATGTACAAAAATTACTGTAACTAATTTTAAAAAAGGTTTACAAGAAATTGGATTGAAGTAGGCCGTGAGACAAGGAAAAAACCTACTTTATTTAAATAGATCCTATTGAAACGTAATTTTTTTTTTGGCGGTGCGGAATACAATGGATATACTTTTTTCCTATTACCGATTTTTTTTTGCCACATTGAGGATACCAAATTTAGTGGAATATTTTTGAAAATCCTTACAGTGGATCCATAACCTAAACCTGCAAAAAGAGTTTAGACAGTAATAAACGTAAAGAAATGAAAAAAAATGTTATACATTTTTTGAATAACAAAATGTTTTTTTGTTTGAATAACAAAATGAAAAAAATAACAAGGATTCCAACGATGCAACGTTCGACACCATTGAATAATAACAATAACAGTGAAATGACAATATCGCAATCGAAATGAAATTTATGACCCGGAATGACGGCGAAACACGCTTGTCGAACAACGTTCGGATCCTCGGGAACTCGGTGTTTCGCGTGTAAAAGACTCTCGCGGTAGACGAAGTTCACAAAAGTCAAACCCCCGCCCATTTTCGTGGAAAAGGTCATTCGCGGGGACGTGGCAACGTACGCCGAGAGAAGGTGGCAAAAGAGCGCGGGCTTCTCTCGTTGTTCATACACGATATCTTTACTGCATCCTATTATGTTGTCCTGTTACACGTTGTACACATGCCAGGCTCATAAATAGATATATTGGATATTAGATACGAATCTAACATTTTCAACGAGCCGCCGAACAAGGTTCGAGCCGTGGCCGCAATTATGTGTAATTAGAAAGAAAAAGAATATTTCGACTTGTTGAACGCCCCTCGTAACCATTCAGACCTCGTGAAAACAACGCCTCTTCCGGATCTCCATTCGTTCACGACTGGAGTCCGGATTATTAATTTATCCTCGACTTATACGCCACGCTGCTATTTATCTCTAAATAATACAATTGGCAATATATGAAATTGAAATAAATATGGAAAAATCTAAACAAGTATTGAAAGTATTTAAGTATTAACTGTTAAAGGGGGGGGGGGGACCTTTAGGCGAGGAAAAAATTCCCGATTTTTCCACCATTTTTGAGACTCCGGCTATGTTTTATTACTACTTTTAGCTGTAAAATGGTATTTTTTCATATTTATTAATCTTCAAAAATGACGGAGGTATGGGATAGTCTTCTAAACGGGTTGCGGCGGATGTTGTCAGACGGCGTGACACGTAGCGTCGGCGGGATTTGTCTGAAAAAAAAAACAATGAAGATTTTTCTATCATTAACACTCATACGGAGAATATGAACCAAGAAAAAGTGAGAAATGTTGAAAATCGATGAAATGGTACGCTTTGAAATAAAAAGATTGAATTTTCCGAAAAAAATTGCTACCCTTTGCAATAAAAAATACGTCTTGTTTTCATTTTCAAGAACAGTTAGGTTCATATTTTAGACAAAAAGGTTAGATAGATTTCTAGAAAATTTCATCGGAATCGGACGATTAGTTTTTTAGCTATACGTCACGCCAGTTTTTAAAATGCAGTTTATCCGCCATTTTTTCAAATTAATAAAAAAAAACATGTAACAGCTAAAAGTAGTAGTAGAGAGCGTCTTAAAAGTGGCGAAGAAAGCTTTTCTTTAAAAAAAAATGATGCAAAACAGCAAATTTTTTCCTCGGCTAAGGGTATCTCCCGCCTTAAAGTATTGAATTGATTAAAGTATCGATTAGTATAGATTGATGTTGATTAGTATTCATTGAGGGAGGACACCACCGGTTATTTCCAAATTTTCTTGTCTTTTTTTTGTCGGTTTATGTTATAATATATTATTTATTTATATTGTTTATATTACATTTATTTATATTTATATTTATTTATATTTATTTATATTTATTATATTACATTATATAATTATTCCTACATATAATATGATAATATATGTTGCGTAATAATGTAACATATTTATGACATATATATATATATAATATAAAATGGATACTTATGCATTTCTTTTGATTTCTGCCGGCCAATTCTACCTACAAAAATCCCTTAATTATTTTTAATTCACTTATTCAGAGATCTACAATATAAATACAAAAAAGAACCTTGAATAATGACAAAAATAAGAAAATTAGAATATGAAAAAAAACTTTCGTTGCATACCAACGATGCAAACTTTAAAAACATTTCGCACCATCTCCTTGCCCTCGCTCTCCTCTTCCGTCAGGATAATATCTCGGTATATCGAATATCCAGTTTATTTACGGAAAATATTTTCGAAATAAAATTATATTCGTGAAAATTATTAAAAATAGTTCAAAATCGCAATGTTTAGGATAATGAAAACAAATCGACAAAAGAATTCCTGCATTCTGCAATTTTAACGCGAAAAAAAGTGATTGTTATTAAGGGGCTACCTAGTAGCCGTTTACCTACATCTACCTAGAGGCCCGGAAGAAATTAGCAAATTCCGATTTTCTTCCGAAACGCATATTCTTCAACACAATGGTACATATATTGAGAGCCTTTGAAAAAAATCACAGAAAAATAACAAAAGCATGAGATTTTTTGCGACGTTTGGCGGTGGTCACTCTTCAGCTCAAACGGTCCATCCGAAAGCTAAAAACCAAACGGGTTATTTAAGTCAACAATAAATACGAGTCGTTGACGATCGTCGATTGTTAAAATAATTTTTTTTTAACAACGTCGCGACGTATTGCAACTCGAGCATACAAAACCTATGAAAAAAAGTCGTCATTTTTACGTAACTATTAAAAAAAGAAGATCGATTTTTTAAAAGTGAGATCGTTAACGACCTTTAAATGTTTCTCACCGTATCTCATATAAATTTGGAAACAATCCATCAAGTGGTTCTCGAGATATCATGTCCACCGACTGAAAACGGTGTTTCGAGAAAACGCGTTTAAAGTTTTAAGTATCGTGCTGCTACCGCTCGCCGGGCTGACTGTTAGATGCTCCAGCTCATTCAATTTTAGGAATATTTCAATGAATTACCTACCTAGGTAAATGAAGCCCCTTAAAATTCCCCAGGGTTGGAATTGTGTAGGGAAAGGGGGCCCAAAGCGAGCACCCGGCCTAAAGCGGGCATCCTCCAAAAGGCTAACGTTTCAAAACTTACCGCGGTTTCGCGACTCAGGGACGTTGCTTTCATCCCGTCCGACCTGCCGCAGTCATGAAGCTCAAAGGCAGCCAACTGCGCGCCAAAAAAAAAAAAAAGAAAAAAATTCACGGGTTTTTATGAAAAAAAAAAGCAAAGTATATACATCGTGTTTTGTCTATTTGTGAATAAAATACATCAATACTAAAATGTGACTATTGTTATATGCCTAATTCACATTGTTTTATTCATATTTGCTTAAATGTATTCCAATCATTTGTTGGTCAGGTTTGATGAAAATGTCAAGTGGCGCAGAGGGGCAAAGCAGGCAGGGCAAAGCGAGCACGTGCCCGCTATGCCCAGTATAAAATGTGGGTGGCTATGTAAAATGATGTTGAGACTTTATTTAATTTCCCTATTTATTTATTGAAGGAAATCGAGCACGTGCCCGCTATGCACTAGTGACAGGTGATTGTGTGGAATTAAGATGATAATAGAAGACAGAAGATGACGATGTGACTTTATTTTAATAATTTTCCCATTTATTTATCCACGTAAGAACTGACCAATACGCTATTATTTATTGTAACTGTTTTGTACATATTTGAAAGTAGTGTTGTTACCTTCTTATAACGATATCCACTATTATTTTCAGATGATAAATAAATATAAAAGAATGCCACAAGAAGCTTATTGGGATAAGCGCCTAAAGAAGGATTTGAAAACTAAGGAAAAGCCAAAAAGGTCAAAAAAGAAACAAACTGCAGACAAGGAAAATTACGTGTCCATTATATGCAACGACCCATATATAGACCCTCCCACCGAAGACTGGATTCAATGCAATGACTATCAAATGTGGGCTCATGATGCGTGCACTGCTTACCCTGGTGTTGGATCATTTTACTGTGATAATTGCCAAAAAAATAAAGTTTACTCACTGTTAAGAAGACACTTTAAGTTTTTGTTCTTTTATTATAATAGTAATGATTCGCCTGTAATGAAATATGTGGGTACATTCATAGTTTTTTCACCATATGATTCCCTATTTTCGTGTTATTTATGCCTAATTTCAGGAAAAAGTGCAGGGTGCCCGCTTGATAATATATAAATTATTATATTATATATATATTATTATATATAAATATAATATATAAATTATTTTATTCAAAATGTTAAGCACATGAAAGAGCAACATTTCAACAATATTTTTTTAAAAATCATCCAAAAATCGTGTGGTTGCAAGGTGGGGCTATACAGTGGAATATGGAGAATGTATTAAGGGTAAAGAACCCTGTACAGATGGAAGTTACAAAAGACAAACCAAAAAAGCAACAAAAAAAATTGATTCCCTATTTTCGTGTTATTTATGCCTAATCTCAGGAAAAAATACAGGGTGCCCGCTTTATAATATATAAATATAATATATAAATTATTTTATTCAAAATGTTAAGCACATTAAAGAGCAACATTTCAACAATATTAAAAAAAAAATCATCTAAAAATCGTGTGGTCGCAAGGTGGGAGTATACAGTGGAATATGGGGAATGTATTAAGGGGGAAGAACCCTGTACAAATGGAAATTACAAAAGACAAACCAAAAAAACAACAAAAAAAGTTCATCCAAAAATTTGGGAAATTCAGTCGGTGGGACCTGGTTTTCGGAGACCCCTGAAAAAGTGTCCTCGTGGTGGTCAGGATTACTCATGATAGTTTTATCTGAAATTAAAAAACCAATTTTTTTCTGTCAGTAGATAAGTATAGCTCGTGATTCAACGAAGGATTTTTTTTTAAATTGATATTTGAATTTTAGGCAGAGTTGTATGCAAGGTCAATGTTTGGTAAAATTTACCCTACGTATAGCCTTGTAAAATGAGTTGCAATCGAAAAAAAACCTTCGTGAAAAAACGTGATCGGTAGTGGACAATGATTGGCCGATGTTCGACGCCAAGCTTGCCAACATTGGCACTCGAGCTTGGCCCGATCATCGACCGAGCCTTGGATGATAAGAGCGGCCCGATATTCGCAATCAATATTGGCCCTAGAATGGCTTATGAGAATCGGCCGAGCATCGCGTAGGAGTTCATTCGAGAATCGGCCAACAATAAGCCCCCTCAAGATTGCCATCATTGGCACTCGAGCTTGGCCCGATTATCGACCGAGTCTTGGCGGATAATTGTGACCCAATATAGATCACCAAAATTGGTCCTGCACTGCCAAAAAAAAAAAAATTAATTATTTTTGTATTGTAATTCGTCATTACCTGGTCTTTCGAAATGATTAGTTCGAAGAAAATATTTCACCCATATGGGGCTCGAACCTTGAACTTCCCTACTCATAGCCAAACACGCTGCCCCTATGCTACCGAGTGCTTGTGACATTTCAATCGCAGATATGGCATAAGATACCAAATGGATTCTCATCATTATTTGTATCACATAAACTATATCAATTAGTTAATATCATTGTGATAATTAGAGAGTGTTATCGAATGACATGTTATAGAATATTCAAACCTAACCTATATATATAATTCCTCTCTCTCCACCTTCTCTACCCCCACAACCCGTTAATATGTGTGTTGCAATCAAGACAGACCATTAGTTCATTAGTTCAAGTTTAATTTGAATAAATAAATATATTTAAAATGAATAATTCCAATAATAGAATGCAATAGGAAACATTTGATTTCACAAAAAATCTAGTTAATTCAAATAAAAAATAAATAAATAGACGCGGTTAGTTAATATTAATAGAATTTTTCTGTCAGTGTAGGATGGTTCATAAAAATCGGCAGAATATCGCGTATGAGCTCGTTAGAGAATCGGCCAACAATGAGTGCATTGATTTGGTAGTATATTTGTTAAGAATAATGTCCAATGGACTCGTAAAAAGTATTTATCTCGTCTCTCAATGACTTCAACGCGAAACAATGAATCGTCAATATACGAATTGCGATTCGATCATGCGTTACTCGGCCGAACATTGGCCTCGTATCGGCAAAAACATGATTGGCGAGTCTATACTTCGCCAAACATCGACCTCGTATCGATAAGCCAATGATTAGAGAGCCTATATTTGGCCGAACATTTTCCTCTTATCGGCAAACCAATGATTGGCGAGTCTATACTTCGCCAAACATCGGCCTCATATCGATAAACCAATAATGAACAAGTCTATGCTTGGCCGAACATTGGCCTCGTATTGGCAAACCAATGATTGGCCAGTCTATACTTCGCCAAACATCGGCCTCGTATCGACAAGCCAATGATTAGCGAGTCTACGTTTGGCCGAACATTGGCCTCGTATCGGCAAACCAATGATTGGCGAGTCTATACTTCGCCAAACATCGGCCTCGTACCGACAAGCCAATGATTAGCGAGTCTATATTTGGCTGAACATTGGCCTCGTATCAGCAAACTAATGTTGGCTAGTCAATACTCAGCCGAGCATTGGCGTATAATTGGTTAATCGATCATCGTCCCGCCAACGTTGGTCCAAGTATTGGCCGTTACGGTTCGATTGGCGAAACGTACATGGGAGGCACGGGAATTTCACAACGACCTTCTTCTTCGTAATAAAAAAACTGATTAAGAACGACTTAAAATAACTTTTGCCCACTTTCCTAGTTGAGCTATATAAATCTGCAAAGTCAAGCGATCTGCTTAAGGTGACGATTACTGGGCCATTTACCTTATACATACCAAATATATGTCTAATTAATTTAATGAGCAAATCACCTTTTCACACAAAAAAAAAATTGTTAAATTGGCACATGATTTTATCCCCGTTATTGTGGCCTAAGGCCTTAAATTTCCCTAGAGTCCCTGTCCACTTTGGGCCCCTTTCCCTACACGTCGATTTTGTCTAGAGCGCCTCGTGCGCATTCTTATCTCTCGCTGTTATTCCGCATGAGTGTTGGGCCCGTCGGGGGTCGGCCCGATTGGGCCTCTTCTCTCGTCCTACGCGCGCGAGACATGAGTCAGCCGAGTGTGTGCACCAAGTGCAACAAGAGCGTGGTGTCCCTTCGACGTACGATCGTACGCCGACGTCGGGCGAACGGCGACGTTTTACACTCGCTTCCGAAGAAGTAGAAGGAACACACTGGTCGTGGGCACACCGCCTCTCCGTCCTCCTTCGTTATACTACACTTCGCCGTGGGCAGCGGGAGACTCGATCTCTCGCGGATCGTCGATTCAGTCGACTCTC
Source organism: Ophion obscuratus (assembly GCA_964007375.1). Taxonomy (NCBI): domain Eukaryota; kingdom Metazoa; phylum Arthropoda; class Insecta; order Hymenoptera; family Ichneumonidae; genus Ophion; species Ophion obscuratus. Next base: position 5,706,852 of record OZ023313.1, read on the forward strand.
GCCCGCCCAAACGACGACGCGATCTCCTCTCGCTCGCAAATATTTTCAATCTTTTTAACCTCGAAAATTTAACCTTTTTTCTTCCCCCCCCCACCCTTTTTTCCGTGACAATTTAATTCACGAAGAATCATCGCGAAATGTGCCCGCGATCGACGAGGATTAAAACGGAGACGGTGGGGCCTGCGGTTACTCGTGAAATGTCGAAAAAGTGCAACGAAAAAGTTCGCACCGCCTCCGTACGTCGTTGAGGAAGAAAAAAAAGATTTTTTTTTCTTCTTCGAAATTCATAACGCGCAGATCGCTATGCGACGATTTTATTCGGATCGACGAAAAACGATTTGCCGTCGCGATTTTTACAATGACTCGTGAGATCGACGGAAGTATCGATAGGAATTCGAGGCAGTGTTGAATTGGAGTGTCGAAAAAAAAAGTTTCGAGTATTGTTCTGAAATAGCGTCTCGTTGAAACCGTGATTGGGTGAATTATCGTTTTTTCGTCGTTATTCGTATCCCTTTTAAAAACGCTGAAAAGGTAAAAAAAAAATAACGCCAAGTGATAAAAAATCTCGCCGAAAATATTAGCGCTTTATCTGAAAATATTTTTTATTCCCAACGGGGTCACCCCATGTGACAGCGATTTTTGGAATTTTTTTTTTTTGACGAACCATTAAAGCACATTATCTTTGAATTTGTACCAAATATTTATTAACGTCTTCACAGTCCTCGAGAATTTTATCAAACAAAAATAACGAGTTGGATCGATTTTACACCGTTCGGAAGACACGCATGTGTAAAAAAAAGTTGGTTGACGGCTGCTATAATTCCGGAGGTTTTACTTCTCTGAAATAATAAAAATCAAACGGCATTTTAATTTGGAGATCTGAGGCTGTCGCCGGAACTGGAGTAAAAATAAAAATAAAATAAGGAAAAAAGATAAGAAAAAAAAGGAAAGGAGGAAAAAGGAATAAGGAAAAATAAAAATTGCATTTTTGGCACGATTTAAAAAGTTAAGCTCCAAGTTTAGTCATTTTTTTTGCCTTGTTCAGCTTAAAAAAACTATGGCAGATATTAGAAATATTCTAGTTCGGGTGAGAACCATAGACTGTACCATAAAAATTTGAGCGAAATCCGTTCAATAGTTTTTTATGGGGTTGAATTTTGCATCGTTCGAATGCAACGAAAATTCTTTTCAATTTCTTATTTTCATTGTTATTAACCCTTCGAGTGCACACCTTCGCCACCAACCTATAAGTGCATCTTGGGTCAATCTGACCAAGGCGTTTTTCAAATCGATGTATTCCGGCAAATATGCATTTTATGTTTTTTTTTGTAGAGACGTTTTTTGTAGTAAATTATCCATATTTTATGGCCCTAAATTTATCTTTTGACGAAAACGAAAATTAAATGCCAAAATATTCGTTCAAAGTGGGACATACGTTGAAAAATACGCTGAAAAATACTAAATACGTACGGTCAAAACGACCCAGTGTGCACTCGAAGGGTTAAGGGCGGGGTAAAGTTAATTCGGCGAAAAAAAGGCATGTTTTTAAGATTTTTTTTTGGCGTAACGAATAGTGTTCGTTTATTGAAAAATTTACATATAATAAAGTAACATTTGAACAACATTCTCCTAAATTTGCATCGCAAAATATTCAAAATTGAGCGAGTGAAAATTAAACCCCGGGGGCGCCTCGAAAAAAAGTTGGTTTGCGGTGTGCACCATAACTCGCAACAGAATCATCTGAAACAAAAAAACCAAAATGCATTTGTTAAAGCAGATGTTTGTCGAGGTAATGACGGGAGGATTTGGGAGCCAAAAACCCGATTTTCGCTAAAAAAATCGGCTAATTTGTTGTTGAAAAATTAGTAATTATTAAAAAAAAAACAAAAAAGCTCTCGACAATACCTGGTGAATTATGTGAAGAAGTACTGTGCAAAATTTCAAAGCGATTGGTCCAGTAGATTTTGAGTTATCGTGCACACGGACTTCAAATATGACAAGTCTCAGAAAAACGGTTTGAAAAACGCAGAAGAGTTTGGTCGCTTAGCGCTTATTGCACATAAGTTTGAGAACACTTCTCGATTGCATAAAAATTTGAACACAATATTCTTGATATATTATGCATTCATTTAAAAAATGAAAAAAAATGAAAAAAAAAAAATTGAAATACTTTACCCCGCCCTTAAAAATCATATATTGCGAATTTGACGTAGATCGATAAATAAGAATCCGAAAAAAATGTTCGCATGATTTTTGTAGCTTACATTTGCAATAGGAAATTTGGAAAATGAAAAAAACAAATCATATTTATTGCATCCCAACGATCTAAACGTCAACGTCATTAGTTTTTGAGATATCATGGAAGCCAATTTTAAAAATACAGTTTTGAGAAAAACGCGTTTAAAAGTTGAATTACGATTTACACAACAACAAAAATGTTGACTCGCCATTAGTCTGCTATTTTTGTAATTTGTGCGAACAAAAATTCGATTTTTCGGACCTGTCACATGCGATGCCTGCCTTGAACAATGATTTTATTATATTTCTCAATTCAAATTTACAAAAAAAAAGTGAAATTACTTTCCATAAAATAGCCCAGCAATATTACCAGAAACGTTGTAAGCAATGTTTTTTTATCGATATTCATATTCATTGCAGACGCGATTGAATTGTGAATATATCGTCGGTGCCATCGACGCAAATGTTTAATTTGTGCTCCTCCGTTTACCCCGTGATAATTAACTGGAATAGGAGTTCGCAACGTTCCACGAATGAAACGTGCAATTTGATTCGCGATCAATCACGGAGAGACACATATACGTGTACACGCGCGCACACACCTGTCCAGTGCCGCGTTTGAACACACGCACGCGCGTAATAAACATTGTCGTAACTGGAACGCGGATTTAATGACAGGATAAACGTTGCGACGCCCGTTGAAAAGCAGCTGTCGCCTGCAAAACCGCGAATCCCTCTGTGGTTGCGTTAAAAAAAAAAGCAGAAGAAAAAACCAAGTGTAAAGAGCGAAGAGTCACGCCCGCACGTTACTTTATGGAAAAATCTCGCCGTCGAATCAACACACTTGATTTTCCCCTCGGGCGAGACATAATTCAGGGAGCGAAAAAAACCAATAAGAAAATAATCGATCCAATTACAAGGCATACGCGACGAGAGGACAAATAAACGGCGGAGCTATTGTGGCGGAAAAAGGGCAGATAAAAAAAATTGAAAAGCCAATAAAATAAATGAAATGATTCTCGTCGGGTTCGAGAGGACGAAAATACTGCTCGTCCAGTAATTGTACCAGCTGTGCAAATGGACAGAGAACAGCGAGTAAGATAAGTAAGAGAGCGAGCATTTCGAAAGAAATCCACCAAAAATAAAAATGTCGGAATAACATAAATTGAAAGTGTAATTTCAATTTGATAAATCTTTACGTCGAAAAATAAAAAATCCGCTTCGAAAGGCCAATTCGTCGCGAAAACAATAGCTGCGTAATTATAACACGGCTGGCGCGAATCGAGGGAAAATAAAAATCGAAGATCACGAAAAAGTTCGGTAAGTGAATGTCGATTTAGGGGCGAGGAAAAAAATATCCCTAAAGAAATTGAAGTTAATTGGACGATAAAATTAATTCAAAAACGAGATAAATAAAAAAAACTGCTGGCGCGAATCGAGGGAAAATAAAAATCGAAGATCACTAAAAAGTTCGGTAAGTGAACGTGGATTGAGGGGCAAAAAAAATATCCGTAAAAAAATTGGAATTGGGCGATAAAATTAATTCAAAAAAGCGAGACAAATAAAAATTGAAAAAATGCCAGCGAACAATACAAGAGAGGAGATGATAAATCATCATCGAGCGTGTCGCGGCAAGGCTCACGCGAGTGGAATAGCGAAACAAATAGCGCGTGAAAATGCGACGAATCCGCGATCGAATTTATCGTCGACCGGCTCGTCATCGACGATCTCCAAGGGTTCGAAATTTTCGCGCAAGGACGTGACAGACTCGAGTCTCCGTCGTCGCGACGAGCCTGGCTTGCGTCGAAAATTAAGCAGAAATTCCACGAGCTCGTGGGAGTACAGCGACAGCGACAGTATAAATTCATCCGAGACCGGAAACGCGAACGATTCGCTTCGCGATTCGGCGAGCTCGATGATACGAAGGATCGACCTCGTTCTCGACGACATGGATCGCGAAAAAGAGATTTTCCGCGTGAACGATCTCGAAAATTCGCCCAATGGAAGAAAGCCCGAAAGGCGAAATTTGCGATCGAGCGAAGTTGGTGCAAACGCGAGCAAAAGATTTTTCAAGCGGGAAAGTTGGGCCGAGAGCTTGAGATGCAGCCCGAAACTCTCGAACGAGCGTCATCGTAAAATGGAAAAGGGCTGGAACGACAGCAACGTCATCGCAGCACCAAGAGAGAGAAAGTGGCAGAGAATAACAGCGAAAAACGAGGAAAGACTCGAATCTTTCGAGGAACGCGAGGATCGTCATTCATCGAAGATAAGCGTCGATGGAGAACGCGGAAGGAGCAACTTCGCTAACGAGAGAAAAGGACGAGGATCCGGCAGGATTGCCAAGAGGACGCGTTACGGACAACAATCACGGAGACCGGTGTACGAGGTTGTCGAGTGGGAGGAACTTTTGGAAATGGCGATGAATCGAAAATTCAACGGATCGGGCAAGAGGAAACAGGGCGAACGCTTTCTCAAGAACCTGGACATTCTCCTCGAGAACAGAGTGCCGCAAAATTTTCAGGTACCTCTTTTTCCATAATAGCACAGTCGTGCTGTATATTGGAATCGGAAAAATTAGAAGGCTAGTTTTTTGACAGGTGATTTTGTAGGTGCCACGGGTGCTAAAACCAAGTTTGCCTAAAAATCGGGGGGGTAGGGTTTTTTTTAAGGGGATGGGGGTGGATTAATGCCAAACTACAACCCCCACGAGGTCGACGCCGGGAGACAAAATGTTCAGAAAAATCCGGGTTTTATTTTTGTCCATAGCGCCGAAGTCGCGGTAGTTCATTTTGGGGGTGAAAAAGTGGGGTGAAATTTTGAAAAATCAGTTTTCATTCGATTACTCTTTAGGACAAATTCATACAATTTTTGTTCAAATGGAAACGTTGTAGCCCTTGAAAAGACGCGTCGATCGAGTATTCGATCAACCCTCTCCAATAATATCTTCACCCCCAAAAGAATTGTTGAAGAATTAACAAAAAAATTGTTTATTGAATAACTGAAAAACAATCGATTTTTCGGGGATGGATCAAATGTACGAAATGTAGAGAATAATTTTCTCTATATTTTCGTTCCTATGCACAACTTTTGAATTTTGCTTTTTCGAACCCCTCTCAGGGGTTGAAAGTTCAAAATGAAATTCTGGGAAAACTTTTGACCGAAACTAAAGAGATACGAGTTTGGCGCTGTGGACAAAAATGTAGGTGAGGGTTCAAGCTACAAATTCTTCCACGGCCGCGAATTCGTGCGGTCAATAGTTTTCCCAGAATTTCATTTTGAATGTTCAACCCCCGAGAGACTATTGTATACAGGGTGAGGCACATAAAGTGTTACAGAACAATAGCACTCAAACTATTGATCATATCCAAAAATGTTTCAGACAAAAGTTTCAGTGTTAGAGAAGGCCTTCATACTGGACCACTCTATTTTTTTTTATCGGTGGAGGCCTTGAAGCTACCTCAAGGTCAACTCCACTTTTTTAAATGGAATAGTACACTTTTTTTTCAACCATCTTGTGGAGCACCTCAAGCCGCATAAAAACATCAGGGGGTCAAAGTCGTTCAAGGTCATTCAAGGTCACCTATTAAAATGAAATACAAATCTAAATATCTCGGATCACTACCAAATATTTGTAGTGATATCCGAGATATTTAGATTTGTATCATCGACACTGACCTTCAATGACCTTGAACGACTTTGACCCCCTGATGTTTTTATGCGGCTTGAGGTGCTCCACAAGATGGCTGAAAAAAAGTGTACTACTCCATTTTAAAAAGTGGAGTTGACCTTTACGTAGCTTCAGCGCCTTCACCGATAAAAAAAATAGGATGGTCCAGTATGAAGGCCTTCTCGAACACTGAAACTTTTGTCTGAAACATTTTTGGATATGATCAATAGTTTGAGTGCTATTGCTCTGTAACACTTTATGTGCCTCACCCTGTATATACATACATACATACATACATATATACATACACATATATATATATGTATATACATACATACATACATATATATATATATATATATATATATATATATATATATGTATATACATACATACATACACACATATATATATATATATATATATATATGTGTTATTCGTCCGAATACTAGCTGACACGAATGACAATAATATGTACGGCTACTGGAAATACGCCGTGAACTGAGCCGCTATCCGGACGAATAACATACGCTTATTCGTCCGATAACCGCACGGGGAGTCAGTCCGTTCTTGACATCATTGACGTAGAAAATAAAGATAGCTAATCTATTTCGGACCACTGTGAAGGATTTTCGTATTTCATGGATTTAAGGGAGCCTTTGTCCTTGGAGTGCCATATTTCAGGTGTTTACATTTTTTTTTTTTTAAGGAAACGAGTAAAGCTTTTTGAGTGCGGTTTTTTCTTGCTTTTATTCATGATATACAGAACGTAAAAAAATTTTTTTTTTGAAAAGAAAACCAAAATGGCGGCCGTTGCAGCTCCGCGAAAACAGGTCCTCAAATCGCGGGAGGTAAACGGCTGACATCACTGCCCCCTCTTTGTTGATCTGAAACACACATTCAAAGCATATTATCAATCTGTGACCCTTTGGTCATGGAATGACGGATGGGTTTTTCGTTTAGTACAAATTTCGGAAAATGGCGGCAATTTAAAAAAATCGAATTTTCGCGTTTTTTTCGCATAAAAAGATAAATAATAAATGCAAAGTATCTATCGAAAAAACGATCCGTCATTCCGTGAAGACATATTTTCTGAGTATGCTCTCCAAATTTCAGGTCGATATGTTAATTACAGCGGTCAGGAGAATGTCAGCCATTTTTAAAAACGTGTTTTCGAGAAAAACGCGTTTAAAGTTTTGTAATGTGTTTACACAAATCTGTTTATAATTACCGCTAATCGGCAATGCCTGGTCCATAGAGGCATCCCTCCTCTTCTTCTAGCTGCTCATGTTGAGCCGCTAACATCTCCCGCTAAATTTCACGAACAAAGTCTCCGTTAAGGTTAGGCCACTCTAGAGGCCGAAAAAATAGGCTTTTTCGGGATTTCTTTTCAGAAGAACTACAAAATAAACCGAGATTACAAAAAAAGGTGTTTATCATACATATCAGTGACTGTACACAATAATTTTTTTAAAGCGATTAATTTCAAAATAGCGGCTGTGCAGCGTTTATCTCAAAACTGAATTTTTTAAGTTGGCCAAAACATAACTCAGACAATTTTCAACCGATTCACTTGAAATGTTGAATATATCTTGAAAAATACATTGTCTATGGAAGTACGTAGGATTTTTTTTATATTGCATAGTTCATTTGTTATTAACAATTATCTGACGATTTTATAGGCAAATTTATGGAAAGTGAAAAATATGTCTAAAATATTCCCGAAGTTTGAAAAAATTCTATTCGTTCATTCCTTATAGAAAATTATGAAAATAACTTAAAAAAACGTACTTCTAAACTGGTTGCCCGCCTTAAAGAGGCCATAAAGAGGTTACGTTTAATTTTATTGACTCGTTTATAAACACACAGCAGTGAAAATGTTTGATATAAATTATGTCGAAGTTTGCATCGTTGGAATACAAGGGAAATCGATTCTTTTTAATTTCTCAAACTTTTCCTCGATCGATTGGGACTGCAAATCACCGGAACGTTTTTACGTATCCTTTTCAGAGAATAAGAACCTCATTTTTGTAAAAACAAAAATAAAAAAAATAAAAAGGAAAAAAAAGATTTTGTATAGTGATAAAAGTGTAGGAATCGAACAAAATCGTTGTCTCCCAACGATGCAACGAAAATGATTTTGTTTTACTTCCCAAATTTCCTTATGAAAATTCCAGCTACAAAATCGCGAAAATAATTTTTAGGATTCTTATTTAGCGATCTACAATCACAATCTGCCAAATATGACTTAATAATAATGAGTGTGATCAATAAAAAAAAAATCGTTGCACCAAACGATGCAAACTTCAAACCCATATTGGTACAGTACTACCTCCCTAAGAGAGCCCTCCCTAAGAGAGAATTTCCCCGCCGTTCCGCTTGAGCGCATTTTATGGCTTCCCCCACCTAGCTCGAGCTGTCCAGTGTACCCGAGGCCTCTCGAGTTTGTCGCGGACACCTCGATAAGAGATCGCGAGCGATTTCAGAAAATCGCACGTCGCACGATTGTCAAATGGATAATATTCCTTTGTATAATAATATATACGTTTAAGCCGTAAAGTCGGAGAAAAAAACATGCACCATAATTAAATTTCAAGTAGTAATTTAATGCAAGTAAAATATATTTTCGATTCAGCCATCCCGTTTTATCTAAAAATGAAATATTTATACATATATATACATTGTATATTTCAACTTGAAGTATATACACAAGATAAATTGTTAGTTACATTTTTTTGTACACTGTACAGTAGAACCTCAATTATCCGAACGATGACTTAGTTTATCCGAACTCTCAATTATCCGAATGTTGGCGCGAAAGATACATTGTTGCTCGCTGCCACCGCCGTGAGCAACAATGAGCAACCCAACGCAATCTCTCCTTCCCAAACGGCTGCGAGACTTAGCCGCTCAAAAACGCGTTACAGCCGTTCGTCAATTAAAAATGGACGATTTTATTTTTAAAAAATATAAAAAAAGCATTCAACTTTTTTCAGGTATTTCAAATACATTATATATATATATATATATATATATATATATATATATATATATATATATATATTTCAACGTTAACATATATGTCAAATTATAATATATATGTATGTACTGTTTTTATATAAAAAGGTGTTGTTTATGATCTCGTCCCAAAAAACCCACGTTTCGATTATCCGAACTTTTGATTATCCGAACTAGTCTCGGTCCCAATTGGTTCGGATAATCGAGGTTCTACTGTATATGTTCGAGTTTCGATAACGAATATACTACATATATTTTTGCGAACAATAAGATAATTCAACAATTATTGAAAGTTTTACAAATGTTTCCTTCATATGTGTTATAATATTGCAACAACAAAATATACCAAACAGCAGAATAAAAAAAACGCGAAGAAAAAGAAAGATTTACACATCAATATTCAATGAGATATACTTACGCATGAAACGACGAAACGCCAGTACACTTTCCGCAACTTGTTTACAGTTTTCTCAACACTTTCGTTCGCGCTCTCTCATAGAGGTCGAGTGGAGAAACACATACACGCTACCACATGCGCGATTTTCGAGCGCGCTAACCTAGCGGTGGGGGAAGGCTTCGGCGACGAATTTCTCGAGAATTACTTCCCCTAACCGCCCTAGACCGCTCTCTTAGGGAGGTAGTACTGTATTACATTGGCACGAGTTTCTCAGGCAAACTCGTAAAAATGGAACATCACAAAAATCCGCCTGACGTACGTGCGCCGATCGTACCTTGATTTCGTAATTGTTTTTAACCGGGCGAGTGTAATGGCAATGCGCTCGGAATAAATAAAATAAAACCGTGGGACACGCGACGAAACAAACGTGGGCGGTGAGATGCCTGGCACGATGAATGTGTTGCGTTATGAAAATTGGGCCCAGTTTTCTCCTATTTATCGTACGGTCGCACGCGCGGCCGTTTTAAAGCGTTGGCGGCGAGACTCGGCTCTTGTCGTGTGGGATATCACACTGAAACCCCTAATTTTTTTTTTTAACGTCGAGACATTCTTTTTCCATTGTCTTTTCTCTGCAACATACTTCTCTTCCTGCTTCCATAAGAGCTTCTATAAAATAACAATGGATACGGCAGCAACGCCGCGATCCATAGATTGATGGATCGGCCAACTCAGCCGCTGTAATTGGCCATTAGAGGTACGAATTTAATCTGCATCGGTAATAAGTGAAATCCACTGAAACGCTCCTCCATCAAGTAGTACGTTTTCATCATCGTGACGTTACATTGGAATGCGATGAGAATTAATGTTTCATGAATTGCCAATTGTTTCGACACCTATTAAGGGGGAGATACCTTCGGGCGGGAAAAAATAGCCGATTTTCATGATTTTTTTTTTCAAAGAAAATATTTCTTCACCATTTTTGAGGCTTAGGGTATGTTTTATTAACGGCGGGGTAAAGTTAATTCGGCGAAAAAAAGGCATGTTTTAAAGATTTTTTGTTTGGCGTAACGAATAGTGTTCGTTTATTGAAAAATTTACATATAATAAAGTAACATTTGAACATTATTCTCCTAAATTTGCATTGCAAAATATTCAAAATTGAGCGAGTGAAAATTAAACCCCGGAGGCGCCTCGAAAAAAAGTTGGTTTGCGGTGTGCACCATAACTCGCAACAGAATCATTTGAAACAAAAAAATCAAAATGCATTTGTTAAAGGAGATGTTTCTCGAGGTAATGACGGGAGGATTTTTTTTTTCGATTTTTCGATTTTTCGTAGCACTTGGGAGCCAAAAACCCGATTTTCGCTAAAAAAAATCGGCTAATTTGTTGTTGAAAAATTAGTAATTATTAAAAAAAAAAACAAAAAAGCTCTCGACAATACCTGGTGAATTATGTGAAGAAGTACTGTGCAAAATTTCAAAGCGATTGGTCCAGTAGATTTTGAGTTATCGTGCACACGGACTTCAAATTCGACAAGTCTCAGAAAAACGGTTTGAAAAACGCAGAAGAGAAGAGAACGGCATGGAGCAATAGACGCTCAAATACTCATAACTTCGTCAATTATACTCCGATCGACTTGAAATTTTAACACAATATTCTTGATATATTATGCATTCATTAAAAAAATTTTAAAAAAATGAGACAAAAAATTTTAATACTTTACCCCGTCCTTAAGGCATTATGTTTTTTTCACGAATTTTTTCTGCAAAAGGATTTCATTTGGGCAAAACGAAAAGTATTAGGCAGTGTAGTGGCATCTTTTAGCTTTAGATTGGCATTTTTTATTTTCGAAAATATTCATTAACATTGCTCCTGTAGGAAGTCTCCTGGAGGTCCCCGAAAAAAAAGTGTCCGGCGGTGAGCAAAGTATCTCCGGTTTGGATTATGTAAAATGAAAAAGCCAAAAAGATTCTTCTAGGGGATAGATGAATCCAGGTATTGATCGAAGAAATAGTCGAAATTTTAATTTTTGACAAAATGGTGGCTCCGGAAAGAAACAATTTCGATTTTCGACCAAATTTTTTTCGTTAAATCGTTGAAAAAAATAGAAATAATTATCGGAAATCTTATTCCTTCGATCAATACCTGAAGAATATATCTGACAAGGTTGTGTTAAAATTGCAGACCGATCGGTTGAGCCGTTTTTGAGAAATCGTGCTCACCGACTTTGAAAACGTCGTTTTGAGAAAAACGCGTTTGAAGTTTCTCGGACGCTCGGGGACGCGCTCCGAGCGTCCTTTTAAATATGTGTGTATTCCCGAGAATATTCGCTGGATCGATTTGAAATTTTCAGGGAATATACTCACATATTTGTACATTCCCAAAATGCAATTTAAAAAAATCGATTTTTTGAAATTTTTAATTCCGTATAATCCGTTAATATTTTTGGCTGTTACGTGGTATTTTTGAAAAATAATTTTTTTAAATGGCACGCGTGTTCTAAATGGGTTGCGGCGGATGTTGTCAGACGGCGTGACACTTAGCGGCGGCGGGATTAATCTGAAAGAAAACCAACGAAGATTTTTCTCTCATTAACACTCATACGAAGAATATGAACCAAGAAAAAATGAGAAATGTTGAAAATCGATGAAATTGTACGCTTTGTAACAAAAAGATTGAATTGTCTGAAAAAATGCCTATATTTTGCAAAAAAAATACATTTTTTAATTAAATTTTCAAACCCATTAGGGTCATGTTTTAGACGATAAGGTTAGAATGATTTATACCAAATTTTATCAGGATCGGTCGATTAGATTTTCAGCTATACGTCACGCCAGATTTGAAAATGCAGTTTAGAAGACTGTGCTACACCTCCGCCATTTAAAAAGATTAACAATGAAAAAATAACACGTAACAACCAAGAGTAGTAATAAAACATACCCTAAGCCTCAAAAATGGTCGAAAAATCTTTCCTTTTAAAAAAAATCGTGAAGAACGACAAATTATTTCTTCGTTGACGGGTATCTCCCCCCTTAAGTCTCTTGAAATCACTAATACGTCCTTTTAGGACCCTCGTTAAAGATCTACAATACGAAACTGCAATGAAGTTTTTCGGCAATAATAAACATAAAGATATCCATTTTAGAAATTCTACGATTAAGTTTTCATCGTTGGAATGCAATGACAATTATTTTTCTTCAAATGCCCAGTTTTATGCTGTTGAAGTTTGCATCGTTGGAATGCAACGAATTTTCTTTTTTTCAATCATTAACTCTTTTTCATTCGAGTATTTTGGCAATTTTAAACTACGAGAATTACTGAAATGTTTTTTTTTTCAGGATTTTTCCAAGTCCGGAAAAGCTCAAATAAAAAAAATCTCTGGGTGATAGTAAACGATCCCAAGGACCTTTACGATCCTAAATAGTTCCAACGATGCAAACTTCAAAACCATGAAGTTTGCATCGTTTGCAACGTAAATTTTCTTTTGCTCTCTTTTTCCTTCATTTTTATTGTTATCCAAAAGCTTTTACGATAGATTTAGATCGCAGGTTTCTAATGAGGATCTTCATAAAAGTTTGCCACAACTTTGATCTTTCCAAGAAAATGTGCAATTAGAATAAAAATGATATTCTTTGCGTTCCAACAATGCAGACGTCAATGTCATCCAATTTTTTACGACGTTGCAGTCTACGTAGTTGGAATGCAACGATGTTTTCTGTTTTTTCCCCATTTTTATTACTGTACAATAAATTGGAAATTATTTTTATTAATGTAAAATAAATTAGAAATGATTTTTATTATTGTGAAATAAATTTTAAATGATTTTTATTAATGTAAAATAAATCAGAAATGATTTTTATTATTATAAAATAAATTGGAAATTATTTTAATAGCCTAAATCGACCAATAAGTAATTTATCGACGAAAAAAAAATTAATTTTCGTTGCGTTCGAACGATGCAAACTTGAAGACCATATTTTTTTCGTCACATGTACGTAATGAAAATTGTACAAGGTTGTTTTTAACATTTTTATCAGACTTCTACAACATAAATATGCAAAAAAAAAAATCAAATGACAATAAAGCGAATGGATAACATTTTAAAGAATTTTCTTTGCATCGCAACGATGCAAACGATCAACATCATACATTTTCCGACATCCTCGAGTAAATTCCATTATTCCTATCCAGTAATTAGAATTTCTATCAAGTGAGAAATAAATTGTTATTCGATTCAAATCGCGTTCCTTTCGTTGGAATAAAATGTACTCTTAGAGAAAAACCGGGTGTTCTTACGGTCGCAACTTCTCAATTACGCTGGCTAATTGCGAAATGTGACGCTGTGAGAGAAAAGATTTTATTGAGATCTCTGTTCTGCCGGTAATTTAATATTTTTCCCTCTCTCTCTCTGCGTTAAATTTCAGGATGTATCGCCGTTACGAGTTATAAATCAGGGTCAAACGAGAGTTGTTTTTTTTTTTTGTTAACTTCATACGAGCATCGACTATAAAAGTAGAAAAAACAAAAGTGAGCGGAATAAATCAATCGTTTGTTCGTATCGTTTCACTGAGAATATCGATCGACAAATCGTTGTACAATGAAGTTGGAATAACGATGTCGAGCCGATCGAGGAATCGTGCACTCTCATCGATCACTCTTGAAGATCGCGGGAAAAGACGCCGGAAAAAAAAAACAGGCGCGCTGTCGATTTCTCGAGTATCCAGGCGAACGAATGTGCGCCGTGTGTGTCGCGGATACCGATCGCATCTCTACGTGATCGGAAAGTTCGATCGTTCGGTAATCACGAAGATAAAGTAATTATTTACGAATTAATTATTCCGAGCACCTTCTGTACTCTGGCAAATTATACACGAGAAAGGCAACACGTCGTGATCACAGTTGGCTAAAGTAACATTTAAGGGAGGAGCGATCTTTGGGCGAGGAAAAAATTGCTGATTATCATGATTTTTTTTTTAAACGAAAGATGTCTTCGCCATTTTTGAGACTTAGGGTATGTTTTATCACTACTTTTAGCTGTTACGTGATATTTTTTATTTTTATTAATCTCCTTAAATTAATTAATCGTAGTATTAATCGTATGAAACACGTGAAAAAATAATTTGTTAATCTCCTTAAGGCCTTAGGCCATTCTAGGATTTTCCAAAAATCGTTTTTTTTTTAAAGGTACCTATAAAATTATATTCCAAAAGATTATGGGCGTGAAAAATCTCTAAGTACTCGATTTTCGAATTTATCTGCAGGCATCGCAGATACATAAAACTACATTTTTCAAGTCGACCGGACTCATAACTTATGGCCTTGGCCACTCTAGAGGCCAAAAAAATAGGCTTTTCGGCGATTTTTTTTTTCAGAAAAACTATAAAATAAATCGAGATTACAAAAAAGCGTGTTTATCATACATATCAGTGACTGTGCACAATAATTTTTTTAAAGCGATTAATTTGAAAATGGCGGCTGTGCAGCGTTTATCTCAAAACTGCATTTTTTAAGTTGGCCGGAAACATAACTCAGACAATTTTCAACCGATTCACTTGAAATGTTGAATATATCTTGAAAAATACATTCTTTATAGAAGTACGTAGATTTTTTGTATATTGTATAGTTCATTTGTTATTAACACTTATCTGATCATTTTTGAGGCAAATTTTTCTATGTAAATTTTTTAGGCAAATTTTTTTAATATAAAAGCTGCCTAAAAAATCGTCAAATAATTGTTAATAACAAATGAACTATGCACTATTTTCAAAAATCCTACGTACTTCCATAGACAATGTATTTTTCAAGATATATTCAACATTTCAAGTGAATCGGTTGAAAATCGTCTGAGTTTTTCTTTCCAGCCAACTCAAAAAATGCAGTTTTGAGATAAACGCTGCAGAGCCGCCATTTTTAAATTAATCGCTTCAAAAAAATTATTGTATACAGTCACTGATATGTATGATAAACACCCTTTTTTGTAATCTCGATTTATTTTGTAGTTTTTCTGAAAAAAAAAAAAAAAAAAAAAAAAAATCCCCAAAAAGCCTTTTTTCGGCCTCTAGAGTGGCCTAACCCCCTTAAACAAATTTCAACCGATTCACCTCAAATTTTAACTGTATATTTAGAATTACATTTTATAAGACACTACGTCCGATTTTTTAATTATATTGCATAGTTCCTTTTTATAAACAATTTTCTGACGATTTTCTCATGACATTTTATAGTTTTTGTTTGAGAAAAGGGCTATTTTGGCAAAAAACAATATATAAAAAAAAATCCTACGTACTTCTATAGCTATTCTTATATATAGTCGAAAAAACTTTAGTGTCACAGCATAACTCAAAAATGATAGGAACTATTGGTCCGGCCACAAATAAAGGCGTAATCGGAAAAATGCTGCACAGTCGCCATTTTGACATGTATCGCTGTGAAAAAAGCATTTTGTATAGTCAATTAAGTGTATAATAAAACCCCCATTTTGTTATTTCGATTTACTTTATGGTTTCGCTGAAAAATGATCCCAAAATATGCCCTTTTTAGCCTCTAGAGTGGCCTAAGGTCCTAAATTAATCGTTCGACATCTCGAAGAGTATCAGCTCGTCGCTCTTGCAAAAAAAAAAAAACATCTAAAACGAATAAAATTCCCTAAAAATGTTCCCATATAGATAGCGAAAGCACGTTTTATCGAGATGTTAATTTCCCTCGGATAAAAAATAACCGCGTAGACATTTTTTCCCTCAATTTGTTTATTTTGAAAACGTATTTGTTGCTCCGAACAAAGGATCGTACGAAACCTTTTACATTCGTCCTACGTCGTGCAAGCGTCGTCGCCGACGTTGATATGTGTGTCACAGATAAAATGGCGTCTTGAATAATTCATGGATGTTCTACAAAGACAAGGGGACATAACAATTATCTCGGATGGGAGTTGGAAAAACGATCCGAGTCTCGTATTATCATCTTGGGCACAAATATTCTCGTCCATTGTCCGCGTTGCGTTTGATCGTCGCGAGAGCCATTCTTCACAAACGAAACACGATCAAAATGGAACAGCGATCAAACAACACTTAAAAATAATATTCTATTGAATCGTGAATGCTCTCTTTACCGGATCATTGACTACGGTTTGTGTTCAATTTTTTGTTCTTACATTTTTAATACAAATACCGATTTTTAATATTTTATCAGCGAGTGACCGTGATTTTTGGATTCCTTGAAAGTTGGTTACACGTTTTGGTGATGTAATACGAATGAAGCATGTATCTTGAGGAACGTTTCCGACATTTGTACGAGAAAGTAGATTCCCTATGAATGTCGTACATTTCAACACAGTATTATATAAATCGAATGAATATTTTTAGCTATTCCTCTTACTTGTGTATTTTTTTTCCTTTTTAGTTGACCATCATAATATTCGACGATATTTAATACTTGTTTGGGATGATGTTGAAGCTTGCATCATTGGAACGCAACGAAAGCTCATTTCATTTTTCATTTTTTTAAAATTGTTATAGATCTTTTTTATAGATAAAAATAAATAAATATCTTGAAAAATGGTTGAAGGTTTTTTATTTGACCATCATAATATTCGACAATACTTAATACTTGTTTGGGATGGTGCTGAAGTTTGCATCGTTGGAACGCAACGAAAGCTCATTTTATTTTCCATATTTTTATTGTTATAGATCGTTTTTTTAACGAAAAAAAAATTCTTGAAAAATGGTTAGAGGATTTTTGTAAGCAAAGTTTGCCAAAATAAATTATAGGAATTCAGAAATATTGATTTTCGTTGCGTTCCAACGATGCAAACTTCAACCTCATTTTTTTGGGTTTCTTATACAGGGTGTCTCTCTTATCTCTACCACCTGAAATAACTCGGTAATTATCGACGTCACGAAAAAATGTTTCACAGTGGATGTCACCTCCACTTTTTCAAATGGAATGGTACATTTTTTTTCAACCATCTTGTAGAGCACTTTAAGTCGCATACAAAACATTAAGGGGTCAAAGTAGTTCAAGATCATTCGAGGACACCTATTTATATTTGTATCATCGATAATGACCTCGAATGACCTTGAATGACCTTGACTCCCCGATGTTTTTTATGCGGCTTGGGTGCTCCACAGGATGGTTGAAAAAAAATGACAATTCCATTTTAAAAAGTGGCGGTGACCTTCAGTGTGCGTCAGCATCTCAACCAAAATAAAAAAAAAATTGGTCGCATTTGATGGCCCCCTTCACACCGTACAACTTTTGTCTGGAACATTTTTTTGTGACGACGATAATCACCGAGTTATTTCGGGTGGTAGAGATAAGAGGGACACCCTGCATATGACATGGTATGGTATTGAAATTGGCATCGTTGGAATGCAAAGAATTTTTTTTTCTCCGTATTGCTAAAATTATTCGGACATTTAGGCTACAAATATCACTGAATTCATTTTGAAGATCCTTATCTTCAAAATAGAGGGATCTATAATCCAGGACTGCTAACGAGAAGTTCAGATAGTAATAGAGATAAAGAAAAGAAAAAATTAAGAAGGATGTTTCTATTTTAATGAACTCATATTAATGGTATTGAAGTTCGCATCTTTGGAATGCAATGAAATTGTTTTCTTTCCATACTGCCCAATTTTTTTGGCGAATTTAGGCTACAAATATCACTGAAATATTTTTGGAGATCCTTATTGTGGTTCCATAACCTAAAACTGCAAACGAGAAGTGTAGATAGCAATAAAAATTGAGAAATGGAGAAATAAAGAAGGATTTTCGTTGCACTCCAACGATGCAAACTTCAACAAATGACACTATTCTAATATTGTCTATTCTAATTAACTAATGTTGATGGTATTGAAGTTTGCATCGTTGGAATGCAACGAATTGTTGTTTCGTATCGCTCAATTTTATTTTGGCAGATTTAGGCTTCGAATATCACTGAAATCATTTCAAAGATCCTTATGAGGGATCAACCCCATTTATATTGAACAATATTAAAAACTTTTTATTATTGTTTTTTAATGAATTCAATGTAACCAATAATTTCATGATCGTTTTTTTAGATACTGGTACCCATTTACGATTTGTTTTTGAGGAAAAATGAATCGGTCAACATTAATGAGTATCTTCAACGATTTTCATTATTTTAATCACTGATTAGGCATGATTTAGTGCCTAGTTATGCGCAAACGGATAACATTAGAATTTTATTGTCGTAGATCGTAATGTTTTGCTGAAGTGGGTGCATCACCTGCATGTTCGAGACAAGTGTAGGATGAATTGCAACGATAAAGGCTCAAGGATTTCTATTGAGTTTCACCAGGGAAATAAAGTGAATAAAAACAGCCTGAGGGAACGATGAAAAGAGAAAAAGTGAGGGCGGCAGACAGAGATGTGTAGAGTCGAAGAGAGAAACAGAGAGAGGATTATGAAATTGTTAATCACGCATTGCTGTTATGGCTGTCATCAGAACACCTCGGAAGCTTCACCACGGTCACGCAATCCATCTTACTCTGCGATCGCGTGGAAGAGCTTCATTGCTTCAACAATTCCGACTCTCAACGTCATTTTGTCCTTTATTATTTTCCCCGGAATGATAATTCAATAACTATCGCAATAATTTGGTAACTGGTGCAATTGAATGCACCAGTGATTTTCATCGAAGACAATGAACAAAGCTAATTGGCAAATTTCCGCGATGAAATTTGTAGACAACAACCTACAATTTGATTGTCAAAGTTGTCTCAAAATGACGTGATACTTTTAATTGCGCCCCATTTTTATTGTGGCGAACATACAGTACTAATCTTTGACAACTGGCATCAGGAAGTATTGAGGTTTAATCATGAAGTATTACACTATCACGCAATGCATAGAAATTGTGAAAATTCACTGCGAAAATGGTGAAGATTTTGCAGAGTCATCACAACGCACCATTTCGCAATACTGTGATGAATTTAATCACAAAATTTGAGGTTAGTGGTTCAATTCTGACTGCGAAAAGCAGTGGCCGTCCTCGTACCGGTCGGTCGAATGAAAACATAGCCGCAGTGAGTGCGAGTGTTGATGAAAGTCCTTCCACCTCGATTCGTCATCGTGCTCAGCAATTGAAGATTTCAAGATGCTATGTGCATCGAATTTTGACGAACGATCTGCATATGCATGCTTACAAGATGCAATTGCCACAAGAACTGCAGCCAGCAGAGCATACGCGGCGTCGTACTTTCGCCAATTGGATATTGGAGCATCAACGAATCGATGTTAATTGTTCGAAGAAAATCATCTTCAGTGATGAGGTGCATTTTCAACTCAGTGGCTACGTAAATAAACAAAACTGTCGAATTTGGGGGACCGAAAATCCACAAGTGATTGAACAGCTTCCCATGCAGCCACCACGAGTCACTGTTTGGTGCGGATTTTGAGCCGTGCTTTTTCGAGAATGCTGCTAGAAATGCGGTTACCGTCAATGATGTTCGTTATCGTGATATGATAACCAACTTTTTATGGGATGAATTGAACGACATGGACTTGGAAGACATATTCTTTCAATAGGATGGCGCAACCTGCCACACTGCGGGCGAAACAATGCAGTTATTGCAGACGAATTGACATCGCTGTGGCGATGTCAATTCGCTGCCAAGATCCTGCAATTTGACTGCATTGGACTTCTTTCTTTGGGGTTTTCGGGGGGAATGGAAAATTGTATGCCAACAATCGATTCCGGAGCTCAAGAAAGCAATTGAACACGCCATTAAGGGGCTATACCAGTGTGAACGCTAAACATTTGGATGATTTTCGGGAATTTTTTGGAAGAAAAGTACTCAATTAAATGTTTCGGAAAATTAAGAATATATGTGGCTATATTTTACCTATATTACATAATTTTTTCATAGAAAAATATTGAGGTCCAAGCGACTTATGCGCTGTCTTTGGAGGCGCAAAAAAAAGTTCCTCCGCTGTTGACACGATTCCGGCGGATTGAATAGATGAAACCGAAAAAGGAAAAAATGTCGTTAAACTGGAAGATATTTCCTGTACAATGACGTACGATTTTCGAAAAATATCAAAATCTAACAAAATGGCATAGTTATGAAAAGTCTGTTTTCTTGCCTATAAAATGGTAGTTTTTTTCAATGCCAAATCGTCAGTTGTCATCCAATCAAAAATATCCTACGTCATTGTAGAGTAAATATATTCAAGAGTACTCAGTTCACATTTCAAGTCAACCGGATAATTGCTCTTTGAGTTACAGTGTCAGCAAATTTGACAAATCTTATTTCGAAAAAAACGTGGTTAAAGATTTAACTATCGATTTTTGCAAGATACAATGATATTGATATAAATGATATAAATGATATAAATGATATAAATGATAATGATATTCTTGAAAGTATAAACTGCCGAAAAGTGCAAAAAATCGATCGAGACGATTTACTGCATTATTCGCGAGAAAATATTTGAACCGCTTCTCAATTCGAACGACTGGTACTTATAGATGAAAAATAAAGTCAAATCAATTTCGACATGGTTGACAAAGAAACATCGTGGGCCGTATCTTTCTAGAGTCTCGACCTGTCTATAAAGAAATGCTGATTCGCATTATTCCATAGCCCGGCCGTTGAGGATAATACGTTTTTTTTTCTACTCTCGTGTGTGCGTGTGTCCGTATATTTCGTCCTTACAATCGCGGGCTTTTTCGTCTCGCTTTGCATACGTGTGTTTGGGTGACGTGCTGACCATTGATTGACCGCCCACGTGACAGGTATACCGAACTCTGTCACTCTCGGGGGATTATTTGCAAAAAACATCGAGGATCAAAGAACCGGCGTGGGATGCTCGTTATGCGAATGTTTTCTCGAAAGAAATGCACGATCTCTCGATTTTTTCGCCAAAATCGAAGAGCTTGCAAGTAAACTTTTACCAAAATCGAAGAGTTGCGAGCAAGCTTTCGCCAAAATCGAAGAGCTTGCGAGTAAGCTTTTGCCAAAATCGAAGAGCTTGCGAGCAAACTTTCGCCAAAATGGAAGATCTTGCGAGTACGCTCTTAGCAAAATCGAAGAGCTTGCGAGTCAGCTTTTACCAAAATCGAAGAGGTTCGAGCAAGCTTGGGCCAAATCCAAGAGCTTGCGAGCAAGCTTTCGCCAAAATCGAAGAGCTTGCGAGCAAGCTTTCGCCAAAATCGAGGAGCTTGCGAGCAAGCTTTCGCCAAAATCGAGGAGCTTGCGAGCAAGCTTTCGCCAAAATCGAAGAGCTTGCGAGAAAGCTTTCGCCAAAATCGAAGAGCTTGCGAGTAAGCTTTCGCCAAAATGGAGGTGCTTGCGAGTAAGCTTTTGCCAAAATCGAAGAGCTTGCGAGCAAGCTTTCGCCAAAATCGAAGAGCTTACGAGTAAGCTTTTGCCAAAATGGAGGAGCTTGTGACAAAGCTTTCGCCAAAATTGAAGAGCTTGCGAGCGAGCTTCCGCCAAAATCGAAGAGCTTGCGAGCAAGCTTTCGCCAAATCGAAGAGCTTGCGACCAAGCTTTCGCCAAATCGAAGAGCTTACGACCAAGCTTTCGCCAAAATAGAACAGCTTGCGAGTAAGCTTTCGCCAAATCGAAGAGCTTGCGATGGGAAGGAAGGACCGGACGGTACGGACGAATACATAATTATTAATATCAGAATATTTTTACACCGGTTATCATTAATTGCAATTGCTGAAACGTCTGTATTGTTGAGTTTGGAATTATGACGTTGAAGTTTGCATCGTTGGAATGCAACGATTTTTTTTTCATTTATATCACCATGCAAAGCCTTTTTTGCCAGTTCAAGTTGTAAATTTCTAATAAGAATACGTAGAAACGTTTAAGTAATTTTCACAGCCCAAATGGGCCATAAAAATATAGTAAACAAAAAGAAATAATTTTCCTTGCATTCCAACGATGCAAACTCTAACATCGTTTGGAATTCTACTTGAAGACGCACGATAAAACGATTATTAACGATCTTATTAAAGTTTGCATCGTTGGAATGCAACGAAAGAATTTCGTTTTCGTAATGACCAATTTTTTTCACATTTGGGCTACGAATATCACCGAAATATTTGTGAAAATCCTCATTAGGGATCCATATCTGAAACCTGCCCAAGAAAAGTTTAGATAGCGATAAAAATAAGAAAATTAAAAAATAATGATTTTCGTTGCGTTCAAACGATGCAAACTTCAACGCAAAAAAAGTTTAGGGCCAGGAAAATTCGCAACCTTTGAAAAGATTGATAGAAACAAATTGATCAGTGTCAATAATAAAATATCTCCCACAGCGGTGAAGTTTGCACCATTAAAATAAAACTTAAAATTCTTTTTTATTTTTTTCTTTATTTTTACTATTATCAAAAATATTTTTTCCGCACATTTAGGTTGTAGGTCTCCGATAAGGAGCCTAAAAAACAATTGAGCAGTAAACGTAGACCTAACCCTGCAAAAAATAAGTGTGTGCGATTGAAAAGCAAAATGAGTTCTCATTGCATTCCAATGATGCATGCTTCGACATCGTATCCCGTATAAAGAACTATCACTCGTCACATTACAAAACATGCTGTTAAAACATTTAAACTATTCGCGTATTCATCTCCGTACTCGGTGGAATTCTTCATAAATACTTGAAGAATTTGACTCCGTGTGTCATCGAGTGGCATTCGCGTTATAGTCGAAAGAGAAACTATAAATAATTGTTGCTCACATGAACAACCACGTAGGAATTATAACGCGGACGAAACGAAGTGAGGTAGAACGTTATAGTCGTGTTGGCCGATGTGCCAATACTGCCAAATACGGTCGCCCCGTGGCAAGGCCTTCAAAACGCGGAGAAAGAGAAATACTTTTACTTGTCTTATTTACTCCCACACAAAAACACACTCACTCTTATGCTCGTCGCGGTCGTCGTCGTCGTCGTCTCTGAAACGTTTTGGACTCTTCGAGAATGTTTTATTTCTTGTTCCGTTCCTCTTAAGTCACGCGTGCTAAAAAAACACAATGAAATTGTTCTACTGCACGAAATTGTTTGTACGAAAGACATCAACGACTTCTTTTGACAATCAGTCGAGTCGATTTTTTTCGTGAGCCGGATTATTTTTGTACAACTCATTCAATAAAATAATAAAATAAATATAATAAAATAAAATAAAGTAAAATAAAATAAAATAAAATAAAATAAAATAATTCAATAAAATAATTCTCTATAAATTAAAAAGATAAAAGAGGATCTTTAGCTGACATGATGTTGCCTCGTTGAAGCGAGGAGCCCTGATAAAGTTGGAGCGATCCATTGAGTCAAATGATGGCTTATGAATTTTTTTTCAATAAACCTTAAAAAATACATACGAGGTATACATTTATTCTGTAGATGCCAACATTTCATAAAATATATAATTGAAGGGCAAAATTATGCATTTTCATATTTCTTTTACGTAAATGAGCAAAACTTTTGTGTTACTACCAACTTGAAAAAGTATACGATGATTATTACGAACAAACTGCGTCAGTAAATGTTTTATACGACTCAGAATAAAATTTAGAGTCATGTATGATTATGCCTATTTATAATTATGCCACGAGATTATTCATTATTACCACGCATTAATATTAAGTGTTGCCGACATAAGGCAACGTCTTGGACATTGAGGTTGGCAGCAATGCTCTTCATTCGCCAGCTACGATTCGTAATCTTTTATCAAACCTTGATGGTTCAATATTGAATATATCTGGTTCACGATCGGCAAGATGGGCTTTTCTTTTTATAAATGTTTACAAAGTTTTAGTTTACGTTAATCCGTTGCTAGAAATGATTTATCTTGATGCTAAATAGCCAAAAAATTGCATCACCTGTAGCGTGAACGTCTTACGATCTTGAAGTTTGCGGCGTTGGAAGGCAGCGAAAATTAATTCTTTTTCATTGATAACATTTCTTTTTGGCCGATTCAGGCTGTGAAAATCTTCGAACGTTTTTTCATATTGTTATTGCAGATTTACGATCTCAAGATCAAAAAAGGCTTCAAACAAGAATAAAAATGAAGAAGTAACAAAAAAAGAAGGTTGCTTTCCAACGGTGCAAACTTCATCGTCATATAACATCTTGGTCATCTAATCAAACGTGAAATTACATACTTAAACTATTTTTTATCTCCAATGTTTCGTGGTGAAAAAATTTCAAAAAATTCGTAAAGACACCCCGAGTAAAAATGAATATATATAATCATAAATAATTGTATACAAAAATTGGCCCAATAGAATTGTATATATTTGTATACAATTGTATATGATCAACTAATAAACAATTATATATGATTATATATATTCATTTTTACTCGGGTGTATATTAGGTATATATAATTGTATATGATCAATTAATATACAACTATATATGTTTATATATAAACATATATAATTGTATATTCATTGATAATATTATATACATTGATAATTGTATATGATCAATAAATATAAAATTATATATGTTTATATATAAACATATATAGTTGTATATTAATTGATCATATACAATTGTATACGTTTATATACAAATATATACAATTGTATCGGGCCAATTTTTGTATACAATTGTATATGATCAATTAATATACAATTATATATGATTATATAGATTCATTTTTACTCGGGACTATAGTCTATACCATGAATTCTATATATATTTTTGATATCTTGGATTGTGGGTAACGCTCGAACTTCCTTAAAATGAACGACATTGAAGTTTGCATCGTTGGAATGCAACAAAATTATTCTGTTTTTCTTTTCTTCTTAGTGCCCAATTTTTCTATGCACATTTAGGCTACAAATATCACTGAAATATTTTTAGAGCTGCTTGCTAGGGTTTCATAACCTCAAACTGCAAAGGAAATTCAAAAGGTAATCAAAATAAAGAAAATAAAAAATTAAGAAGAATTTTCGTTGCATTCCAACGATGCAAATTTCAACACCATTAAAATGACGTGTTTTCATTTGGGTTGGGCTTGACGGCTTTTCGTAACTTGCCATGAATGAGCGATCAATCGATATCGTTCCTTCGTATTTATCGCGAACAACCTGGAGAGCAAGAGCAAAAAGAAAGAAAAAAAACGCCTCAAACACTCTCGACATACGCGGTTTGTCTTCGGTATAGTAGTTCTCACGGCTTGGAGAGCTCCACTGCGAAAGGCGCTCTCTCCGCGTTTAACTCTTTGATCTTTGATGGCGTTATCGAATTTTTTGTCCTTCCTGAAACTACAAGCCGCGACTTTGCATATACAGGGTGTACCCTTTTAATTGTACTCGCCAAATGAATCGCGAAAATGAAGTCGAGTAAAAAATGTATACTGCAATCGAATTTTGCCTCGCGCGAGGCAACGAAAATTCCGTAGCACAATTTTTTCTCGAGTGCTACGAAAATCACTCGAGGTTTTCAGGATCCTCATTGGAGAGGCAAAATTTGCGAGAAAATAATTTCGATAATAAAAATGACAAAATAAAAAAATTGACAAAAAAAAATTTCCATCCTAACGACGCAAAATTCAAAGTAATATTTTCGCGATTTATTTGAGGTGGCAATTAAAAAGGCACACCTTGTATGCGCATCCATCTACGTATGCATACGTCCCAATTCACGATATCTCAATCGAATTCAATGAGCTCGTTTTCCCTGGTTCGCTGCTTCTTGCTGCCGCTCTTTTTTTTACTTTCTTTATGAATTCGCGTTATGCTGTTACCAGTGGCAGCCAATGATCTTGAAATTTGCATCGTTGGAACGCAACGAAAATGAATTCTTTTCAATTGATAACATTTTTATTTGACCGATTTACTCCATGAAAATCACTGAAATTCTTCAGTGTATTCTCATTTGAGATTTACAACCACAATCTGCGAATAATTTTTTTTTTTGACAATAATAAATACAAGCATGGCTGTTACGCATATGGAAATCAGGGAAAAGTCACGGAATTTTGAAAATTCTCCGGAATTTGTCCTGAATTTACTTTTTGCAAGAATTACGAAAAATGAAATCAACTTGAAAAACAAAAATCTGAAAAGTATTAAAAAAAATATTTTTGTACATTTTTAGTATTCACAGTATTCTTTATCATATACAAAAGAAAGTGATGTCAGTGCCAAACATCGAAAATGTGAAAAACTAAAAACTAATTAGCTCTAAAGCTCTACACATTTGCATTCGATTTGTCGATACACAACCTCACAATTATTATTGTCGACAAGTAATTATATTTATTTTTCATTTACCGGCACCGACATAAAAAGTAATATTTATAATAAAGAACAGGTTCTATATTTGCTTTTAATATATTTTTTTTTCGTCTTTA
This sequence comes from Ophion obscuratus, assembly GCA_964007375.1. Lineage (NCBI taxonomy): Eukaryota > Metazoa > Arthropoda > Insecta > Hymenoptera > Ichneumonidae > Ophion > Ophion obscuratus. The sequence continues at coordinate 5,733,510 of OZ023313.1, forward strand.
CACTGTTTAAATTATTTTTCGAACTTCACTTAAAAAAAATCATATTTAACATTTTCATATATTTGATCTTAAAACATTATGTTCCTTATCTGACCCCAAACTCCCTTGAATATTTTCCTCCTCCTGTGTGGAAAACTTGGAGGAGTCAGGGAATACCTGAGGCCATAAATGGGGCTGAAGTTTGCATCGTTGGAACGCAACGAAAATTCTTATTAATTTCTTATTTTTATTCTTATCCAACATCATATTTTGCAGATTTCTCGTAAATTGGTAATTAAGCAGCCTAAAAAATGTTTTCGTGATTTTCGTAGCGTTAATCTGCCAAAGGAAATTTTCGAAACAAAACAAAAATCATTTTCTTTGCATTCCAACGATGCAAACTTCATCGTCATAGGCCATAATGCCTAACAACCACGTGAAGAAATAAATTTAAAAAATCGTTGCACTCCAACGATGCATATTTTAACATCGTGGCAGCCAAGTGTCAAACTCTGCAGCAGGACGAAAAACGAGCAACAAAAAATCAAGACAATAATATACGTATAAATAAAATAAAATAAAATAATAAAATACGTATAAATGTACGTATACACATAGACGCGAGTATAAATACAATTGTTTCACTTTTTTTTTTAAGTCAAACGACATTTTATGTTTACCCTTCTTCCACCAATCTACATACTAATTAACGACCAGGATCCCAGGTGATTAATCGGTGGTGAATTTAAAGAGCACGCTCGCTCATGACAACTCGTTCTGATCTTTACGAAGATTAACGAGCGTAATTTAAAATTTGAATGTGCTCTTTCGCGATATTTCTATATATTGTAGGAAAGGGGTGTCGATATGAGAGAACTGGGGGGGGGGGTACGCAATCGAATTTTCCTTCGTGTATAATCGTGGCTCTCCTCGAGATCTCGAAGCATCTGCTGATAAATCAGAACAGAACTCACTTTCACGCTCGCAATTAAATATACGAAATGAAACCTGGCGCCCATTAATCGGCCGTATAAGGCGCCGAATAAAAAGATATCGTCTGTCTGTGCGTGTGGGGTGAAGAGAGAGGGAGGGAGAAAGACGGCGAGTGCGTAAGGGCATAGAAGAGACGAAGTCGGAACGAGTCCCTCGAGACGTAGGTAAGGCACAATTTGTGCGCAATACTCCTGCGTAAAATCCTGCGTGTAGTCAGCACAAAATTGGCCACACTCGACGGCCTTGCGCGACCTCGCTACCAACTTTCCACCCAGCCAGACGTTTTTGGCTTATTCGAGCAGAGAATAACATTATTCGCAAATATTTTTTGACATTTAACCGGAATTTAGTGATGTAGGATTTTTTAAATGGCTCCGGAATTTATCGGATCATCAATATTTATCAAGGCGTTGATATTTTGGCGCGAAAGACATATTTTTCGTTTATGGGGTGAGATGCAGTCAGAGGCGTGAAAAAACGAGCATTTTCAATAATTTTTTTTATAGTAATTAAGGGAGACTTCGTCCTTGGAGTGCCATATTTCAGGTGTTTACATTTTATTTTTTTTAAAGGAAACGAGCAAAGCTTTTTGAGTGCGGTTTTTTTCTTGCTTTTATTCATGATATACAGAACGTTAAAAAAATTTTTTTTTGAAAAAAAAAACCAAAATGGCGGCCGTTGCAGCTCCGCGAAAACAAGTCCTCAAATCGCGGGAGGTAAACGGCTGTTTGTTGACCTGAAACACAAATTCAATGCATATTATCAATCTGTGACCCTTTGGTCATGGAATGACGGATGGGTTTTTCGTTTAGTACAAATTTCGGAAAATGGCGGCAATTTAAAAAAAAATCGAATTTTCACGTTTTTTTTTCGCATAAAAAGATAAATAATAAATGCAAAAATGTATCTATCGAAAAAACGATCCGTCATTCCGTGAAGACATATTTTCTGGGTATGCTCTCCAAATTTCAGGTCGATATGTTAATTACAGCGGTCAGGAGAATGTCATCCATTTTGAAAAACGTGTTTTCGAGAAAAACGCGTTTAAAGTTTTGTAATGTGTTTACACAAATGTGTTTATAATTACCGCTAATCGGCAATGCCTGGTCCATAGAGGCATCCCTCTTCTTCTTCTAGGTGCTCATGTTGAGCCGCTAACATCTCCCGCTAAATTTCAAGAACACAGTCTCCGTTAAGTTTGTTTTACAAACGTGGTTACACAGACCTTTTATGTTATATTTCAACTTGACTTGTACAAATTTTCAATGAACAATATTGATTATTTATAAAAATATCGCCATCTTTGTCGGACCCCCGTCGGCATGTAGTGCTTTGTGGTGACCATCACAAAATTTTACGGGATCATCGAAATAAAAAAAAAAACAAAAAAACAATCATTAGTTTATTAATAAATCTAGTCCTTAATCGAAGCTTTTTTTTTTTCAAAAATTAACAAAATGGCGGCTTCCGACAGATAATTTTCGATTTTCGACCAAAAAATCGCTCATTTATCGTTAAAAAAATAGGAATTTACAACAAAAATAAAAATCTTTCGATTAAGGACTAGTTTTCAATGCTATCAACAAGCACACGAAATTTCATCAAAATCCATCGAGTGGTTTTTGAATTATAGTGTTCACCGACTTGGAAAACACATAGTTTCGAGAAAAACGCGTTTAAGGAGGTTGGAGCGATTCAGTTGAGTCAAATGACGGCTTATTCATTTTTTTTTCAACGAACCTCAAAAAAATGCATACGAGGTAAAGATTTATTCTATATATGCTAATTTTTTTTAATATATAATTAAAGGGCAAAATTATGCATTTTAATATTTTTATTACGTAAAGTAGAAAAACTTTTGTGTTACTACCAACTTGAAAAAGCATAACATTATCGATGGTTATTATGAAAAAACTACGATAACGAATGTTTTATACAATTCACAATGAAATTTTGAGTAATTCATAATTATGCCTATTCATATTTACGTCACGAGATTATTGGCCCATGGTTTACGATGGGCAAGATGAGGATTTTTTTTTTCTAAATGTTCACAAAGGTTCGGTTTGCGTTGATCCGTCGTTAGAAATGGTTTATCCTGGTGCTAAATAACAATAAAAATTACATAACCTTTAGTGTGAAAGTCTTGCCCATCTAACCGCACGTTAAATTACATACATTAAACTATTTTTTATCTCTGGTGTTTGGTGGTGAAAAAAGTTCAAAAAATTCGTAAAGACTCAGTATAGTGTAAACAATAACATGTATTTTTTTTAAATTAAATTTAACCTTGGATTGTGGCTAGCGCTCCAACCTCCTTAAAGTTTTTCGATGTCGATACGGTATTATATGTTCATAAAATTTTGAGCTCGATGGATGAAGCTAAACTTTTTTTTATGTATATTGATTCGCTGAATCCGAATATCACAATTTTTGCCGAAAAGTCGAGCATTCAATTATTTATAGCCAATTGTTAAAACAATTTTTCAAAAAATTAAAGTTTTTCGGGATGAATTTTTTTTAACCATTTTGGGCAATTTTAAAACGAAAGTATTTTTTATAAAATTTTGCTCAAGTTCATAATTTTTGAGTAATACATTTTTGAACATTTCTGAAAGGGTTTTCCAATTTTACACTTGATTTGTGTACAGAAATACTAATGAAAAAATTAAAATTAATTGCGAAATTTAGGTCTCTGGACTAGAATACCGCCTTAATCGTCGTACGATTAAAACCTTTCGGTGGATCATGCATTTTAGACGAGTGCAAAAGTGTGCAAGACAGCGCCGTGAGGAAAATAAAAGTGTGAGAAACGGGGCAAGGCCTTGTATCGGCGCCAAGATATAATTACCGATTAAACCAGAATATAATCCACTCGGGGAAAATATTTAATTAATGAAGCCTCCGATGATAATAGTCGGACGTAATTGATCGGATACCGGTCGAACCTTTTGTTCGATCACTTCGCTGTACTAATTGCTGAAGTTCAACCTTGGATTTTCAAAGAATAAATTCATTCCCCTGCCTCGATACCTCACAAATAAATATTCTCACCGTTCGATACATTTTATTCGAATCAAAGGATGTTTTATCAAATAGCTCCAAAAATCATTTTGAGGAGGCTGAAGCGTGAGTCACAATCCAAGATTAAAGATAATAAAAATATATGTTATTGTCGAGACTATACTGTGTCTTCACGAATTTTTTGAAAAAATTTTGCCACAAAACACTACAGAAAAAAAAATGTTTAATGCGTGTAATTTTACGTGCGGGTAAATGGGCAAGACGTTCAAGTATTGAGTATAATAAAACTTTTAGGGCTCAAAGGGGAACGTAAAAAAATATTTTCTAGTCAAAAACTCAAAATGGCGGCGTTAAGATGGCCGACGTGTTTTTTTAAAAGTAGAATCACGAATTTTTTTGCACCAAAAAAAAAGTTTTTTGATTACGCTCATCATTTGTAGGTTTGAATACCATTTCTTAGCCGAAGTGACGAGCCGCAGAGACATAATCCTTGTTTGGGTTTGTTTGGGTTATCGAACAAATCCAAACAAACACACACACACGCACACTTACACTAGGAATATTGAAGACTTTACCTCCTCGTGATACATAATGGATAGTGCTAGAATAGTAAAAAAAATGGTATTCTAACAAAAAAATGATGAACGTTATCGAAAAACTTTTCCTACCAAAGTTGTCAGTTTTGACCTGATAAATGTTTTGGTGAAAAAAATCCTAATCCCGTTTTAAAAAAACATGTTGGCCATCTTAAGGGGCTTTACTAGTGTAACACTTTTAAAAAATCGATTTTTTTTGCCCTTTTCGACAGTTTATACTTTCAAGAATATCATTATCATTTATATCATTTATATCAATATCATTTTATCTTGCAAAAATCGTCAAAAATTTCAAGGCCGTATCTCTAATTATTCTATCTTGCAAAATTCGACAGTTAAATATTTGAACGCGTTTTTCTCGAAATAAGATTTTACAAATTTGCTGACATTGTAACTCAAAAAGCACTTATCCGATTGACTTGAAATTTCAACTGAGTAGTCTTGAATATATTTACTCTACAATGACGTAGGATATTTTTGATTGGATGAAAATTGACGATTTGGCATTGAAAAAAACGACCATTTTATAGGCAAGAAAACCGACTTTTTTCCTTAACTACGCCATTTTGTTAGATTTTGATATTTTTCGAAAATCCTACGTCATTGTACAGGAAATACATTCCAGTTTAACGACATTTTTTCCTTTTTCGGTTTTAGCTAGTCAATCGGCCGAAATCATGTCAGCAGTGGAGGAACTTTTTTTTTGCGCCTCCGAAGGCAGCGCATAAGTCGCTTGGATCTCAATATTTTTCTATGAAAAAATTATATAATATAGATCAAATATAGCCAAATATATTCTTCATTTTTCGAAACATTTAATTGGATACTTTTCTTCCAAAAAACTCCCGAAAATCACCCGAATTTTCCCTCCCCTTAACCCCTTAACGGCGCCCTTATGAATTTTGGAGCAAAACAATTATTTTTTCTCGTGATATGAATATAAATAGGCATAATTTCAAATGACTCGGAATTTCATTCTGAGTTGTATAAAACATCTACTTACGCAGTTGTTAAGGGGTTACCCCCACTTGGGATTTTGAAAAAATCGATTTTTTTTATTGCATTTTTTTGAGGTATAAGTATCTGAGAATACGTCCTGAAAATTTCAAGTCGATCCGAACAAGATTGACTGAGATATCAGCGTTGAAAGAGAAGAATCCGTTGTGTAAACGACCGGAAATTGAAACTTTAAACGCGTTTTTCTCAAAATGGCATTTCTGAAGTCGGTGACCAAGATTACTCGAACACTAATGAACCGATCTTCTAGAAATTTTGCAGGCTTATTTAATGCATAAAAATGTAGTCTAATCGTTCGATTTTTTTTCGAAAAAAAATGGTCTTTTTATAGCCAAAAAACGGCCGTTTTTTTTTTCGTTAAAATCGAACCATTAACTTTGACTGGCCGCCATTTTGTGAAAAATGAATATTTTTTAAAATCCTTCGATTAAAGACTAGTTTATACTTATATTTGACTAAATCCATCCGCATTTTTTTTTCAGATGATCCACTTCGCCGCAATGTTGGTCACCGCAAACAGTGTATATAAAAACATTATTTCATTGACGGCCATTTGCCACTAAACAATGTAATAATTTTCAATAAAAAAAATACTGAAAGTTCTTCAAGATGTGTTCTTTAAGATGGTATATTGATCGATTAAAAAAGTTTTGTAGTTTTCTTTAAAAAAATTCATGAAAAAGGCCTTTTTTGCGCTACAAGTGGGGGTAACGCCTTAAAATAATAATGATCGATAATGTTATACTTTTGTGTTACTACCAATTTGAAAAACTAACGTTTTTCTCACTCGCGTAATAAAAATATGAAAATGCATAATTTTGCTCTTTAAGGGGTAAGGCCACTGTAACGGCCCAAAAAAAAAGGTTTTTTTCACTAATTTTTTGCTCCCGAAATTGAAGGTATTTAAAAAAAAACTTTTAATGGTGTTATCGGGCATACATTAAACTTTATTATAAAATTTTTTTACAGTAAAAAAAAACAAAATGGCGGTTCCACAGCTATCTTCCCGGGACATGTTTTGCTTCCAGGGCTCCGCGGCACGCAGCACCACTGGTGCACTTTTGAATCTAGAACAAAAAAAAAACCATTAATCTAGAGAGCTATAGCTAGAGAATGTCGATCGGATTTTAAAAAGTATCAATTTTTGTGGATTTGGCGTGCGTTTGAAAAAAAAAATTGATTTTTGACGAAAAAAACGGCAAGTTTTTTGTTAATAAAAAATAAATAAATGAAGTTCTTGAAAATTCCGATCGACATTCTCAAGATAATGTAAATGTTCACATCTGGTTAAAATTTCAAGTAAAAAAAATGAAAATTGTTCGAGTTATGCTGCGTGCCATTTTGAAAAACCATGTTTCGAGAAAAACGCGTTTAAAGTTTTGCGAATAGTTTTTTATTGGAAAAAATTAAAAACAGAAGTTCTTATTTTAAGGGGTCTTCTTATTCTAGAGGGTTTAAACTATTTTTTAAGCCAATAAAAAAAATCGATTTTTCAAAAAATTTACAGTGGCCTTACCCCTTAATTACATATTTTATGAAAAATTAACATCTATAGAATAAATCTATAGATCGTATGCAAAATCTTTCGTCTCACGACTAGGACCCATTGATATCGCATTATCAACTTCGTTTCATCCCAATATCATTCTATCTTTTGTATCGTACAATCCTTCGATATCATTCCAATAACAACCATTGCTCATTATTGGAAACGTAAATGATGAAATCAGTCATGAATTGTTGATACAACGGCGAGGGGGTGGGGTACCGAGCCAATTAGCCGAGCCTAACGATCACTGCAGCTGGTCAGCCGAGGTAAAAGTATTTTCATACTGGAAAATTGTCAATCGGACGTACGGAACTTGCGTCAAGGCTTTCGAAGATTACAAAAATGTGTGCAAACGCAGGCCAGAGACACGTAGTCGGTTGATATACGTACTGTCGTGGCAAATCATTCATATGTATTCACGTTCATTCATGGAACGATCATCGCGACGTTTCAAATGTATTATTATGGCACTCCTGCAAATACTACCTATATTAGCCCGCCGGGCATATCCTTCCTGTTATTACAAGCACGCCACGTGTAATTTCTTCCTTTTTTTTAATCCACTATAAAATCCACATCGTAACTCTCGATCGTACGTGCTCGATGACGTACGTGCGAACGGCTGTGAATGTTTGAAACAATTTCTTCTAACATTCTTCACTGTTAGGCTATATAATTATTCTTCTTGCGAGCCAATTGGCGTCTTTATTTATATAAAAAAAAAACGTACGGAGCAATTACCCCCATTGATCTTACATTAAATGGTATAAAATGTTCTGCACGTATTTTTTTTGTCAATGAAAAGACCTTTGAAAGACCCAATGAAAGGATCTTTGATCAGGTTTGTCATGGTGTGTTGAAGTTTGCATCGTTGGAATGCAACGAAAAACCTGCATTTTCTTATTTCTTCATTTTGATTACCATCCAAAGTCTTCTTTCGCAATTTTAGCTCATTGATCCATAATAAGGATCTTCAAAAATATTTTGGTAATATTTGTAGCCTAAACGAGGGATGAAAAAAATTGGGCAACACGTCAAAAAGATTTGTCCAAGTTTTCATACGCTGCCTGGAAAATGAGTGGTATCGAAGGTTGCATCGTTGGAATGCAACGAAAATTCTTTTCTATAGATAGTCTTCGAGGATTCGGCTTCGATCCGGCCAGTCAAGGTTATTCCAAAGTCGGTAATGGAAATACGGGATGTTTACGTTTCGGCCCTCTGATTAGGGTCCTCTTCAGAAATTTTATTTTTCTGTGTGTAATATGATGAAAAGAGCGTTTATGTTTATGATTCAGTTATATAAGTCATAAGTCCTATAAGTTTTAGTCATTTGGTATAATGATTCTATAAGTTCAGTTTTACTTATAATTAAGTTAATGTAATGTGTATAATGTAGTTGATTGCATTATGTATTGTGTTATTTATTGTTTTTGGTGTGTTAGTGTTTGAAATGTATGATGTGTGATATAGCGGTTTATTCAATTATGGAATAATAAAGAGATGAAGTGTAAGAAATGACTAACCTCGATGTTGTTGATATTTCAAATTTTTGCTAATATTTAGAAGGATGTTTCGAAGAACATTATTTATGGGTGTAAATAATGTCAGGTGAGAAATTACTCCATCAATAGAGATGTTATCGTTTATCGGCGATTTTGCATGTCTGTAACCGATAATTCATTATAAAGCAAAAAAAAAAGGAAAAAGTTGTGTGTTTTGTTGAAGAATTATTTTGTCTAAAAATTATGATAATTACCTATTGAGTTGTTTTTTTTTTAAACTTTGTTTCTCCTTCTAAGATGAGCAAAAAACTCGAAATTTACAATTTTTGTCTCTACATGTTGATTTGTGTGTTCAACGAGGGTTCGAGAAAAATTGAGAGGTGTGTTAATTGTATGAAGCATATTCGAGTCTCTGTGCGGTGAATCGGGGGAGAAAGATCATTTGGGCAGTGACGTGTGAAGGAAAATAAAATAGATGTGTCAAGATGGGGGTATTCTTTTCTATATTTTTATTTCCTCGTTTTTGTTATTTTACAAAATCTTTTTTTGCAAATTTAAATTCTAAGAAATCATAATTTATTAGAATTTATTTACTAAATATCTAAAAATAAATATATATAAAATAATAATCGTTCTTGCATTCCAACGATGCAAACTTCAAACTCATGAATGTGATGAATCTTCAGACCAAAGATGATTTCAATGGCATGTTTTTCTTCCCATTTCCCATTTTTTTCTGCACTTCCAGGCTACGAAATTCGCTTAAAATTTTTTTTAGAATTCTCATTAAATACCTACAATTGAAAAAAAAAATATTTTGGACAATGATAAAAATGAAGAGATTAGAGAAAGTGAAAAATAATTTTCGTTGCCCTGAAACGATGCAAAGTTCAAGAACGTGAAGACTCGCTGTTACCGGCCATGCACGATCGACTCTTCAGTACTGCCCGCGTGGTCAATTTTCGACCAAATAATTTTGACCGTTTGCTATGGCAATTTACACAACTTCACGGCTCAATTTGCATACGCAATTTTTTTCACGAGCGCTTTGCGAATGTACTTTTAAAAAAATTCGCTACTCGTCGGTCACGATCTGTAGAGATGTTATTTCCCCAAGCAACCTTCGTGTTAAGGGGGAAGATACCTTTAGACGAGGAACAAATTGCTGATTTTTTTTTTAAGGAAAAATTTCGTCATTATTTTTGTGGTTTAGGGCACGTTTTATAAGTACGGTAATTATGCAGTTTGAGGACTTTTCCGAACAACGAGGGGATTTTTTTTTTTTCACCGTGAACTTGTTTATTCCAATATATTGAGTGATATTCCGTCAGGAGAGGCTGACACTTTCGACTAATTCCATAAGTTATAAGGTTTTCAAGTTCGCGGAAATACGTGACAAAATAGGGAATTTTTAAATATTTCGACGTCTATATTGGGAGTGGGGGGGGGGGGCATTTATGAAAAAGTCTTTCTAAATGCAATACCAAAAATAAATTAGGCCGGTCACCCTTCCATAAAAAGGGATATAGTACAGTCGTGCGTTCGCTGAAAAAACTCGGAATCGGAGAAAATTAGAAGAAGGCTAGTTTTTTGACAGGTGATTTTGTAGGTGCCGCGGGTGCTAAATCCAAGTTTGCCTAAAAATCGGGGTGTAGGGTTCTTTTTTAGGGGATGAAAGGAGATGGGGGTGGATTAATGCCAAACTACAACCCCTACGAGGTCGGCAACGTGAGACAAAATGTTCAGAAAAATCCGGGCTTTAGTTTTGTCCGCAGCGCCGAAGTCGTGGAAGTTCATTTTAAGGGTGAAAAAGTGGGGTAAAATTTTGAAAAATCGGTTTGAATTCAATAACTCTTTAGAAAAAAATCGTACGTTTTTTGTTCAAATTGGAACGTTGTAGCCCTTGAAAAGACGCGTCGATCGAGTATTCGATCATCACACTCCGATAATATCTTCGGCCCCAAAAAATGGTTAAAAAACAAAAAAAAATAGTTTATTGAATAACTCAAAAACAATTGGTTTTTCGAGTATGGTTCAAATGAACGAAATGTAGAGAATAATTTTCTCCATATTTTCGTTGCTATGGACCACCCTTGAATTTTGATTTTCCAACCCCTCTCGGGGGTTGAACATTCAAAATGAAATTCTGGGAAAACTATTGACCGCACGAATTCGCCGCCGTGGAAGAATTTGTAGCTTGAACCCTCAGCTACATTTTTGTCCACAGCGCCAAAGTCGTATCTCTTTAGTTTCGGTCAATAGTTTTCCCAGAATTTCAGTTTGAATTTCCAATCCCTGAGAGGGGTTCGAAAAAGCAAAATTCAAAAGTTGTGCGTAGGAACGAAAATATAGAGGAAATTATTCTCTACATTTCGTACATTTGATCCATCCCCGAAAAATCGATCGTTTTTGAGTTATTCAATAAACAATTTTTTTGTTAATTCTTCAACAACTCTTTTGGGGGTGAAGTTATTATTGGAGAGGGTTGATCGAATACTCGATCGACGCGTCTTTTCAAGGGCTACAACGTTTCCATTTGAACAAAAATTGTATGAATTTGTTCTAAAGAGTTATCGAATGAAAATTGATTTTTCAAAATTTCACCCCACTTTTTCACTCCCAAAATGAACTTCCACGACTTCGGCGCTATGGACAAAAATAAAACCCGGATTTTTCTGAACATTTTGTTTCCCGGCGCCGACCTCGTGGGGGTTGTAGTTTGGCATTAATCTACCCCCATCCCCTAAAAAAAACCCTACCCCCCTATTTTTAGGCAAACTTGGTTTTAGCACCGGTGGCACCTACAAAATCACCTGTCAAAAAACTAGCCTACTTCTAATTTTTTCCTATTCCAATATACAGCACGACTGTACTAATAGGGTTTTAAAGTTCACGAAAACACGTTATAAAATAGCGTATTTTCGAACATTTTCGGAACACCTATATTGGATGTAGGGGGGTGGGGGGATTTATAAAAGAAGCCTACCTAAATACCCCCTGCCCCTCTGTTTTTGTGTGTTGTATGCGGAAGGTGTCTGATGCGGCCACGATGGGGGTCCGGGGCTGCGACACCTCGGCGGGGTTAAAGGGCAGCGCCCCTCGCGGGGATGGAGGGGGCGGAGCCCCCAAAGACACTAAACGTAGTTTTTAAATATATTTAAATGAACTACAATTGTACTACGTTTACAATTTTTGGGGGCCTTTTAACACCCCAAGCAAAGAACCCAAACTAACCCAAACAGACCTGATCAACGGCTGCAGGAGGAAAGGGGGAGGTGACCGCTGCGATTTCTCTTCGGCATTGTATTCAGGAAGGTTTCTTTTATAAATCCTGGGGGGATTTATAAAAGAATCCTCCCAACCCCAATATAGCCGTCAAAATATTTAAAAATGCCCTTTTTTTTACGCGTTTTCGGGAATTCTAAAACCCCATAACTTATGGAATTAATAAAACATGTTAGCCTCCCCCGACGGAGTATCAAGAGTGGTGACCAATGAAAGCAGGTCAAGGCTGAAGAAAAAAAATTCGTCGTTTTTTCGGAAAACTCCTCAAACTGCATAATTACCATTACTACTTTTGACTGTTGAAGAAAAAAAACCAATGAAGATTTGGGTGGGGATAAAAATGTCGAATGACCAAATATAAAACGACAAAGATTTTGAAACGACAGAATTATGAACTCTCAAAATAACGAAGGTTAAATCATTCGAAATTTTATCTTTCGACTGATAAAAAAATCGAATGACTATAAATCGAACCATTATTTATTGGAGAGGTAATTTATTCGAAAACGAATATTCAGATTGTCTGCAATTCGGAACATAAAAATACAGAATCGAAAAATGTAGAACACCCATATCTCCGAAACAGAAAATAGCGAGTGCCTAATATGCGTAATACCGTCTATGGCGAAAAGCAATATATCGAAACGCAAAATGTCGATGACCCGAAATGTCGAACGCCGAAATGTCGAACGGCCAAAATGGCGAACGTGGTGGGGCCCGTCACGTGGGATGACTGTCTTACGATGTTTTAGCCTACAGACCGCCAGCGCCATCTCGCAGCTTCACTCTGAGGCGCAAGTGACGTATTGCTCGATTCGCCATTCGGGCCGTTCTACATTTTGACCTTCCGCGATTTCAACCACTCGACTTTTCGGCCGTTCGCTTTAATGATTTTCTGCATTGTGAACCATCGCCATTTTTTTAATTCGGAGAATTAAAAAAAGGCCCATCGATTTTATGTTTTTCGATATTTTATTAAATCTGATTTTTGATTTTCGCTACATATCAACTTCCGAGATGTTCATATTCGTAATTGTTATTTTCGACTTCACAGACTCTAGTAAGATTGATCTATCTATATTCGAACATTCGTCATTTTCGAATTCGACATTTTGGCCCATCTACATATCGATCGTTCGACATTTGTCCCCCCACCCGAAGATTTTTATTTCATTAAGGGGTTACCCCCACTTGCGATTTTGAAAAAATCGATTTTTTTATTGCATTTTTTTGAAGTATAAGTATCTGAGAATATGTCCTGACAATTTCAAGTCGATCCGAACAAAATTGACTGAGATATGAGCGTTGAAAGAGAAGAATCCGTTGTGTAAACGACTGGAAATTGAAACTTTAAACGCGTTTTTCTCAAAATGGCATTTCTGAAGTCGGTGACCAAGATTACTTGAACACTAATGAACCGATCTTCTTGAAATTTTGCAGGCTTATTTAATACATAAAAATGTAGTCTTTAATAGTTCGATTTTTTTTTCGAAAAAAATGGCCGTTTTATAGCCGAAAAACGGCCGTTTTTTTCGTTAAAATCAAACCATTAACTTTGACTGTCCGCAATTTTGTGAAAAATGAATATTTTTTAAAATGCTTCGATTAAAGACTAGATTATACTTTTATTTGACTAAATCCATCCGCATTTTTTTTCAGACGATCCACTTCGCCGCAATTTGGTCACCGCAAACCGTGTATATAAAAACATTATTTCATTGACGGCCATTTGCCACTAAACAATGTAATATTTTTCAATAAAAAAATTACTGAAAGTTCTTCAAGATGTGTTCTTTAAGATGGTATATTGATCGATTAAAAAAGTTTTGTATCATTCTTTAAAAAAATTCATGAAAAAGGCCTTTTGTGCGCTACAAGTGGGGGTAACTCATGCGCAGAATATGAACCGAGAAAAAGTGGGAAATGTTGAAAATCGATTAAATTAATTCGATAAAAATCGATAAAATGAAAATCAATGAATTTTCCGAAAAAAAAAGTCTACATTTTGCAATTGAAAAAAAAAAAATTCTTTGAATTTTCAAAAACATTAACGGTCCTATTTTAGACAATAAGGTTAGAAAGATTCATACCAAATTTCATCATAATCGGTCGATTAGTTTTTTAGCTATACGTCACGCCAGTTTTGAAAATTCAGTTTAGAAGACCGTGCCATTTTTAAAGATCAAGTTTTTAAAAAATACCATGTAACAGCCGAAAGTAGTAATAAAACATACGATAAGTCTCAAAAATAGTGAAGAGAACATTCCTTAAAAAAAAAAAAAAAGTCATGAAAATCACGCAACGTCCGTACTTGTAGATACGGTAAAACGGTACCTTAAGCCCGACTCTTAAGTGTGCAGGAAATAAAGTCTTCGCAATCAGGAATTGTCTCGGCCTTAAAAAGACTATTTTAGGAAGCTCATAAAACAACGAATTAATATTCAAAGCCCGGGACACGCGATGAAACCGTACCGAAATTAATCCGATGTGACTCCGGCACACCAAGTGGCAACGATCCGCGACGTCGATTTTCCGCACTAACGACACAAACCGCCCCATAATTTCGTTTCGTTAATTTTTTTTTCTTCTCCCGTCATTTTTCGAACGGAATTAGCGCTCCGCAGGAGTCCGTCGGCGAGGCCAGTTTGACAGGATACGAAGAAGGAAAAAAGAAATATAAAGACTTAGCGTCTTTATTTTTTCTTTAGACGGCGAGGGACTGGGGCTGGAAGCTAACGAGCGAGAGACCCGTAATAATTGTCGTGTCCGCGAGAAACTTGCGGCAATCGGTCCACTATCTTTACGGCTTTCAGGCAGATCGACTGTCGCGAGGATATTTACTTCGACGGAAGACGCCGAGTGATAAATGTATGGGGCTTTCCGAGCTAAATGGGATATCATACTCCACTTGATTATTCGTCCTAATTTATTATAATTAGCGGTAAACAAATGTTCTTGAAGTTTGCATCGTTGAAAAGCAACGGAAATACCTCTTTAAGGGGTCTTCTCCCCTTAAAGAAGGGGGGGGTTACTCTTTAAGGGGTTTATATTATAGATTTTGATATAAAAGTTGTTACACTTAATAAATACACTTTCGAAATACGTTAAAAAAAATTTATTATGTATTTATGTATTCCAAACAAACTTTGAACGTTGATCAAATCTTCGAAACTACTGAATCGAGCCTTGTGAAATGTTAATCACATATTCTTTGCAACTATAGCTGTAGCGCATATCAAGGATTTTTTCTAAATTTTCATATTTACTATTTTTTTGCCAAAAATGGTAAAAATGGTTTGTTTTTTTTTTTTTTTTCAAAAAATATCCGCCATTTTGTTATTTTTGCATATATAAAAAATCGCACGACATGCGCTATAGCTATTAACATACTGAGTATAAAACAGTTCGATTTTTTTGTTTCGGATTATCCATCTCTGAGAAATCAACAGCGTAGACCTACAATTTTTTTGACATTTTTTTAACTGCCATTTTCGTCTATAAATAGACTCAAATAAATAAAAAAATATTTTTTTACGTATTTCGAAAGTGTGAAGTGTAACAACTTTTATATCAATATCTATAACATAAACGTATCAAAAAAATTCATGAAAATAGCCTTTTTGGCGTCTAAAGTGAGAAGACCCCTTAATTTTCTTGCATCTCCATTTTTATTGCTATCCAGAATCTCTTTCGATAGATTTATAATGTCGATCTTAAAAAAAACGTTTGACATCGCTTCCATCAGTCAAAAAAAAATTGCAATGAGAAATATATGATTTTTGTTGCGGTCCAACGAATGATGTTGAAGTTTGCATCGTTGGAATGTAACGAAAATTAATTTTTTTTAAATCGCCTGACATGTTTTTGGCTAATGTAGGTTGCGAAAATTGCTCAAACATTTCTACGTATTCTTATTAGAAATCAACGACCTCAATTTACAAGAAAGACTTTGAACAACGATAAAAAAAATAATTAAAAAAGAAGAAAAAAAATTCTCAATAATAATCCTTCCAGCGAATTTTCTTTTTCGCATTGCCCAATTTTTTTCTATCACATTTTGCTCACGATAATCACCGAAACATTTTTAAAGATCCTTCCTAGGATTTGTGAGCTAAGCCTGCGCAACAAGAGTTTAGATAGCAACAGAAACAATTAAATGGAAAAATAAAAAAGGACATTCGTTGCATTCCAACGACGCAAACTTCAACGCCATAAACTTCTATATAATGTTAGCAACTTTACACCGTGCAGTGTACTTTATCCACTTTTTAATCGTCATTCATTACTCCGTATTCATTTTTTCTCTGCCATAAACTGGCCAGGCCCTTTATTAAATTCTCGTAAAAAAACGAAACTTATTGTACTCAATTACAGCCTCAGGGGCGGAGGGGGGATATACCTTAAGGCGAGAAAAAAATGGCTGATGTTCATGATTTTTTTTTTAAGTGAAGATTTTTTCGTCATTTTTTAGACTGAGGGTATGTTTTATTAGTACTCTTGGCTGTTACATGGTACTTTTTTATTTATTAACCTCTAAAAATGACGGAGGTATGGCGTGGTCTTCTAAACGGGTTGCAGCGGATGTTGTCAGACGGCGTGACACGTAGCGTCGGCGGAAGTAATCTGAAAAAAAAAAACCAACGAAGATGTTTCTTTTATTAAGGGATCATCACAGTATAACGAGTTGAAAAATAGCTGATTTTCGATATTTTTTCGATGGTTAAAACACGCTAATCAGTCTGATTTTTTTTATGTTAAATTAAAGCACTCATGAAGAACAGAAAATAAATTATTAAACGTTTATTTTTATTTTTTTTACATTTTCTTAACGATTGAAAATGTCTTCGAAAAACAGGAGTCCTAACGGTGTACACGGCTGTGGCTGTAAATATTATCTGAACCAAAATTTGTAAATTAATTAATTAATGAGTATGAAAGTCGCTATTATGCTATGGAGGTTTTTTTTCAAATCAAAATTGACAAAATGGCGGTGGTTTGAGAAAAAAAAGTATCGAATTTAACCTATTTTTTCGACAATTTTTCGTTAAAAAAAGTATGAAGATAAAAAAACTTCCATAGTAAGATAAAGAATGGCGTGAAGAATGTTGTGTCAACATTTGAGACGGGTAGCTTGAAAAATTTGATAGTGTACACCGTTTTGAAAAATGTCATTTCTAGAAAAACGCGTTTAAAGTTCTGAGTGCGGAATTTTCATATAAATTGTCTACTTACGTTCAATCGGCAATGCCAGGTCCATCGTTATAATCGTTTATACTATCGCATAATGCAACAACAAAAAAATCGATTTTTCGAAAATTTTACACTGTGGAGATCCCGTAACGCTCATACGCAAAATATGAACCAAGAAATAGCGATAAATATTGAAAATCGATGAAACGATAAGCTTGAGTTTTCCGAAAAAAATTGCTACATTTTGCAAACAAAAAATACTTTCTTTATTTTCAAAAACATTTAGGGCCATGTTTTAGACAATAAGGTTTAAACGATTTATACAAAATTTCATCAAAACCGGTCGATCAGTTTCTTTAGCCACCCTTCCTTGACACACTCATATGTTTGGCCACGATTTTGACACACTGGGTCAATTAGACCCGCACAATAATTCATCCACCTGCCAATAATAACCCTTCGTTCGGTTTTTATTTTAAACAATCAAGGACACACCTCAAACGTTTCTCGATATGCCTCCATAATTAAAGTTCGTAAAGTATGAAATCGAATTGTTGAAAAAAAATTATTGAAAACTTTCAGTTTTGGGAAAGTGAGCATTGTATTTCAAATTCGTCCGGATTAAGGCAGTCCTCTAGTTTCTCGGGTCGAAAAAATCGATTTTTTTTCTTCATAAATCACATCTACAACATGTGTAGAAAATGTGTGCCAAAGGACTTTTCGATATTCGAAGTGGCTCACAAGTTACGGCCCTGGAACGGAGCAGGTATACGGAGCGCGCGCCGGGCTGCTCCGAAAGCCGAGCAATTCAAACACAATAAACCGCCTCTTCCTGAAGCAGTTCAAAAAGTTATAAAGCCAATTTATGAGGATTTATCCAAAGAAGAATTGTTAAGCAGATGCCTGGTAGCGGAAACTCAAAATAATAACGAGTCGCTCAATTCGTTAATCTGGACTTTTGCTCCGAAACACCTCCATTCTGGGCCAAAAGTGGTTGAAATCGCCACGTTTCTCGCTGTCATAATCTTCAACGAAGGATTCAAATCTATCCTGAAGACCTTGGAAACCATGGGAGTGAAAATCGGCCCACAAGCTAAAGGATATGTTCAACAGCGTGATAGCTCTCGGATCGACCGTTCAGAAAGGCGCACGAGTGATGTTGTAAAACAGGCCCGAATCGCGAAAAGGGAAGACGGAGCAGCTCTGCGTGACTTGCAAGAAGAGGAAGGCCTATCGTATGGTCCAGGCATAGCAGATTGACGGTAAGATGAAATTTTTATTATAAATCACACGCGCGAACTTTCAAACGCGTTTTTCTCGAAACACCATTTTTCGAAACGGTGACCACGCTATTTCAGAAACTACTGCACCGATCTTGTTCAAATTTATACAGCATCTTTAATATGTTACAAGCCAGCGATTGAACTAGGATTATCATGATTGCTTCCATAGTTTTTTTTTCTACGAGCGAAAAACTTAAGAAAAAATGAGTAAAAAATAGAATGTAATTTTCAAAAGTGTATAAAAAACGTCAATTTTTGTCATTTAGAATCCACTCTAGTTCAATCGCTAGTCTTAAATATGAAGATTAAAATGCCGTTTGGTTTTTCGATTTCAGATAAGCAGAACAGCCGCAATCTTGGTCACCGTCAAGCACCTCTTTTACTTGATGTCTTCCTGTCGGCCACTGTAACCTTTATTCTATTATATATTTTGACTTAAAAAAAATTGTAAAGCTTATTTAAATGTTAATAAAGATTATGCAAAAACAATGAGATTGATTATTTCGATGCTTTGCCCGTAAAAAATTATTGAAAAAGCCGTAAAAAAGCAGCCGAGAAACTAGAGGACCGCGTTAAAATAACCCAGTGTGTCAAGGAAAGCTTAATGAAAAAAAAAAAAAAATACCATGTGACCGCCAAAAATAGTAATAAAACATACCCTAAGTTTAAAAAATGATGAAGAAATATTTCCTTTGAAAAAAAAAAATCATGAAAATCAGGAAATTTCTTCCTCGCATTAAAGCTATCTCCCCCCTTAATCCGGGGACAAAATCCTCTCGAGTCTGGGGCGTGGTTGTAGCACATCCTGCAGAGGCGATTTAAAAAACGAACTTTGATAAAACGGCAATTACAGTTAGCGTCGTCATCAATAATCGCAAAACGTGTTATTCAGTTATGCCGCGTTAATTGACAATTGCGCTCGCACCCTCGCGTTATCGCGAGCCGAAGGTATGCACACCCCCGAAGGCGAATTAAAATTAGCTCGGGCGCGTTTGCAGAGTTCAAAAGCGGTCAAGTGATCGCGAATTCATACGCACGCGAGCGACGTGCACAACATCTATCGGTCGTTGGCGAGATAGCCGAGCGTTTCAGAAGCTCTCTTGGGGCTTTGGAACACAAGGTCTTCCATTCATCTCTCGCGTCGTGGCACGAAACGCCCTGATTAATTATCTCTCCGGCCGCACGAGGCACATAAATACGTACGCGTTACGTTACACTCGCTCGAGAATCGAGCGAGCAATCTCGAACATTTTGCACGTACCGCGATTCGGTCAATTAGCATTGACTGCACGCTTACGAATAGGCTCGTCGCTGAACGAACGCCCGTGGCACAACGCTCGATCGTCTTAGGCGGGAGCCTGAACTGGAAGATCCAAAAAAGCGTTTTTCAGGAATTTTTTTAGAAGAGAAAAAAAACAAGTGAGCCCAGTAAACATTGAGGTATCTTTTCACGTATATTTGAAATGTATAAAAAAAATGTTTCAATATTAAACAATAAATGAGTGCAAATTTGTCAGCCTATTCCGCGTATAAAATAGGCTTTTTGGGGATTTTTTTTTCTTTAAAAAACTACAAAATAAATCGAGATTACAAAAAAGGGTGTTTGTCATACATATCAGTGACGGTGTACAATCATTTTTTTGAAGCGATTAATTTCAAACTTTGTGCAGCGTTTATCTCAAAACTGCATTTTTTAAGTTGGCCGGAAACGTAACTCGGACAATTTTCAACCGATTCACTTGAAATGTTGAATTTATCTTGAGAAATACATTATCTATGGAAGTACGTGGGATTTTTTTTTATATTGCATAGTTCATTTGTTATTAACAATTATCTGACGATTTTTTGAGCAAATTTTTGGACAGTGAAAAATCGTCAGATAATTGTGAATAACAAATAAACTGTGCAATATAAAAAAAAACTTCGTACTTCCATAGACAATGTATTTTTCAAGATATATTCAACATTTCTAGCGAATCGGTTGAAAATTGTCCGAGTTATGTTTCCGGCCAACTTAAAAAATGCAGTTTTGAGATAAACGCTGCACAGCCGCCATTGTGAAACTAATCGTTTCAAAAAAATTATTGTATACAGTCCCGGATATGCATGATAAGCACCCTTTTATGTAATCTCGATTTATTTTGTAGTTTTTATAAAAAAAAAAATCTCCAATAGCCTATTTTTTTCGGTCTCTAGAGTGGCTTAACCCCTCAAGAAAAAGCTGAAAAAGTCGTGAAATTATAACTTTTCGCAGGTTTGAAAAAAAAAATGTTTAAAAAAACACTTTAACGTGCTATAAAAATTATTAAAAAATACTTTTTGAACGACTTTTTTTATTCACTTAGAAGAGATTTTCATACTGAAGAAAATAAACTTTGGTTTTATTCAATAGGTCGTTCAGTTTTTTTGCTATCACGTCCGCGAATTTGAAAAAATCGTTGACACGAAAACTGGAGAAAACGCGCTTCAGAGTTTTCAATAGGAGGAAATATCAATATCAAATATCAATCGCTATTCTGCTTTTGGCCTTGTCGTATCTTCGAAAATATTCACAATTAGCCTCCGCAACTTCGTAAATATATTCTTGGAAACTTTATCTATTGATTTAAACAATTAAAAAAAAAAACGAATTTTCGGACCTTCTAATTGAAGCTCCGGCCTTAAGGTCTTAAGGCCTTAAGGCCTAGAAGACTTTTCTAGATCAAACAAATAACCAAGAATATATTTTTTAAATCCGGATAACAAAAAGTTATCATTTGTAAAAATGGCATGCGAAAACCCAAAAGCAGATGATTTTAATCTCGAAAACCGTGGGACTTTTACTAAACTGAAATTCCAGCGTATAGTAGGGCATGATCCGACCTATCGACAGTTGCAGGCTTATCCATTCATAACAGGACACCCTGCATATTTTAGGCACATTAGATGTAGTTACCCGCTGAAGACGACCAAATTCGACGTTGGTTCGGGCACTTGACGTGTCGAAGAACGATCTTAGACAGCATATTACAACGAGTCTAAAACTATATTTGCAGCTGCGGAATAATAAAATGAAATCGTTGGATTTTATGATGATGGATGGTCAAATGTTGGACAACGATGCGATTGAAACGGCTCGTAAAAGGTCGAATACAGTCGGCTCTCTGCGAAAGACTAAAATGAATAATAATTGGAAGAAAAATATGGTATTGAAGTTCGCACCGTTGGAATGCAACGAAATTTTTTTTTTTTTCCGTACTGCCGAATTTTTTTTGTTGGCATATTTAGGCTACGAAATATCACTGAATTACTTCTGAAGATCGTTATTAGGGATGAGATTGAAGTTTGCATAGTTGGAATGCAATGAAGGTCAATGTTTCTGAATTCCTTTAAGGGGAAATATACACCTAGGAGCCGGAAAAAAGGTAATTTTCGAGAATTTTTTCAAGGAAAACTATTTGATATTTCGAATTGGGGTTTTAATTATCTAAAAGTGTATACATTCAAAAATATGTTTAATTTTCTTTATTTAAAAGTATCAAAAATATACAAGGATATTGTATGATCCTTGGAGCGTCATAAAAAAAATCTGCGTATACGGTACCCACTGGCGTTTCTTCAAAAATCATCTGAAAAAAAAAACCAAAAAAATTATTAAATTAGATACTATAATCTAGTAATTGTCATAGACGATTTTGAACATATCGATTTTTGACAAAATGGCGGACTTTTGAACATAAATAGTAATTTTTGGGCCAAAAATTAGTTATTATTTTGCCTATAAAACAAAAACTAAGTAACGGAAAAAAAAATCCCATGACAAGTACTAGATAATGGTGTATAGAATAACCACAAAAAACCTCAAGGCAATCGGTTCATTGGTTTTCGAGAAATTTTGGGTACCGATTTGAAAAACGTGGTTTTGAGAAAAACGCGTTTGAAAATTTGGGAATGAATAAATCATGAAATTTGTCAACTTACATGGAATCATCGATACCAGGCCCATAGTGTAGGTCTTCTACGGTCGACGGAATGTTCATAGCTTCTAAATCCTCGACCTCGACCATCTAGGTGTATATCTCCCCTTAACCCTCCGTGATCACACTTCAGTAGAATAACATAGTGGTCACACTGGGTAAAATTCACACGGCCAAGTTCCAAATGGTTGCTGTCTGAAAACTATCAGTCCGATCGGGATTCAAACAATACTAGAAAATACTTTGAACATTCTAGAACATGTGTGAAAAGTCGGTATGTCAAAATTCAAATGTCAACGTGTTTGATAAAAATCGTAAATACGTCAATTTGTCATAAATACCCCTTTTCACTTAAAAAATAATAACTCGTATTTTTCGATATTTTTGAGTAAAAATGGAACAGGATACTTTTCAGACATGGTACTTCTAGGGGAAAAATAGTGGCATAGTGGCACTTTAAACTTTCGCCTGCTGGAGGGCCGATCTTCAAATGCAACTAGGACCCCTAGATAGTTAGACCCAAAGATAGGTCTGTGTAAAATTTACCCACGGTGACCAAGGAGGGTTAATTTCTTCTGGCAGTTATTGCTCACAAAAATCCGGCGTCCATTTTTAACTATATTTCTCTAGCGATCTACAACATAAATCCATCAAAAACGATGTTCTATAATAATAAAAAATGTTAAAAATAACTTTCGTTGCGTTCCAACGATGCGAACTTCAACATTATTAGGGATCCATGACCTAAAACTGCAACAGAAGAGTTTAGACGGTGATAAAAATAAAGAAATTAAAAAAGGGGTACTTTCGTTGCAGTCCAACGATGCAAACACCATAAAGTTTGCATCATCAGATGCGATGCAACGAATGCAATGCAACGAAAATTCTTTACGCTTCATTTCTTCATTTTTATCACTATCTCAATCCTTTTTTTCTGAGTTTAGATTATGGAACCCTCATAAGGATGCACAAAAATCGTTCGGTATTTTTTTAGCCTGAATGGGCCAAAAAAATTAGGGACGAGGTTGAAGTTTGCATCGTTGGAGTGCAATGAATATGAATATTTCTGAATTCCTTTAATTTCTTTTGGCAGTTTTTGCTTACAAAAATCTGTCACCCATTTTTTACGATATTTCTTTACCGATCTACAATATAAATCTATCAAAAAATGTTGTTCTATAACAGTAAAAATATGGAAAAGAAAATATTATGGCCTGAGGCCGCAGTAACGGTTATAAAATCATGTGCGAATTTATCATTTTTTTTCGTATGAAACAGTGATTCACTCGTCAAATTAATTACACATCTATTTAGTATGAATATCATGCTGTTAGAAAATATATTTTTTTATAAGCAACATTATTAAGGATCCATGACCTAAAACTGCAAAAGAAGAGTTCAGACGTCGCTAAAAATAAAGAAATGAGAAAAGGAGAACTTTCGTTGCATTCCAACGATGCACCATGAAGTTTGCATCATCAGAATGCAACGAAAATTCTCTATTCTTTCATATCTTCATTGCAATTATCATCTAAATCCTTTTCTCCATGTTGAGGTTATGGAACCCTGATAATTATCTCCAAAAATGTTTTCGTGTTTTTTAGCCTATATGTACAAATAAAATTAGGCATAAAGGAAAGAAAAAAAAAAATCGTTCGATTCCAATGATGGAAACTTCTACATTCACATCAATTACAATACTTCAGCATGTCTCGATAATTCGTTGTCCGAACGAGCGCGCTAAATTGATTACGTGAAAGTTCCAATACTCAAGCGGAGAAAAATTGATCCTGTTTGTTTTCTTTTTTTCTCGGCTGAAAGTGTTTGAAAAAAAAAAGGATATTGGAAACGGGAGTCTCGTTACGGTATACACCTGTTCTCGATATCTCATAATAGTCGATACTCCTTTGCGTCGCGGGTTCCCGGTAAAACTGTATTTTTCCCGGCTGTTACGAGGGCGCGCGCGCGCGCTCGTGTCACTGAATTCCGCAAGGTGATCGAACGGAATCGAATGGAATTAATGCCCATTGCGCGTACAGCAATCACACACCCACCTACGTAGTTGGACTTGCGGGATTCCAAGTAGGAACCCGAGACGAGGTAAAACTGTCGGCATTAAACACGTGTATTTGCCCGTTGCGCCAGTCGACCGAGTCGAGAGCTCTCCCTGAGGCTCTCCGTCCGGAGCGTGTGCCTCGTATACACGCGAGAAACCAACGAGATGATCGCTCTCTCGTACATCGCGATATCCATTTACATTCTATTTTACATCGACGAATTTATAACGAAAATCAACCGTATCGTTCGCGAACACGATTTTCTTCGGGCAAAACTTTTCCGCCTGTCGCGAAACACTATTTTGGTATTTATACCGCGAATCAAAAACGCTCGATATTCAATTTAGCTCCAATTTTCTTGTGGATTGTGTGTTTTATTTTTATTTCGTCGGAGTGTTTTTTTCTTTTCTTCGGATGACCGACTATTATTTCGTTTAGTCGTTACTTCCATTGTTTGGATTATTTGAATAAAAATGTTTATGTTTTTTTTACTCATTTAATTATTTAAACAAATTCCTTACCTTTGTTTCAACCGATTGGATTCTTTTAAAAAGTCCTCATAGTTGTGTTAATTGATGTGATAATTTAAAAAAATCCTTACCTGTGTTTCGATTGAGTTAATAGTTTTC
Organism: Ophion obscuratus; assembly: GCA_964007375.1. Classification (NCBI taxonomy): domain Eukaryota; kingdom Metazoa; phylum Arthropoda; class Insecta; order Hymenoptera; family Ichneumonidae; genus Ophion; species Ophion obscuratus. The sequence goes on from OZ023313.1 coordinate 5,758,570, forward strand.
TCATATATGATTATTTAAAAAGTTCTTATCTTTGTTTTAGTGGATTTGTTTTTTTACCCATTTAATTATTTAAACAAATTCCTTGTCTTTGTTTCAACCGATTTAATTCTTTTAAAAGGTCCTCATCGTTGTATTAATTGATGTAATAATTAAAAAAAATCCTTACCTGTGTGTCGATTGAGTCAATAGTTTTCTCATATTTGATTATTTAAAAAATTCTTATCTTTGTTTCAATGGATTTGATTATTTGAAAAAGTTCTTTACGTCGTTTTAATTGATGTATTCATTTGTGAAAATCCTTATCTTTGTTGCGATTGAGTTAAGCATTTTTTTTCAATCCTCATCTTTATATCAATTGACTTCATCATTTAAAAACATCCTTATCATCGATTCAAGTGTTTTGATTATTAAAAAAAACTCCTTATCTTTATTTCAATTGATTTAATTATTTTAGAAAATCCTCACCTTTGATTCAGTTGATTTAATTGATCAAAAAGAATCCTTATGGTTGTTTTAATTGTTTTGAATATTGTAAAACAATCTTCCATTCTGTTCCAGTAAACTTAATTATTTAAAAAATCCTTATTTTTCTTTCAATTGATTTAATAATTTAACAAATCCTCACTTTTGTTTCGAATAAATTAATAACTTTAAAAACCTCGCTTTTATTTGAATTGACGTAATTCTTTTAAAAAAATCCTTATCATTGTTTCAATTGATTTAATTATTTTTTAAAAATCCTCACCTTGGACTCAATTAATTTAATTATGCATTTTGTTTTAAATCCTCATCGTTGTTTCAATAGATGTCATTAATCAAAAAGAATCCTTATCGTTGATTCAGTCGATCTAATTACTATTATAAAATCCTTATTGTTATTTCAATCAATTTAATTAATTAAAAAATCCTCCTCTTCGATCAATTGACTTAATTATTTTGGAAAATTCCAGGCACTAAACGGTGTATAAAAAAAAGTGAACGATTTCACTAAAATATAATTGAGTACTTGAAGTGAACATTCGATCGGACTGACGGATGGTTTTTTTCGTTACAGGCGCGAACCGAGGAGCATTTAGCCCAGGAACAAGCGTGGCACGCATCCGAGAGAATTTGGCTTTTGCACAGAGGTGGCTTTACATCAGCCACGCGATGTGGCCCAGCGGATCCGGACACGGGGAAACTGAGGGTCCTTTTGATACCGACCGGAGAGGGATTGCTCGTCGACGAGGAAGACGTGGAGAAGGTATTTTAACATTTGTTTTTTTTTATCCTCAAATACTATCATTATCATCATATTGTTGTTATCAATCAAATCGAGTTTTATTTGCACAACTTTTAACAGTTTTGTCACAAAACTAATTTTGTTATAATTATCATAATATAATATTTATAAATTTTAGCACTCGTTACGAAATCGGTATCAATCCTATTATTATTATTGTTATTATTATTATTATTTATGTTCAGTTGAAGAAAAATCCCTACTTTCTAAATTAATTTACAGGCTAATCCTCCACAATTCGACAAAGCCGAGGAACTGTCGCAACTTCGTTTCTTAAACGAGTCATCGGTTCTGCACACTCTCAGGCAACGTTACGCGAGCAACCTGATTCACACTTACGCCGGTGAAAATATGGTTGTCATAAATCCCGTCGCACCATTGGCCATTTACTCCGAAAAGGTTGGCTCCAAATTTCATCTGTATCTAGACGTTACGATTTTTTAAGGGGCTACATCTACTTCGCCCGAAAAAAGGGTCAAATTCAGATTTTTTTACTTCTGGGAAACGGTTGGTGAAAGAGAAACGCATTTTTTTTAACACAGAGGTACATATCTTGAGAGCCTTGGAAAAAATTACCAAAAAATAAAGGAAAACAACAAAAACATTGCCGCCGGCAGATGATGACATTTTTTCGCGACGTTTGGCGGTGGACACTCTCCAGCTCAAATGGTCCATCTGAAATCTAAAAACCAAGCGGGATATTCAAGTTAACAATGAATACGAGTCGTTGACGATCGTCGATTTTTCAAATAATTTTTGGAACCAAAGTGGCGACGAATTGAAACTCGATCATACAAAATCTATGAAAAAAGTCGTCTGTTTTACGTAACTGTTAAAAAATGAAGATCGATTTTGAAAAAGTGAGATCGTCAATGACCTTTAAATGTTTCTCATCGTATCTCCTGTAAATTTGGAAGCAATCTATCGAGTGGTTCTCGAGATATCGTGTCCACCGACTGGAAACAGGGTTTCGAGAAAAACGCGTTTAGTGTTTGAAGTACAGTTGAACCTCGATATAACAAAATCCTCGATATAACGAAGACTTGTCCATTCCATTCCGATAGATACTCCAAACCTTGATACAACGACATAATAATATACATTATGCTCTTATTGCTCATTGCTTGTAGAAATTGCTCGAAGTTAAACCTTTCTTTCTTAAAAAATATCCCTATATTTATAGTACTAATATATATTTTTTTAAAGAACATTCTAAGGCACATGCCATCGATATAATGAAACCTCAATATAACGAAAACTCGATATAACGAACTTCCCTAGAGATTCGTTATAACGAAATTCCCTAGAGATTCGTTATACCCGGCTCACTGTAGGAAGCTGTAGCTCATTCAATTCTAGGAATATTCCAATACATTTTTTTGGGAAAATCGCTAAAAGGTGATACTATCGAATAAAAATACTTTTGGAAAATGCAGTTTTTTTTACCCACTTGCATTGCAAATCCAAGTGTGTTGTTTTACCTCAGTTACATGTGTTAACACCTTGTGGTCACTGTTTACACATTTCCGAGTTTGTATTCCGACATACGCTTTACGCGTTTTACATTACACATTTAAGTGTATTATTTCTACGTGTATTAGATGTGTCATTTGATTATTTTTTATACACGGAATGGGTGTTTGTTCAAGGCATCACAGTCCGTCTACTAAATGCATAGAATATTTCATAAATCCAAAATAAAATGAAATACTTCATTCAGAGTTCTGCATTAGCAATGTTGTATCATAATTCGTCATTCCCTGACCTCCTGAAATGGTTTTTTTTTTTTTTCAAAGACGAAGTTTCCCCTGCAAATAGAATTGATCCATGTGTGTTACACGTAAGGTGTGCAATTCGAGGAATTAACACGTGTAAATGCCACACACAACTTAAAACAACGCGATTATGTGTGTTACAGAAAGTTCAACACACATTTGATGTTCATTTTTGAATACTTGAACTGCATTAAATTTCAACATGTCTAAATTTCAACATCTTATTCAAAACATGCAACACGTGTAATTACAGACATTTACACGTTTAGATACACATGGAAATAATGCACTTAAGTGTGTAATATAAAACGTGTAAAGCGAATGTCGGAATTACACGTTTCCAAGTGTGTAATTCCGACATTCGCTCTACACGCTTTATATGACACACTTAAGTGTATTATTTCTATGTGTATCTAAGCTGTAATTGCAGACATTTACACGTTTAGACGTTTACACATCTACACGTTTAGATACACATAGAAATAATACGCTTAAGTGTGTAATATAAAACGTGTAGAGCGAATGTCGGAATTGCACGTTTCCAACAGTGTAATTCCGACATTCGCTCTACACGTTTTATATTACACAATTAAGTGTATTATTTCTATGTGTATCTAAACGTGTTTGTTATTTCTATGTGCATCTAAAATGTAATTGCAGACATTTACACGTTTAGATGTTCACACATCTACACGTTTAGATACACATAGAAATAATACACTTAAGTGTGTAATATAAAATGTGTAGAGGAAATGTCGGAATTACACGTTTCCAAGTGTGTAATTCTAACATTCGCTCTACACGTTTTATATTACACACTTAGAAATAATACACTTAAGTGTGTAATATAAAACGTGTACAGCGAATGTCGTAATTACACGTTTCCAACAGTGTAATTCCGACATTCGCTCTACACGTTTTATATTACACACTTAGAAATAATACACTTAAGTGTGTAATCTAAAACGTGTAGAGCGAATGTCGGAATTACACATTTCCAAGTGTGTAATTCCGACATTCGCTCTACACGTTTTATATTACACACTTAGAAATAATACACTTAAGTGTGTAATATAAAACGTGTAGAGCGAATGTCGGAATTACACGTTTCCAAGTGTGTAATTCCGACATTCGCTCTACACGTTTTATATTACACACTTAACTGTATTATTTCTATGTGTATCTAAAATGTAATTGCAGGCATTTACACGTTTAGATGTTTACACATCTACACGTTTAGATACACATACAAATCATACGTTTAAGTGTGTAATATAAAACATGTAGAGCGAATGTCGCAATTACACGTTTCCAAGTGTGTAATTCCGACATTCGCTCTACACGTTTCATATTACACAATTAAGTGTATTATTTCTATGTGTATCCAAACGTGTTTGTTATTTCTATGTGTATCTAAAATGTAATTGCAGACATTTACACGTTTAGATGTTTACACATCTACACGTTTAGATACACATAGAAATAATACACTTAAGTGTGTAATATAAAACGTGTAAAGCGAATATAGGAATTATACACTTGAAAACGTGTAAAAAGTGACCACAAGGTGTTTACAGGTGTAACTGTGCTAAAATAACACACTTGGATTTGCAGTGTACTACGCACGTTTAGGTATCTAAAGGTATCTCAAATCTGTAAAAGTCTGCAATTACACGTGTTGCGTGTTTTGAATAAGACATCAACAACACGTTGAAATTTAATTCAATTAAAGTGTTCAAAAATGCACATCAAATGTGCTTGAATTTTCTGCAACACACATAACCGGGTTGTTTGAAGTCGTGTATGTTTACACGTGTTAATTCATCGCATTACACACCCTACGTGTAACAAATAACACACATGGATTTGCAGGTTAGGTAGATGTATCCCGTTAACGCACGCAAGTTCCTATTATCCGCAAATGCAATTTCCAATACGTTTACTTGATTTTTCAAGGTGGTGCACATGTTCAGAGGCTGCAAGAGCGAGGACATGCCACCCCATATCTACGCAATGGCACAGTCGGCTTATCGCGGGATGTTGGCGACTCGAAGGGATCACTCTCTCGTTTTTCTCGGCCGCAGCGGTGCTGGAAAAACGACGAATTTCAAACACGCGTTGCACTATCTCGTCCTCGCGGCTGGCACTGTCAACAAGGTCTCCATCGTATTTCTCGTCATTCGTTAAATTATCATCAATTATCAGACGTCAAAGTCAAAGACCACCGTCATTTGACGATTTTGAGTTTTTGAGAAAGAATAAAATTTGGGAAATTGATTGTTTTTTTCTGACAAATGACTAAACGGTTGTTGCAGATTCTTACGATTGAGAAGCTCAACGCTCTCTTCACGGTTCTCGAAGCCTTCGGGAACAGCAGAACTCACATGAATTCCAACGCCACTCGTTTCAGTCAGCTCTTCAGTCTTGACTTTGATCAGTCTGGCCAAATCGCCTCGGCATCGTTGCAAGTAAGAATTCCCCTGTCGAAAAGACGGTATTAATTGCGAACGTTTTACTTTTGAAATTTTGGCGAAACGACTCTGCTGAAAATGAAGTACCATTTTTGAGGAATAATCATTATTGATGGGGTTGAAGTTTGCATCGTTGGAATGCAACAAAACGTTTTTTTTATTTCTTATTTCTATCATTATATAAAATTATTTTTTGCAGTTTTAGGTTGTAGATCGCTGATTAAGGATCCTAAAAAACATTTACGTGATTTTTGTAGCTTAGATCTACTATTAGTACAGACGTGCTGTATACTGGAATCGGAAAAAATTATGTAGGATTTTTTTTTAGGGGACGGGGGTGGATTAATGCCAAACTACAACCCCCACGAGGTCGGCGCCGGGAGACAGAATGTTCAGAAAAATCCGGGCTTTATTTTTGTCCACAGCGCCAAAGTCGTGGAGGTTCATTTTGGGGGTGAAATTTTGAAAAATCAGTTTTCATTCGATAACTCTTCAGGAAAAATTCATACAATTTTTGTTCAAATGGAAACGTTGTAGCCCTTGAAAAGACGCGTCGATCGAGTATTTAATCATCCCTCTCTAATAATATCTTCACCCCCAAAATAATTGTTGAAGTATACAAAAAAATTGTTTATTGAATAACTCAAAAACAATCGATTTTTCGGGGATGGTTTAAATGTACGAAATGTGGAGAATAATTTTCTCTATATTTTCGTTCCTATGGACCACCCTTGAATTTTGCTTTTTTCGAACCCCTCTCAGGGGTTGAAAATTCAAAATGAAATTCTGGGAAAACTGTTGACCGAAACTAAAGAGATACGAGTTTGGCGCTGTGGACAAAAATGTAGCTGAGGGTTCAAGCTACAAATTCTTCCCGGGCGGCGAATTCGTGCCGTCAATAGTTTTCTCAGAATTTCATTTTGAATTTTCAACCCCCGAGAGGGGTTGGAAAATCAAAATTCAAGCGTGGTCCATAACAACGAAAATATAGAGAAAATTATTCTCTACATTTCGTACATTTAAACCATACTCGAAAAACCGATTGTTTTTGAGTTATTCAATAAACTATTTTTTTTTTGGTTTTTTAACAATTTTTGGGGGTGAAGATATTATCGGAGAGTGATGATCGAATACTCGATTGATGCGTCTTTTCAAGGGCTAGAACTTTCCCCATTCAACAAAAAACGTACGATTTTTTTCTAAAGAGTTATTGAATGAAAACCGATTTTTCAAAATTTCACCGCACTTTTTTACCCCCAAAATGAACTTTCACGACTTCGGCGCTGTGAACAAAACTAAAGCCCGGATTTTCTGCACATTTTGTCTCACGGCGCCGACCTCGTAGAGGTTGTAGTTTGGCATTGATCGACCCCCATCCCCTAAAATTAACCCTACACCCCGATTTTTAGGCAAATTTGGATTCAGCACCCGTGGCACCTACAAAATCACCTGTCAAAAAACCAACCTCCTTCTTTTAATTTTTTTCGACTCCGAGGTTTTTCAGTGACAGCACGACTGTACTATATAGAAAATTAGGGAAGTTGAAAGAAAATAATTTTCGTTGCTTTCCAACGATGCAAACTTCAATGTCATTCAATATTGTGCGGTAATTCATTCACAGATCGCAACATCTTGTTTATCGAACGAGTTTGCAAAAAAAAAAACGTCGCAAATATCAGTCAAAGTATTCCTTTCGTAAACCGGAATATCTGACAATTAACTGATTTTAGTGTATCATCAAGTAAAAATATATTCCAGTATACTGGTAAAATTTCGAGCCACCTTAGCAAACTTTCAATGAAAAATTACGACTTTAAAAATCGTCTCATTTAGACGGCGCTTTACGGTGATGACACGCTGGCGACATTTCTATCTGATAATTTATACACTAAATAACTCTAGCTGCCTGATGTAAACTGCTCACGCGTGTAAAAAATCGAAGGATTCCGTAACGACCATAAAAACAGGGCGTCACCGAATGATTGAAGATACTATTAATGATGAAACTTGGAAAAATGTGACTAGCAGAAGAGTTTTCGTAGCCGCGACTTTTCACAGCAAAAATGTAAAAATGACTGAAACTACTAAATTTGCGCGAATTTTTTTGTACCAGTTTATCGTTGGCTATAATAATTTATTGCAACTTGTTTTTATTAAGGAGGGAGATACGAGGAAAAAAATGCTGATTTTTTTTTAAGGAAAGATTTCTTCACCATTTTTTAGATTTAGGGTATGCTTTATTACTACCTTTTTAAAAAAATGATTTATTATTATTTAAAAAGTGCGGACGTATGGCACGGTCTTCTAAACGGGTTGCGGCGGATGTTGTCAGACGGCGTGACAGGTAGCGACGACGGAATTAATCTGAAAAAAAAACCAACGATAATGTTTCTTTTACTAACATTCATACGCAGAATATGAACCAAGAAAAAGTGAAAAATATCGAAAATCGATGAAATGGTACGCTTTGAAACAAAAAGATCGAATTTTCCGAAAAAAAATGGCTACATTTTGTAATAGAAAGACATTTTTTTTAATTTCAAAGTAAAGGCCCCGAAAGACCAAAAATCCGAAAATCTGAACAACGTCAAAATAATTCCGCTATGGCAGTTTTTAAAGTTTTAAAATTTTCAATAAATCGACGAATTATTTCAAGATTTTTTTATTTATTAAGAAGTGACTCTGCCTCAATTTTGAAATTTATCTAGGCAATGTTATACGTTTTACATAATTTACAGTGAACTGTGTAGATTTTCGCTGGCGTGATCTTGACATGAGGGTCGAGTTGAAATTCCGGATCTTTGAATGCGCCGACGGTTTAAAATTCCTAATTGTAATGTTTCGAAATTACAAGGTTCGTCAAGATCGCGCCAGCGAAAGTCTACACAGTCGACTATACAGGATGTAGAACGTATAACATTGTCTAGACAAATTTCAAAATTGACGTAAAATGAGTTCTCAATAAAAAAAAATTCTTCAAATAATTCGTCGATTTATTGAAAATTTGGAAATTTCAAAAATTTTCATAGCCGATTTATTTTGACGGTGTGCAGATTTTCGGAGTTTTGGTCTTTCTTGTAAAATTCTTTCGGACTTTTGCTCTTTCGGAGTAGTATTCTTTCGGGGTTTTCAGCGTCCTGATCATTCAAAGTTCGAAATTTCAACCCGGCGCCACCAGAATCTGTCGATTAGTTTTTTAGCTCCACGTCACGTCAGTTTTGAAAATGCAGTATAGAAGACCGTGCCATACCACCGCCATTTTTAAAGTATAATAAAAAAATACCATGTAACAGCCAAAAGTAGTAACAAAACATACCATAAGTGTCAAAAATAGTATTAAATACTGCACTTATACCACAGTATAGCAATACTATATTATATTAAATAAAATAATACTATATTAAGGCGCCGGTCCACTTTGGAGCCACGAAAAAAAGGCTACTGTCGCGATTTTTTTGAGGATTTTATAAAAGATATAAATATAAAAGTTGTTGAGCTTGATGAATAAAGTCTAGAAATACATTTAAAAAAAAATTAATTCATTTTTATTCGTTTTTAAGTACAAAAACTATAGTTTAACGTAACGCCTCAAAAATAGGTGGGCTGGGTAGCTCCATCACAACTCGGCAACGACTTGTCTGAAACAAAATAATCAAAGTCCATTAGATTCAGTATGACACCAGCTACAAAATGATCCTCGGATATAAAGTTTGATCAAAAAATAAAGAAATGGCAGATGAAAAACGAAAAAAGTATTTAAAAAACGCGTTTTTTCGAAGTTTTTAGCAAAAAAAAAGAGTAAAAATCAAAATTTTAAAACCATCGAGGGTCATCTTGTTGCGAATCATGTTTACAATGTGTGGTTCAAAGGCCATAGCCGGGTAAGTAGGGAAAAATTGCCCACGCATTTTCTCCAGCGAAATTAGGAGTATATTCTGAGGTATAAAAAAAAAACAAATTTTCTGAAAATTTCATCCCCGTCAACGAAATGGTTTTCGGAAAAATGATTTTTTTTTTAATAAAAAAAATAAAAATTCCGGAAACGCTTCAGTGGATCGATTCGATTTTTTTTTGGTACTTGTTACGATCAAACGTGTTACGAAATAAAATTATAGAACATCTTGCGAAAGATTAAGGTTGAAAAAAAATAATGTTCCTTGTTTTATTTTTTTTACTACAATCCACTTGGGGTACAATAACGAAATTTTTTTCATATAATCTTTGGGCACCTTATTAGATTATATAATTTTTTCACAATGATCGGTTTGGTACGCCACAGTGAAAAAAAAAGAAACAGACTTTATTGATATATTTTAGTTATATATCTATATAACTAAAATATACCAATAAAGTGTGTTTCTTTGTTTTTACTGTGGCGTACCAAGCCGATCATTTAGTCACATATCAGACTTTATTGATATATTTTAGTTACATATCTATATAACTAAAATATATCAATAAAGTGTGTTTCTTTTTTTTTCACTGTGGCGTACCAAACCGATCATTTTGAAAAAAATTATATAATCTAATAAGGTGCCCAAAGATTATATGAAAAAATTTTTGCTATTGTACCCCAAGTGGATTATAGTAAAAAACAATAAAACAAGGAACATTATTTTTTTTTCAAACCTTAATCTTTCGCAAGATGTTCTATAATTTTATTTCGTAACACGATTGATCGGAACAAGTAAAAAAAAAATCAAATCGATCCCTTGTACCGTTTCCGGAAAAAAAAAATTTTTTGATATTTAAAAAAAATTCATTTTTCTAAAACCATTGCTTTGACGGGCATGAAATTTTCAGAATTTTTTTTTTTTTTTTATACCTCAGAATATACTCCAAATTTCGCTGGAAAAAATGCGGGGGCAATTTTTCCCTACTTACCCGGCTGCCTTTCAAGAGAATCGGTTTATTAGTTTTAGAGATACGATGGAGCTAGATTTTGAAAACGTTGTTTCGAGAAACACGCGTTTGAAGTTTATACTATGAAAAACGCTTAGCAGAACTCAATCGGCAATTCCTGCACCGTACAAAATCCCTTCTGATTGCTCATCATCGTCGATTTCTTCAAGTCTTGCTGGTTTTCGATTTATGCAATTTTCAAAGTGGACTGGCCCCTTAAGTAATACTATATAAGTAAGTAATATATATTACTTACTTATATAGTAGAAGTATATATATATATATATATATATATATACATATATTAAGTATTAATAAAACATACTATAAGTGTCAAAAATAGTATTAAATACTACACTAATACCACAGTATATTAATACTATATTAAATAGTAATCAAAATAATGATTCGGAAGGACCCCCAAAATATGGCGTTCTGCAAATGTCACAAGCAGCAATCAGGAGCACAGCTTCATTCGTCGTACCCAAATTTCATAATTTGCATACACACAACAATGTTAATATCTCAAGTCATCGAGTCGCTCAAAGTCCAAGATTGCACCTTTCGTTCACTTGTGCAACACGTTACGTAAAATACAAGCATTCATTTTGGATATCGATCGAATGGAATATCGTTGAAAAAGAGGCCACGCGAATAATTACCTTTCCACGTGACTCGCTAGACCAAAATTGCGAACCAATCACGGCAACGAAAAATAATAAATAATCAAATAATAATAATGATTTCATCGTTCCGCAGGTATTGCTTTTGGAAAAGACGCGAATAGGTCGACGGGTGAACGGCGATCCGACGTTTCACGCGGTCTACAGATTGTTGGCGGGTGCGGAGGGTGCACTTCGAAAAGAGCTCAATCTGACGAATCTCGTTGCCGAGAACAATCCCTTCATAACGCCACTGCAGAAGCACGAGGACAAGCAACGTGCGATGGTCGAATTCAATCGGATCGTCGCGGCCCTTAAGATTCTCGGTGTTACGGAATCCGAGGAAAAGGTCATATGGCTCGTGCTCGCGGGTATCTATCATCTCAGTTGTGCCGGAGCTGTCAAAGCGGGAACGAGTTCCCAGAGCAGATGGCAATTTGCCCGTGTCGAGTGCGCCGAGAGAGCGGCGAATTTGCTCGGCACGACTGTCGAGGAACTCAGTCGTATGGTTTTCTCGAGTAACGGAGGTGGCGGAGGAACTCCGAGCGGACCCAGGCCCGCTCTCAGGACACCCAGTCCAACCGAGAGCAGCAAAGACCTGTCGGGACTCGACGCACTCGAGGGACTTCTCGTCGGATTGTATTCGGAAATTTTTCATTGCGTTGCTGCACTTATCAACAAGTTAGTGCCGCTAACTTATATATATATATATATATATATATATATATATATATATATATATATATATATATATATATGAATATATATATATGTGTGTGTATGTGGGTGCATGTATGTGTATGTGTATATTTTTTGTCCCATTTTAATCTTACACCTGAATTTTCTCGAAAAATATTGCTCGGACGAACTATTGTGTGGAACAAAACTTCTAGGGATTGAAGGGGGACGCTTGAAAAAAAATTATTTGAGGAGCCAAAATTCAAAATGGCGGCGTTACAAAGGGTGACATGTTTTTTTCAAACGGAAACATAACTTTTTTTTATTGCCAAAAAATTTGTCAGCTGAAAACTAAAAACTTTTGTTGAAAAAATTTTTTGATAAAGTTCATAGTTTTCAAGTGAGAACGTTTGATAAAGTTCATAGTTTTCAAGTTCTGGGTAACGCGAATGGTTTGCAACAGACTCAGCCATGCAACCTCCTACGCTTTGGCTAACGCAAATGCCGGTGGTAGGGACAATTAGACTAAATGTCTCACGGCAAGCCGCTCAATGTTGTATTTTCGAATGTATGACCACTTGAACAAAAAAAGAATCAAATTTTTTTGTTGAAAATTTTTGTTTTTTTTGTTTTTTTGTTTTCAAATTTGGACGATATTTTATGAGAAAATTTTGGAGGAAAATCGATGAAAAATAGTTTTTTTCCATTTTAATAGCGTTTGTGCCATTTTCAGGCCCAAAAACGTGTTTCTTTAAATCCTTGACGAACTTTGATCACGATGGGTAGAAACACACACACACACACACACACACACACACACACACACACACACACACACACACACACACACACACACACACACACACACACACACACACACACACAAATCCTGGATACATCTGAAATAATTGAAAATGATGTTCTCACTTGAAAACTATGAACTTTATCAAAAAAAAATTTCAACAAAAGTTTTTAGTTTTCAGCTGACAAATTTTTTGGCAATAAAAAAAAGTTATGTTTCCGTTTGAAAAAAACATGTCAGCCTTTGTAACGCCGCCATTTTGAATTTTGGCTCCTCAAATACATTTTTTTCAAACGTCCCCCTTCAATCCCTAAAAGTTTTGTTCCACACAATAGTTCGTCCGAGCAATATTTGTCGAGAAAATTCAGGTGTAAGATTAAAATGGGACACCCTGTATATATATATATATGTGTGTATGTGTGTGTGTGTGCGTGTGTGTGTGTATGTGCGTGCGTGCGTGCGTGCGTGCATGCGTGCGTGCGTGCGTGCGTGCGTGCGTGCGTGTGTGCGCGCGTGTGTGTGTGTGTATGTGTATATATATATATATATATCTTAGGGTGGTCCTTATTTGGGGTGTTTTTGAATTTTCCTGCGGACAAGGCGGAAAAAGTTTTCAAATAAATAAATAAAAAAGTACGCTAAAGCTGGAGCCTGTAGGCCAGCTCAAAGTACTTACGCCAAGGCCGTGAATTTTCCCATTTAATTTCAATGGAAACTCGGACCTACTACACTTTTATTTTGCCGCCACCCAAATAGTATTTTGAAAAATCTGAAACTTGGCATATATCTTTCCAAGAGTCATAGGTATCCTGCAAAAAATTTCACCGATTTACAACGATGACATTTTCAAAGTACCAGCGCGTCAAAGTTGCGTTTTGAAGTGAAAAATCATCATTTAAGGAAATAAATGAATTAACACATAATATTAAACGATTAGACATACTTACATGAGTTTTTACAAATTGTATGAACTAAGAATTGTTACGTTAAACAATTCTTGTAACTTGTTTAAAACAATTAAACAATTGTGCCATTACAAATTGATAGACAAACGAATTTCCGAAGTATCGTTAAACAAATTCAGGAATCATTTGTGGTACCTAAGTCCGGAAACTGTTGCACTGGCATTTTTTGATGAAACATTGTCGAATGAAACGACAGGACAAATGGTGTCTAGGCTGAGCATCATTAACGACGAAATAGATTGTCCGAAACGAGTGGAAATTCGTGACATCGCAAGTTTGCGTAATTTAACTGTCGAGTCATTCGTTTCGTCTGAATCGCGGAAATTTTTCGAACGTTTTGACATAAAACAAGATTTTTTGAAGAGTGATCCAACACAGTGGCCAAAAGATCATAATTATAAAACAGGCCTTCAGCTGGCAAAACATCTAAAAGTTGTAAACGATACTGCGGAGAGAGCAGTTAAATTAATTCAAGAATACAACGAAATTTTATCGAAAGATGATGCGCAAAAACAATTCATTTTACAAATTGTATCCGAGAATAGAGTGCAATTTCCTGATGCTCGGAAACGTACCGTACTAAGAGATTTATAGATCATGTAAACTCATTGTACCATAGTTGTTTGATCTAACAAGGGGACAGTACGGCAGTCGGATTTTTGTAATTTTTCGTACTCATGGTACGCGAAGTTCAGAGCTCGAATATTAATATCCCAAAGCAGTTCGACGCCATATTCAGAAATTTTCGAGAAAATTGCCTTTGAAGTTTTCGAGCGCACTCTTATCCCACAAAGATGCAACGATATTCGAACCGGGCTCGTGGCGTACCCGGTAGCGCTCGAGTCTAGTAATCGCGGGGTCGCTGGTTCGAGTCTCACTACGAATTTTTTTTTCTTTTTTTCTAAATGAAAAAACGCAAGTCATATTTTTAATTATCTCTTGATTATAAACATACATTTTCAAGTATCAATATTTATAACCAACAACATTTTTAGGATGAAAATGAAAAACGTCGGGTAAGGAATTGAATACTTTATTATTCGGTCTGTATTCGTTTGTTTTATACATCGGGTGTAATGTTACACGAGCCAGAGTGATAACCATCGTAAAAACAAGGAAAACAGTAATTTTCACGGCATCTCGCACACCGTACAAACGCTGCATTGTTACATTCGCAATTTTTTTTCAATACATCGATCGGAAAACAAACTTCATTCACGTTCATGAAGATTTCTCTTTGATCGCAAAGTTTCGAAGCAAACCACGCATATCTGATCATGTTATTGAAGACCGGAGAAGACAACTGATGATGAACAATAGAATGAATTTTTATGCAATCTTCTCTATCATTAATAATTACATATATGTGAATTAGCATATATTTTATGATTTTTATCCCGGGATTATTTATTTATTTTTTTATAAATAGTCACCTATTGTTATATATAAATAATATATGATCATATATGAGAAAATATATAATTATGTATAACTATAATGAATTCTGTACATAAATAACTGTATATGGATTTTGTCCATATATAAACATATATAGATATATTATATTAATTATATATAATAATATGTGATTATATACAACAAAAATTTATCGGGATATTTACATGACGGAGGTATGCGAATTAAAAAAAAAATGAAAAAAAAAAAAAAAAAAAAAATTTCGAAGTGAGACTCGAACCAGCGACCCCGCGATTACTAGACTCGAGCGCTACCGGGTACGCCACGAGCCCGGTTCGAATATCGTTGCATCTTTGTGGGATAAGAGTGCGCTCGAAAACTTCAAAGTCAATTTTCTCGAAAATTTCTGAATATGGCGTCGAACTGCTTTGGGATATTAATATTCGAGCTCTGAACTTCACGTACCATGAGTACGAAAAATTACAAAAATCCGACTGCCGTACTGTTCCCTTGTAAGCTGTGTAAATAAAAATACATTTGTAAATTCGAGTAAGAATAATGTGTCTCGTCATAAATACTGCAACGACATGTTTAATGTAACAATTCTTAGTTCATAGAATTTGTAAAAACTCATGTAAGTATATCTAATTGTTTGATATTATTTATTAATTTATTTATTTCGTTAAATGATGATTTTTTACTTCAAGACGCAACTTTGACGCGCTGGTACTTTGAAAATGTCATCGTTGTAAATGGCCTAATTTCTTGTAGAATACCTATGTCTATAGGAAAGATATATGAATAAAGATGAAGAACTTCAATTTGCATCGTTGAAACGCAACAGAAATTCTCTTTTTTGGGTTGAAAAAATATTGTTTTGGCGGATTGGGGCTAGAAAAATAACTCAAAGGTTTTTTTAGAATGCTCGTTACAAATCTATAACACAAATTGGCCGGAACATATTTTCGATAATGATGAAAATAAAGACATAAAGGAACAAAAAAGAATTTCCGTTGCATTCCAACGATGCAAAATTCAGGAAAGCAAAATAAAAATGGTCTCAAAGTGTGCATCGTTGGAACGGAACGAAAATTTTCTTAATTCTCAATTATTTTTATCAACGAAAGAATTTTTTTGAAAATTTCGATCGTAGAACTTAGAAAAAGTCGTCAAAAATATTTCAGGCATTCACGTAACCTACAACTAATAAGACATGTAAACGGTGCGAAGTTGACGATTGAAAAAAATGAATTTTCGTTGCATTCCAACCATACAAACTTCAATGTCCTAAACACCAATTGTGAAGAAAATGATCCGATGCAATGCTGTTGAAGTTGTGTATTACTCGAAAGCAACGCAAATTCTTTTATATTTTATTTCAATTTTCCTTTTACTTCAATCTAAATATTTTTTGGAGATTTCCCTCGTGAATCTCCAATAAGATGCTAGCGATACGTTTGGAGAACTTATATAGCACAAATGTGACGAAAAAAATGTGTAGTTCGAAAAAAAAAGAACTGCATTGCAACGACGGAAACCTTAACATTGTAGGTAGATTCCAAAATGAACAGATATTGCCTCAGCGTCACATTCTAACCCTACCAGCTCAATTTCAGGCTGAACAAAAATGAATCAACAAACAGACGATGCATTTTTATTATATTAGTATGCAATTATCGATCTTTATCATTGCCCAAAAACTTTCTTTTGCAAATTTGTATCATGGATCTCTGATAAGGAGACTAAAAAACGTTTTATTAATTTTAACAGGCTGTGTGGCAAAAAAAAATTATTTTCATTGCCTTCCAACGACCTTCACCACCATCCGATAGATAGATAGACAGGTTTCTTTATATAATTCGTGGAGAGTATATACAGCTACTTAGATACAGTATAGATGGTTGATCTATTTAGATTTAATCTAAAAATCAACGTTTTCATTTCTCAGATCAATTTCTTCACCGGTGCACACAGTCTCGTCGTTATTGCTCTGCGACGCGCCTGGCTTTCAAAATCCAGCGTCTTGTGGTCGTCAGACCGGTGCCACTTTTGAGGACCTATGTCACAACTACCTGCAGGAACGTCTGCAATTGCTTTTTCATCATACGACCCTTGTCGCACCGAGAGACAGGTAAGCCATTTTTTCAATCTTATCGTTTAAGGCGGCAGATACATTTAGACAGGAAAAAAATAAGCAACATAAAGAGATTTTTAATTAAGAAATGATTATTCTACAATTATCAAACTTTAGGTATACTTTAATAGTATATTTAAGTATACAAAACAATTTTTTTAAATTAATTCATCATCAAAATGACGGAGCCGTGGCAGAGTGTTACGGCAAGGTCGCCGCGGGAGTTGCGAATAGGCGTGCAGTTTAGCTTCCCGTAGACTTTGATTTGCGAAAAAGTTCAAACATTTTTTCATGTAGAACATGTGTAGTTTCTGTGTGACGGTAATTAAAATGAAGAAAATGCAAATTTAAGAAAATGGCACGCGTTTATAAAAAAATATCAACATTTCACGCAACATTTCTGTAAAATGTGGATAAAAAAGTAGTTTTTTTTCCAATTTTTCAAAAACAATTCTCGTTAAGGCGTTACCCCCACTGGTAGCGCAAAAAAGGCCTTTTTCATGAATTTTTTTAAAGAAAAATACAAAACTTTTTTAATCGATCAATATACCATCTTAAAGAACACATCTTGAAGAACTTTCAGTAATTTTTTTATTGAAAAATATTACATTGTTTAGTGGCAAATGGCCGTCAATGAAATAATGTTTTTATATACACGGTTTACGGTGACCAACATTGCGGCGAAGTGGATCATCTGAAAAAAAAAATGCAGATGGATTTAGTCAAATATAAGTATAAACTAGTCTTTAATCGAAGGATTTAAAAAAAATATTCATTTTTCACAAAATGGCGGACAGTCAAAGTTAATGGTTCGATTTTAACGAAAAAAACGGCCGTTTTTTGGATATAAAACGGCCATTGTTTTCGAAAAAAAAATCGAACGATTAAAGACTACATTTTTATGTATTAAATAAGCCTGCAAAATTTCAAGAAGATCGGTTCATTATTGTTCGAGTAATCTTGGTCACCGACTTCAGAAATGCCATTTTGAGAAAAACGCGTTTAAAGTTTCAATTTCCGGTCGTTTACACAACGGATTCTTCTCTTTCAACGCTCATATCTCAGTCAATTTTGTTCGGATCGACGTGAAATTTTCAGGACATATTCTCAGATACTTATACTTCAAAAAAATGTAATAAAAAAAATCGATTTTTTCAAAATCGCAAGTGGGGCGGTAACCCCTTAAGTAGAAGGTACCGATATTGTCAATATTTTCGCTGTAACGTATGGAGTTTTTGCGAAATTCGCTTTGAAACTTTAGGAAAATATTCTACATGTATAGTTCTATCGTTTAAGGAGTAAGGCCACTGTAACGGCCCAAAAAAAAAAGGTTTTTTCACTAATTTTTTGCTCCCGAAATTGAAGGTATTTGAAAAAAAACTTTTAATGGTGTTATCGGGCATACATTAAACTTTATTATAAAATTTTTTTACAGTAAAAAAAAACAAAATGGCGGTTCCACAGCTATCTTCCCGGGACATGTTTTGCTTCCAGGGCTCCGCGGCACGCAGCACCACTGGTGCACTTTTGAATCTAGAACAAAAAAAAAACCATTAATCTAGAGGGCTATAGCTAGAGAATGTCGATCGGATTTTAAAAAGTATCAATTTTTGTGGATTTGGCGTGCGTTTGAAAAAAAAAATTGATTTTTGACGAAAAAAACGGCAAGTTTTTTGTTAATAAAAAATCAATAAATAAAGTTCTTGAAAATTCCGATCGACATTCTCAAGATAATGTAAATGTTCACATCAAAATTTCAAGTAAAAAAAATGAAAATTGTTCGAGTTATGCTGCGTGCCATTTTGAAAAACCATGTTTCGAGAAAAACGCGTTTAAAGTTTTGCGAATAGTTTTTTATTGGAAAAAATTTAAAAAAGAAGTTAAAAGGATTTAAACTATTTTTAAACTAGAGGGTTTAAACTATTTTTTAAGCCAATAAAAAAAAATCGATTTTTCAAAAAATTTACAGTGGCCTTACTCCTTAAAGCAGAAAAAAAATCGATTTTTTGATCGTTGTAAATGTATATCCCGCCCCAACGGAAGGTTACCGTCGGCGAGCATGAAAAATGCATGAATTCGGGAATTTTTTTTTATACAAAATAAACACTTTTGGCAATTGGTTCCAACGTATTTTATTCTCCTATCAATGGAAAGTAAATTCCAATTTTATTTATTAAAAAATAATCCAACATGGCGGCTCCAGCTGCCGTAAAATAAAGCCATGTACGGCGAGTTTTGAGCTGCGCGGGGCGCTCCACAGCCTTGCCAGTTCATTTGAAACGAAAACGGGTTAAACATTATTAGACTAGACTCAATTTGGGGGGCCTTATGGTTCTTTGTTTTCTGGAAAAAATCCCTGCATACCAAAATTCTAGTCATTTGGAAAAAAACCAATTTTTTTTTGTTTCAACGGATGAAAAAAATATTTCTAAATCATTTTTTGACAAAACTTGCTTCCTGATGGCCTCGCAAATTGAATTTTCTTTTAATTGCGTAGAGATTCATGTGAATCGGTTCTTCCGTTGAAGCTGCAGAGCAGTGTTTGTCAACCTTCTTCAATACGCGAACCTTTTACAGGTAAAAAAAATCTGGCGACCCCTCCTCCCCCCTGCTGAGCTGGCAAGGGAATCTTCGAAATTATTTGTACAATTCGTTACTTCGTACTTATGGTAACTAATAGTCCAGTAGAAGAGACGAAAACCCAGCACTTTTAGCGTAGAATTAGAAGTTTTGACTGAAGCAGATGGTTGCGTACTGAAAGTAACCCCAATGAAATGGTGCCTCTCAACTCGCCCCAACCCTATGAAATAGGGGTTGAAAACTGAAAAATCGCCGTATCTCGGTAATTAATAGCCCGATCAAAAAATGTTTCGAACAAAAGATGTTTAGGATAATAAAATACGTATAAAGTTGTCTAACACCCAACCCTTTATCTGTGAAACTAGCGGGAGAAAAACGATTACAAAATTCGAGGTCAGTGGTGCTCTCGCGTTTTTGTGCCGCTATTTACAAAGATGGGGGATTGGACGTCAGATAACTTTATACGTATTTTATTATTCTAAACCACTTTCGTTTAAAATATTTTTCGATCGGGCCATTAATTATCGAGATACGGCGATTTTTAAGTTTTCAACCCCTATTTCTTAGGGTTGGGGCGAGTTGAGGGGCACAATTTCATTGGGTTACTTTCAGTATGCAACCATCTAGCTTCAGTGAAAAAATTATTATTCTACGCTTAGAGCGCTTGGTTTTCGTCTCTTTTATTGCACTATAACGTTCTCTTCAATGGTAAACATGAAAACTAAGAAGAGAAATAGGCTCCAATTAGAACCTGATTTGGTTATTTGCGTCTCAAAAATAAAACCACGATTCGACAACTTATTAAAAAATAAACAGGCCTTCTCACTGAAATTGTTGTATTTATTTAAAATTTAAATTGTTTGCGAGTTTTAAAGGCTGTTTATTGTAAATGAACAGCCTTCTCACTGAAATTGTTGTATTTTTATTATCGTGTAGGACCTACAAACCTTGTTTTTTACTTTTACCTGGCTTCCGACCGCGACCCCCCGAGCAAGACTTTGCAACCCCCCCTGGGGGTGGCGACCCACTCGTTGAAAAACACTGCTGTAGAGTGCCCGCTGAAAATGGCTGTATCCAAAAAAACTTTCCTAGCGCCTAAGCTACTTCTTTTTCAGTCGGCGGACGGTTCCGCTCAACAGGCTGTAAATTCTAAAATACTTTAGATACGAAAATATCCTTTTATCCATGTATTTTAAACACTTCAAGGATGCAAATTATGTATGAAAAGAGTCTAAATTTTAATAGTCATGAACGGTACCTTGCCCTTGATACATTTTTTTTTATTTTCAAAGCGAGTAGATGAAAATCATTATTGCTCGACAAATTTCTTCGGTTCGAAAATTCTACAAATAAAATCGTTTTGATTGTCAATAAAGGGTGAGGCTTTCAGAATCAATACTACAGATGAATCTGCTTGTTTTTCTTCGGCAATAGTCCTGTAGCCTCTTAACGCGGTCCTCTAGTTTCTCGGCTGTTTTTTTTACGGCTTTTTCAATAATGTTTTTACGGGCAAAGCATCGAAATAATCAATCTCATTGTTTTTGCATATTCTTTATTAACATTTAAATAAGCTTTACAAATTTTTTGAAGTCAAAATATATAATAGAATAAAGGTTATAGCGGCCGACAGGAAGACATCAAGTAAAAGAGGTGCTTGACGGTGACCAAGATTGCGGCTGTTCTGCTTATCTGAAATCGAAAAACCAAACGGCATTTTAATCTTCATATTTAAGACTAGCGATTGAACTAGAGTGAATTCTAAATTACAAAAATTGACTTTTTTATACACTTTTGAAAATTACATTCTATTTTTTACTCATTTTTCCTTAAGTTTTTCGCTCGTACAAAAAAAAACTATCGAAGCAATCATGATAATCCTAGTTCAATCGCTGGCTTGTAACATATTAAAGATGCTGTATAAATTTGAACAAGATCGGTGCAGTAGTTTCTGAAATATCGTGGTCACCGTTTCGAAAAATGGTGTTTCGAGAAAAACGCGTTTGAAAGTTCGCGCGTGTGATTTATACTAAAAATTTCATCTCACCGTCAATCTGCTATGCCTGGACCATACGGTAGGCCTTCCTCTTCTTCTTGGAAGTCACGCAGAGCTGCTCCGTCTTCCCTTTTCGCGATTCGGACCTGTTTTACAACATCACTCGTGCGCCTTTCTGAACAGTCGATCCGAGAGCTATCACGCTGTTGAACATATCCTTTAGCTTGTGGGCCGATTTTCACTCCCATTGTTTCCAAGGTCTTCAGGATAGATTTGAATCCTTCGTTGAAGATTATGACAGCGAGAAGCGTGGCGATTTCAACCTCTTTTGGCCCAGAATGGAGGTGCTTCGGAGCAAAAGTCCAGATTAACGAATTGAGCAATTCGTTATTATTTTGAGTTTCCGCTCCCAGGCATCTGCTTAACAATTCTTCTTTGGATAAATCCTCATAAATTGGCTTTATAACTTTTTGAACTGCTTCAGAAAGAGGCGGTTTATTGTGTTTGAATTGCTGGGCTTTCGGAGCAGCCCGGCGGGCGCTCCGTATACCAGCTCCGTTCCAGGGCCGTAACTTGTGAGCCACTTCGAATATCGAAAAATCCTTCGGCACACATTTTCTACATATGTTGTAGATGTGATTTATGAAAAGAAAAAATCGATTTTTTCGACCCGAGAAACTAGAGGACTGCCTTAAACCAAAATCAATTGAATTTACCATATCTAATGATAACATTTATTTTGACGAATGAAATTTGTTCGACAGGTACGTGCAGGAGGGTATAGACGTCGATTGCGACGAGGACTACGACGTCGATTCGATCGGTTCGCCCCAAGCACTAGTCTCGCTTCTCGATCGTGGACAACAAAGTGCCACGATGCTACGAACGAGTCAGAGTGACCTCAGTGGGAGTCGTCAGGCCGAGAGAAAAGGACTTTTATGGCTACTGGATGAGGAAACCATATGCCCCGGTGGCAGTGACGAAAGTTTCCTCGAACGGCTCTTTTCGCACTATGGGGATCGAGGTTAATTTTTTTTCGCATCAGCGTTATAATTACGACCATAGTAAAAAAAAAACAGTTCTAAATACGAAAAATGTCTATTTTTGTACTGTGTGGGATTCACTTGGATGCAAAAAGTCGAAAAATTTGGGAAATTCATTTAAGAAATTCTCGTCGCGACATTTTTGAGAATATTATTTTTATTACCAAGTCTCAAAAGTGCAGCTCTATCATTGCAGTGCTCTGTAGCCAACTAAAAATATGCTAACAAACCGAATACATTGAAAAGTTCGAAGATTGTTATTGCAGAATGACGTCAGAGCAGTAAGAAAAAGTGTAGTTGTATTTTTTCCCTTGTATGCCCTTATTAAGGGCGTTAAAATAAGTGCCCCTCCCTTCTCATTTACGAAAATTATTTACATTGACTTTCTTATATTTATCTTACAAGGACCTGCACTTTGGTGTCCTTCTCCAATTTTGTTGAAACTTTTTTACGTGGAAGAATATCAAAAACTAAGAGACACGTAGTTTTTTTTATCGGCGGAAAAACGGTTTTAAGGGGTGAAACGCACCCTCAAAGATGGGGATGTTTTTCGTCGATAACGTTTTAACGGTACGAGATATAAAAAAAACTCAAATTGCAACAATGTTTATTTTTTTGTTCTATACATTGGAGATGAGCACGATAACGTTATCGACGAAAATCACCCCTATTTTCGAGGGTGCGTTTCACCCCTTAAAACCGTTTTTCTATGTTTAGATTCCTTGCAGTATGTTGACCCATCGATTTTGCTCCAATCGGATTGAATTTCTTGTTCAATTTTAATTTTTATCCCTCTCTATTTTTCTTTCAAGCTCCCTTGCATATCCATTCCATACGGCTTGGGAATTTGCTCCCTTACCTACACTTTCCATTGCTTCTTTTATTTCTGTTCCCCATTTTGATGGGTTACCATTTACAGGGTGTCCCATTTTAATCTTACACCTGAATTTTCTCGAAAAATATTGCTCGGACGAAATATTGTGTGGAACAAAACTTCTAGGGATTGAAGGGGGACGTTTGAAAAAAATGTATTTAAGGAGCCAAAATTCAAAATGGCGGCGTTACAAAGGCTGACATGTTTTTTTTTAAACGGAAACATAACTTTTTTTTATCGCCAAAAAAATTGTCAGCTGAAAACTAAAAACTTTTGTTGAAAAAATTTTTTGATAAAGTTCATAGTTTTCAAGTGAGAACATCATTTTCAATTATTTCAGATGTATCCAGGATTTGTGTGTGTGTGTTTTTCTACCCATCGTGATCAAAGTTCGTCAAGGATTTAAAGAAACACGTTTTTGGGCCTGAAAATGGCACAAACATAGCGTTTGTGCCAATGGTTTGTGCAAAATGGAAAAAAAAACTATTTTTCATCGATTTTCCTCCAAAATTTTCTCATGAAATATCGTCCAAATTTGAAATAAAAAAAAAAACAAAAAAAAACAAAAAATTTCAACAACAAAAATGTAATTCTTTTTTTGTTCAAGTGGTCATACATTCGAAAATACAACATTGAGCGGCTTGCCGTGAGACATTTAGTCTAATTGTCCCTACCACCAGCATTTGCGTTAGCCAAAGCGTAGGAGGTTGCATGGCTGATGGCATGAAAATGATATTCTCACTTGAAAACTATGAGCATTATCAAAACATTTTTTCAACAAAAGTTTTTAGTTTTCAGCTGACAAAGTTTTTGGCAATAAAAAAAAGTTATGTTTCCGTTTGAAAAAAACATGTCAGCCTTTGCAACGCCGCCATTTTGAATTTTGGCTGCTCAAATAATTTTTTTTCAAACGTCCCCCTTCAATCCCTAGAAGTTTTGTTCCACACAATAGTTCGTCCGAGCAATATTTTTCGAGAAAATTCAGGTGTAAGATTAAAATGGGACACCCTGTATGATTGCTCTTATTTCTTCCCTTAAGGAGTTTCTACACCAAAATCGAAATGCTTGTAGACGATTGAAATTCAGATCACCGAGAGATTAATTTAGGATGCATTAACTGTCCAAAAATTAATCCGTTTCACCACATACTTTCGGAGATTTTGAAGGTTCAACTTGAGTTTTGTTCGAGTATTACTAATGAACGAAGTGGAGAAACCGCTTAATTTTTTAACACGACATTCCTGACACCAATCGCAGTTTGTTCACTTTTTTAAATTTAAATCGAAGCATTATTAAGAACCCCCACAGCCCTATAACTAGTGTTTACGAAGTGCCACGTGCCATGAAGGTTCGACTTGAACCTTCATCCATTCGGTAATACACGTGGCACTTCGTAAATACTAGTTGTAGGGCTGTAGGGGTTTAAGGGGAGATATACACCTGGGAGCCGGAAAAAGGTCATTTTTGTTAATTTCTTCAAGGAAAACTATTTGAAATTTGGGATTGGGGTTTTAATTATCTAAAAGTATATACATTTAAAAATATGTTTAATTTTCTTTATTCAAAAATATCAAAAATATACAAGGATATTGTATGATCCTTGGAGCGTCGTAAAAAAATCTGCGTATACGGTGACCACTGGCGTTTCTTCGAAAATCATCGGAAAAAAAAACCAAAAAGATTATTAAATTAGATACTATAATTGAGTACTTGTCGTAGTCGATTTTGAAAATATCGATTTATGACAAAATTGCGGAGGTTTGAACATAGATAGTGATTTTTCGGCCAAAAATTAGTTATTATTTTGCCTATAAAACAAAAACTAAGTAACGGAAAAAAAATCCTATGACAAGTACTAGATAATGGTGTATAGAATAACCACAAAAAACCTCGAGGCAATCGGTTCATTGGTTTTCGAGAAATTTTGGGCACCGATTCGAAAAACGTGGTTTTGAGAAAAACGCGTTTGAAAATTTGGGAATGAATAAATCATGAAATTTGTCAACTTACATGGAATCATCGATACCAGGCCCATGGTGTAGGTCTTCTACGGTCGACGGAATGTCCATAGCTTCTAAATCCTCGACCTCGACCATCTAGGTGTATATCTCTCCTTGGATAATGCTTCGATTAAAATTAAAAAAAAAAAACTGAACGAACTGCGATTAGTGTCAGGAATGTCGTGTTAACGGCGGGGTAAAGTTAATTCGGCGAAAAAAAGGCATGTTTTTAAGATTTTTTTTGGCGTAACGAATAGTGTTCGTTTATTGAAAAATTTACATATAATAAAGTAACATTTGAACAACATTCTCCTAAATTTGCGTTGCAAAATATTCAAAATTGAGCGAGTGAAAATTAAACCCCGGAGGCGCCTCGAAAAAAAGTTGGTTTGCGGTGTGCACCATAACTCGCAACAGAATCATTTGAAACAAAAAAATCAAAATGCATTTGTTAAAGGAGATGTTTCTCGAGGTAATGACGGGAGGATTTTTTTTTTCTTCGATTTTTCGTAGCACTTGGGAGCCAAAACCCCGATTTTCGCTAAAAAAATCGGCTAATTTGTTGTTGAAAAATTAGTAATTATTAAAAAAAAAAACAAAAAAGCTCTCGACAATACCTGGTGAATTATGTGAAGAAGTACTGTGCAAAATTTCAAAGCGATTGGTCCAGTAGATTTTGAGTTATCGTGCACACGGACTTCAAATATGACAAGTCTCAGAAAAACGGTTTGAAAAACGCAGAAGAGAAGAGAACGGCATGGAGCAATAGACGCTTAAATACTCATAACTTCGTCAATTTTACTCCGATCGACTTGAAATTTTAACACAATATTCTTGATATATTATGCATTCATTTAAAAAAAATTTTAAAATGAAAAAAAAATTTAATACTTTACCCCGCCCTTAAAAAGTTGAGCGGTTTCTCCACTTGGTTCATTAAGGCGTCATACGCAGTTGCAAGGCCAAAAAAGTCGTTTTTTTTCGCGATTTTTTTCTGTAAAAGGATTTCATTTGGGCAAAACGAAAAGTATTAGGCAGTGTAGTGGCATCTTTTAGCTTTAGATTGGCATTTTTTATTTTCAAAAATATTCATTAACATTGCTCCTGTAGGAAGTCTCCTGGAGGTCCCCGAAAAAAAAGTGTCCGGCGGTGAGCAAAGTATCTCCGGTTTGGATTATCTAAAATGAAAAAACCAAAAAGATTCTTTTAGAGGATAGATGAATCCAGCTATTGATCGAAGGAATAGTCGAAATTTCAATTTTTGACAAAATGGTGGCTCCGGAAAGAAACAATTTCGATTTTCGACCAAATTTTTTTCGTTTAATCGTCCAAAAAAAAAAAAATAGAAATAATTATCGGGAATCTTATTCCTTCGATCAATACCTGAAGAATATATCTGACAAGGTTGTGTTAAAATTGCAGACCGATCGGTTGAGCCGTTTCTGAGAAATCGTGCTCACCGACTTTGAAAACACCGTTTTGAAAAAAACGCGTTTGAAGTTTCTCGGACGCTCGGACACGCGCTCCGAGCGTCCTTACAAATAAGTGTGTATTTTCGAGAATATTCGCTGGATCGATTTGAAATTTCCAAGGAATATACTCACATATTTGTACATTTCGAAAATGCAATAAAAAAATCGATTTTTTTCAATTTCTAACTGCGTATAACCCGTTAATAATACTGGAACAAAACTCAACTTGAATCTTCAAAATCTCCGAAACTATGTGGTAAAACGGATTAATTTTTCGACAGTTGACCCTATTACACCCTTTTTGAAAGGTGTTTCATTTTGATCCTCTGGTGGTAATAAACTACTAGAATTTTTATTTCTATTTTATGAAATCGATAAGTGCCATGAAAATGGCAAAAAATTCTATTTTTAAGAAATAAAAATTCTATTTTTAGAATTTTATATCATAAAATCGTAAAATGTAAAATTTCACATTTCACATTTCGAATTTCGGCGCGAAAACGTTAGCCGCCATGCTGCTTCGGTTCGTGACGTCACTTGCATAGTAAACATCGTCGCTGCGCCAATTGTGAATACGTACATTATTTTGGTTAAAAGTGTGTTACAATCCCTATCATTGGTGCGTTGTTCCTAAATGTAAGAATACTAGTGTAAAAACACCGGGAAAGTTGTGGATTAAAATGCCAATTGATATAAATATGAGAAAGACTTGGTTAAAACTTGCGAGAAGAGATCCAAATTCATAGACCGAAAAAAAAAAACACATTTGTTCTTTTTTGAAGTACAGATAACTATTTCAAAATCTGCAATTAACTATGACAAGCGAGAATATATAGTTGTTGACGCTTCCTTTCACAGGTTAGAGAGTAATATGTCTACCGCTTTCTTTGTTTACTATGTCAATGACGTCACGTCGGAATCCATGATGGCGGCTACCGTTTCGCATGTTCGTTGAACACATAGAAAACGTTTTTTACAAAAATGAATTACAACCCGAGTAAAAATGATTGTATGTACTTAGATACAATAATATAAAAATGATATACAATCATACATATATTTATATATAGGTTTATACATAATTGTATATAACCCTATACATTCGTATATATAATCCGATATAAATGTACTTCCATCAAATTTGATTTGATAAAATTATACACAGTTCTGGATATAATGATATATGGAGATACTATTTTTATAGGGAGTTTATATAATTAGATATAATATCATAAACAGTTATATACAATTCAATATAGTGTTGTATATAATTATATATATACGTGAAAATTTTATTTACGGTATATAAAATTGTATATGACTGTATATGAGTACTTTTATATTTTCTTTTGAAATACATATAATTGTATATATCTTTACATGGCTCCATATATGATCAGATATAGAAAAAGTTTTCTTTGGTTTTATTCGCGTATGGAAGCAGGTAAATCGAAAGATCGTTTATTAAATGTTAACAAATTATGTATTGATGCAATATATTCACCAAATTTGATTACAATTATTGGGTGTCTTACAGAGATCATTTTCAATTCTGATCAGTTGATTAATATTAGTTTTTTCATGATATTTTACTAACAAAATGTCATCGCTTTCTTCGACTGGTATAATATGTGTCGCAATAGCTTTTTTTTCTACATGACAAAACATATCAACGTATTTTACATTGAAACGTTGAATTATAAAATATAAACCCGAGTAAAAATGAATATATATAAACATATATAATTGTATATTAATTGATCATATACAATTGTATATTAATTGATCATATACAATTGTATACAAAAATTGGCCCGATAGAATTTTATATATTCGTATATAAACGTATACAATTGTATATACTAATATACAGTTATGTACTATAGTATATTAGTATATAGAATTGTATACGTTTATATACAAGTATATAAAATTCTATCGGGCCAATTTTTGTATACAATTGTATATCATCAATTAATATACAATTATATATGTTTATATATATTCATTTTTACTCGGGAAAACTTATTTTGTGTTTTTATAAATTAAAACCAACATTATTCGATTGCTTATCGCGAAAAATACCTTATTTATACATTCTCAGTATTTTTCTTACACAGAGTAAAATACTCTATTCCCATGGTCATTTTAGCATACCTTGCTTGAAATTTTCCCACCTGTGTTCTCCTATTTCACCCCCAAATTTCGGATCCATGCAGCATTTCACTTTTTACTATTATTTCCATCGGGTACATTCTTCTTTTGGGGCTAGTGAGAAAAATGTGTTGGAACGAACTACAGAAATGATATATTGACGAATTATTATTATTTTCTCAACCAGATCATCAAGTTTTGCTGAGAAAAGCGCCAGGCAACAACCAATTCGTTCTTCAACACCTTCAAGGTACCAATCCCGTTCTCTACACGGCGACCGGATGGCTAAAGGCAACGCGAGAGAATCCGGTTACCCGGTGTGCCATTACGGTTCTACAGGAAAGCACAAGGTTAGTACGAAAGGTGACCGGGATTCTTCGAATCGTCGCGAGTCTGAAATATTCGCAAGTACGTGATTCTAATAACTCGGGCGTTTCGCAGGGAAGATGTCAGCAGACTTTTCGTATGTTCTCGTGGCGCCGGTGTTTCGGGTGCTCTCAGTGGCTCGGTGCCCGGTTCAGAAGGATCGCAATCGCTCAGAAGAGCCTCCAGCATCAGAAGAACATTCACCGCCATTAAGCGGAAAAATGCTTGTCTACAAGTTAAATTCACCGTTGTGAGTATTTTGTTATAATTTGAAAAATTATCATATGACATCGACATTAACATTGTGGGTGGCAATTACTTTTCTCCTTTCTCATTTTTTTCGGCATATTTCGGGCATTTTTCATTCCATCCTATTTTGAGAATTTTAAATGAAAATTGACGGTCTTGGGGGAAATGAATAGTAAATTCGTATTTAGGAGGTGACACATATATCGATATGGACTTATAAAAAAAATATTTATCATCCAAATTTGTTTCCCATTTCGGCCAAAACTAAGTGGCTTCATTTAAGGCCCCACTTGTAGCGCAAAAAAGGCCTTTTTCATGATTTTTTTTAAAGAAAACTACAAAACTTTTTTAATCGATCAATATACCATCTCAAAGAACACATCTTGAAGAACTTTCAGTAATTTTTTTATTGAAAAATATTACATTGTTTAGTGGCAAATGGCCGTCAATGAAATAATGTTTTTATATACACGGTTTGCGGTGACCAACATTGCGGCGAAGTGGATCATCTGAAAAAAAAATGCGGATGGATTTAGTCAAATATAAGTATAAACTAGTCTTTAATCGAAGGATTTTAAAAAATATTCATTTTTCACAAAATGGCGGACAGTCAAAGTTATTGGTTCGATTTTAACGAAAAAAATCGAACGATTAAAGACTACATTTTTATGTATTAAATAAGCCTGCAAAATTTCAAGAACATCGGTCCATTAGTGTTCGAGTAATCTTGGTCACCGACTTCAGAAATGCCATTTTGAGAAAAACGCGTTTAAAGTTAGACTAGCCGGGTAAACGACCGTTCCGTTTACACAACGGATCCGTTTACACAACGGATTCTTCTCTTTCAACGCTCACATCTCAGTCAATTTTGTTCGGATCGACTTGAAATTTTCAGGACATTCTCAGATACTTATACTTCAAAAAAATGCAATAAAAAAAATCGATTTTTTCAAAATCGCAAGTGGGGGTAACCCCTTAATCGACGATCATTTATTTTCTGCTTCGATTTGAAACCCCATTTTGTACATATTCTCTTTGTTGTCGTTTGCTGTTCGAAATGCCGTTTGATTTAACGTGCTGCGATTATTTTTCATTTTTTAGCAGATTTTCGAAGGCGGAGCATCGATTTTTATCAATTTTTCCATACAATGTTTGCTTCTTTTTCGGCCATTGTCAATTGGTCTTTCCAGAAAAAGGAATTAAGATATCGTGGTTAATCAAGTCTCTAAGTCTCTCTAAGTCTATCGAAACTTTTTCAAAACTCTCCCATTAAGGGGTTAGGCCACAGTAAAGGGTATAAAGGCATGTGCGAATTTAACAATTTTTTTTCGTATGAAAAAGTGATTCGCTCATAAAATCAATTACACATCTATTTAGTACGAGTATCAAGCTGTTAGAAAGTATATATATATATTTTTTTTTTTCGATGTACAAAATGGCCGACTACTCAAAACTTCTCGAAATAGCTTTTTTCCAATTGGCGTGACAAATAACTTCAACAATTTTCACTCGATTTACTTCAAATTTAAAAGTTACGTTCCCAATTGCATTTCGCAGAGAAGTACGTACGGAATTTCTGATTAATCGAAAACTTTTCATTTTATGAGCAGTTATAACGAAATTTTTCACTGAAAATTCATTACTTAAGTTCAAATACCTACAACTTTTGAATAAAACAATATTTTTTAAATTCCGTACGTACTTCTGTAGGTATTCTAATGTAGATTGACGAGAATTTTTGTTTTTTGTTCTAGGTAAAAAATTGTGGATGCTAAATTTCACGCCGCGGAGCACCTAAAAAAAGATAACAAAAGAAAATATTAGTAGTCGGCCATTTTGTATATCGGAAAAAATATATATATATTTTTTCTAGCAGCTTGATATTCATACTAAATAGATGTGTAATTAGATTTATGAGTGACTCACTTTTGCATACGAAAAAAAAATTGTTAAATTCGCACATGATTTCATACCCGTTACTGTGGCCTATGTCCCCTTAAGTTTATGTCACCCAAACAGAACCGACGCTATGATTGATAGAAATTTTCCTATCTTGCCGATTCCGTATGTGAGCAAATGGGTCGAAATTTTTTTTTTTCGACTTTCAAACCATTTTGATAGTCTATCTATTAGGAATGTTTTTCGCCTGTTACGAATATCACCGAGTTTTTGTCAATAGCTCAAAATTACGCGGGCTCAAAGCAAAAAACCTCTTTTCACACATTTGACGATTTTTTTTTTAACTTTTGAGTTTGGCGGAAAATTAATGGTGAATTCGTCTTCAGGAAATAAAATGACATCGATATAGACTGAGAAAACAAAATAAAAAATCATAATTGTTTGTCGTTTCAGCCAAAAAAAAGTAGCTTGACAGAATCGTCGATGTTTTTTTTTCCGGCTTGGACTTTAAACTCAGCCCCGAGCACTTTCTCTTTGTAATCGTTTACTCTTTAAAATTCCGGTTGAATCGCGAAGTTCCGACGATTTTTCGATTTTTGAGAGAATTTCAAAGTCTGAGCATCAATTTTCACCCTTTGCTTCTATCAGGTTGATAAAAAAGTTTTGTCGCAATAATTTCAATATAATTTATTTATTTATATATCTTATACAAAACATTTCCAATCAACAATATATTCGCCATCGGTTTTCTATGACACTCGACCATCTAGTTGGCAACTCATTTATTCCCTTTGCCCAAAACTGCGGCGGCTGGAACTCAAAGAAATTTGAAATATCCCTTCTGAGATCGTCGACGTTTTTGAACGTTTTGTTTCTCAAATATGCCTTCAAATGTCTGAACAAATGGTAGTCAGATGGCGCGATGTCGGGAGAGTATGGTGGACGAGGAACGGTATTCCAGTGAAGCTCAGTGATTGTTTTGTGGGTTTCCTTTGCGACATGGGGTCTCGCGTTGTCGTGGAGAAGGTGCACAGTCGCGCGTCTTGCCCGTTTTTTTCTTATAGCTTTTGCCAATTCCCGGAGATTCTCGATGTATCGTGTAGAGGAGATCGTCTTACCTACAGGGAGAAAATTGTGAAACAGCATTCCCTTTGCGTCCCAGAAACAGCACAACAAAACCTTTTGTGAGTGGCGATCAGATTTCGGTTGGTGTGGCGGTTTTTCTCCGATAGGAAGCCAGTACGCTAAACGCGTTCTGTTATCATACAAGACCCAGCTTTCATCTCCCGTCACAAGATCTTCTAAAAACTCCTTGCGATGGTGGCGAAGCAGGAGAGACTGGCAGATGGTCACGCGACAGTTCTTATTGTCGTCGGTGAGACGGTGTGGTACCCATTGAGCTAGAACCTTCCTGTATCCCAAGTTGTGTAAGTGATTGACTATTGACGGTTGGGTGCAGCCAAGTTCTCTTGCTAGCTCGTGCGTACTTGGTTCCGGTTTTTCTTTGATGCAGCGGAGTAATGCTTCATCATCGATGGTCGACGGTCGTCCGGAACGTTCCTTATATTCAAGGCTTGTGTTTTCAGATTTAAAACGATTGAACCAACGCTGGACTGTTCGATGAGAAACTACGTTCTCCCTGAATGCATCCTGTATATTTTTAGCAGTTGTGCTTGCGTTCGTGCCGCGCCGCCACTCGTAAAAAATGATCGCTCGAATCTGCTCCTGCGAGATCGAAGCCATTTCTGTCCACTAGAACACGCGCTCGCCCCTTTTATACCCTGTCACGCGGAAGAGTAGAAAACATTCTAGAATATTCTCGACATAGCTCGATGTCATATTGCGTCAATACGTAAAAAGACATTTTTAAAATTTTTGCGACAACTTTTTTTATCAACCTGATATTTCGGCCATTTTTCAAGTCGACTTTCCGGGAGGACAAATTATATTTTAGGATAAATGCAACGAGAAATCCATTCTCTGAGTCTGCCAAAATCACTCGAGTAGATCCGATGCTACAGCTGTTTGAAACTTCGAAGTTTTTTTTTCATCGTTTTTCAAACCATTTACGTGCCTATATAACGGGAAATTTTCCGCTGATTACGAATACCACCGATTTTTTGTCGAAAGCTCAAAATTACGCGGGCTCAACGCGAAAAACATATTTTCACGCACTTTTGACGATCGTTTCATAAAAGTTTGCAGTTTTGCGAAAATTAATGATGAATTCGTGTTCGGAGGGTGTCACTCTATCCACGGCCATAATTGAAATTAAAATGAAATTTTAATGGCCATTGAATTGCTGTTTTCCAGGACGGTCTTGTTGAAACTTTGAGAAGAACGCGAGTGAAGTTCGTTCACTGTCTATTGCCGCAACACACTGCTGGCTGTACCGACAACAAGAGTCTCCTCTCCGTGAAATCTAATCAAAGCGAAGACAGTATAATCAACGTGCCGCTTCTGCGATCGCAGGTAATTATCACAACTTCATCGGCTGTTCGTGAAAATTGTTCGAGCGAACTGAATTCTTTTTTGTTTAGTTAACGCGGGGCCCATGTAACAGCTGTTTTTTTTTTGATTTTTTGGGGATTTTTTTTGAACCACTAAAACACTATTTTTAATTTTCACCACATATTTATTAACATTTTGACAGTTCCCCGAAGTTTTATGAAACAAAAATAACTAGTTGACTTTACTAGTTATTGAGTTATTTACTAGTTATTTACTATTATTTATTACTAGTATTAAATTTACTATTATTTATTTACTATTATTTAACACTAGTTATTTACTAGTTATTGATTATACTACTAGACTTTACACCGTTCGGAAGACACTCATGTGTAAAAACAAGTTGGTTGACGGCTGCCACGATTCCGGAGGTTAATATGAAATTAAAAAAATCAAACTGCTTTTGAAATTTGAAACTGAGAACAAAAATCAAAGCAACAGTCAACAATTTCACTCATCTGAAATTAAAAAAAATCAAACTGCATTTCAATTTGTAGTCCTGAGACTATCGCCGGAACTAGAGGCAATTAATAATATGAAAATTGAATTTTTGGCATGGTTTTAAAAGTTAAGTTCCAAGTTTCATCATTTTTTTAGGACTTTTTCAACTTAAAAAAATCATGGCAGGTATCAGAAATATTCTAGTTCGGGAGAGAACTATAGATGTGTTGACTATATTATAAAAATTTGAGCGAAATCCGTACAATAGTTTTCGAGGTATCATGGCAGCCAGTTTGAAAAATGCAGTTTTGAGAAAAACGCGTTTAAAACTTTAAATACGATTTACACAAAGAAAATGTTGACTCACCGTCAGTCTGCTATGCTGGGTCTATATAACACGCACAAGTTTTTGCAATTTGTGCAAACAAATTTGTTGACTTTTTGGATCTGTCACATGGGATAACCGCCTTAAGGGGTTAGGTCACTCTAGAGGCCGAAAAAATAACCTTTTTGGGTTCTTTTTTTTTCAGAAAAATTACAAAATAAATCGAGATTACAAAAAAGGGTGTTTATCATACATATCAGTGAATGTATACAATCATTTTTTTTAAGCGATTCATTTCAAAATGGCGGCTGTGCAGCGTTTATCTCAAAACTGCATTTTTTAAGTTGGCCGGAAACATAACTCGGACCATTTTCAACCGATTTACTTGAAATGTTGAATATATCTTGAAAAATACATTGTCTATGGAAGTACGTGAGATTTTTTAAATTTATATTGCATAGTTGATTTGTTATTAACAATTATCTGACGATTTTTTTGGCAAACATTTCACTTTCCAAAAATTTGCCCAAAAAATCGTTAATATAGACGATATATTTTTCAAGATATATTCAACATTTCAAGTAAATTGTTTGAAAATTGTCTGAGTTATGTTTCCGGCCAACTGAAAAAATGCAGTTTTGAGATAAACGCTGCACAGCCGCCATTTTGAAATTAAAGGGCCAGTCCACTTTGGAGCCACGAAAAAGGCTATTTTCGCGATTTTTTTGAGGATTTTATCAAAGATATGAATATAAAAGTTGTTGGGCTTGATAAATAGACTCTTAAAATACATTTTTTTTAATTTTAATTCATTTTTATTCATTTTTAAGTACAAAAATTATAGTTTAAGTAACGCCTCAAAAATAGGTGGGCTAGGTAGCTCCATCACAACTCGGCAACGGCTTGTCTGAAACAAAAAAATCAAAGTCCATTAGATTCAGTATGATACCAGCTACAAAATGACCCTTGGATATAAAGTTTTATCAAAACATAAAAAAATGGCAGATGAAAAACAAACAAAAAAGTTAAAAAAACGCGTTTTTTCGCAAAAAAGAGTAAAAATCAAAATTTTAAAACCATCGAAGGTCATCTTGCTGCGAATCATGTTTACAATATGTGGTTCAAATTTCAAGAGAATCGGTTTATTAGTTTTAGAGATACGATGGAGCTAGATGTTGAAAACGTTGTTTCGAGAAAAACGCGTTTGAAGTTACGCTGCTGAAGTTTGCATCGTTGGAACGCAACGAATGTTTTTTTTTTTATATTTTATTTTTCATGTATTTATTATTATTGAAATTTTTTCTCGTAGATTTACATTGTAGATCGGTCAATAAATAGCTTAAAAAATGGTTGAAGGTTTTTTCGGGGGCATAACGTGCCAAAAGAAATGAAAGAAATTCAGAAATATTAATTTTCGTTGTATGCCAACGATGCAAACTTCAACCTCATTTGAAGTTCATACTATGATCGGCCGAGCGCGCTATACGCTCAGGTAGACCAAATGAGGTCCTGACGTTCAGGTGAAAAGAAAAATACTCAGAGAGCTCGGATTTACATAAAATTTTGACACAATATTTCTGAATGTATGTACTTTCGAAAACAGTAAAAAAAATTGATTTTTTGAAATGTTCAAAGTGGACCTTAATCACTTCAAAAAATTATTTAAAAGTGTAAATTGTAAACTTGTAAACTTCAATTGTAAACTTCAAAAAATTATTTATAAGTGTATAAATTATTATTTCAAAGCGGCCCTTAATCGCTTCAAAAAATTATTGTATACAGTCACTGATATGTATGATAAACCCGGTCTTTTAGTAATCTAAATTGATTTTGTAGTTTTTTTCCGAAAAAAATCCCCAAAAAGCCTATTTTTCTGCCTCTAGAGTGGCCTAGGGCCTTAATAAAAACGGATGATTGTCAGTTTCGAATAATATTCATTTCCTTGCAGATACGTGGCAGTCAAATCGTCGATGCGGTGCGTCTGCACAAAGTTGGATTTCCCAAGCACATGCCGCTCGGTGAGTTCAGAAGGCGATTCGGACTTTTGTCGAACGACTCAAGCTCGAGACCCGGAAGTCCGGTTGCCGACGAGAGACGAGCCGTCGAGGATATGCTACTTTCCGTCGACGTCGATCCCGCTTCATATCGCGTCGGTCAGAGCCAGGTAAGTCCACCGATGTTCACTTGCTTTTTTCTCACCTCTGTTTATGAAATTGCGAAATTCGCGTGCGTTGCGTTTGGGAGAATTATTGCGCCAATTGCAGTCCCTCTCTATTTCTGCACCCCCACGGTTGAAAAGTTTGAAGCAATTAATAGAAATGGCATTTCATCGGTACAAATCAACGTACATTGCTCGCTTTTTTGAGCTTCGCTGAATATATTAATAATCGTCTCTGCAAAATTTCAGGGTCGTTTATCGACTTAATTACAGAGAAAAGAAATATTGAAATTGCGTATTTTTGTAAAGGAATTCCGAGACGACGTACAAAAACCCAATTTCCGGTCGCTACAAAAGTGTATATAATAGTGGAAATCCGTCAGATTCTTAAAAATAATCAGATTTACATACTTAACACTTGTAGTAATCCAGTGCTCTCAGAAAAAAATACGCTTATTGACCTAATTTTTATGTAATATCAAGTTTAATTTGAACTTCCGGTATTGGATTAATTACCACTTGCTACGATAAAGAGACGTGACGGCAAGGCAACAGCTGACTGTAGTCCTAACCTCATCACGCTCATTCGAATTTCCACACATATTTTTCATTTTTAACCGACATATTTCGCCGACACAAATTTTCCACGCTTTTTGCCAGTCATGGCCCGCATACGACGCTTTATATTTCCCGCACCTGTCATTGTTTTGACAGATCGACGTTGACAAGCATGCAGGTTGAACTCGCCTGGTTGAGCAAAAAGATACGGAGATAGAACCCAATATTGCCAAATATCAAACCTAGAAATACTGCGCGATTCGTTGAAATAACTATTTTCTCATTTTTCTAATTGAATGTGAATATTTATTGAACAGTTTACCCATGGAAAATTTAGTTATTACAAATTTTCTTTTTTGAATATGTTAAAAATATAAATTGTACAAATGGGCGGACAATAATAAAATGGAAATAAATGCGAAAAAAACAAAGATAATGATTTTTAGGAATGGGGGAAAAAGAAGGAAGAATGAAGAATGGGGGATTAAAGGGGACAAAATCCAGATAGTGAACGAGTTTAAATATTTAGGGTATTGGTTTACAAGCAGAAATTCAATTTGGGCACATGGTAAAAAGCTGGCCGGGAAAACGCAAAAGGCAGCAAATATGGTTTGGGGGATACGCGAGAGAGCGGGAAGACATACGATGGAAGAGAAACTCTATCTATTAGAAACTATAGTAAAAGCAGGAGCCATGTACGGAGTATTCGATTTGGGGAATAGGGGAAATTGGGGTGTTCGAAAGAATACAGAGCAGATACTGCAAAATGGCGCTAGGAGTAAGGTAAAACAACCCCGAATTATATTTGGAGAAGGGAGCTGGGTGTGCCAACAATGGCCTATTTGATAAGGGAAAGAGTGTTTAGGTACATAAGAGAGGTGCTGGGAATGGACGATTCAAGATGGCCAAAAATCTGTTTGATGGAGGAGGTAAGGGCAATTGCCAATGGAATGCCATCAAAGTGGGGGAAGAATTTGGAGAAAGTGTTAAAGGATATGGGGATAGAGGACGTAATAACAACGATAAGAGAAAAAAGGGAAGAGGGTAAAATAGATGGAAAGATGAAAGAAGGTTTAGAATGCCTAAAAAAGAAAATTTTGGACGAGGAGGAGGAAAGAATAGGAAAATCGTCATATAATAGCAACTACAAATATATCGTGGAAAATGACGAAAGGCCATGGAAGTATTGGGCGGAAGAGGGTGTGAAGGGTAGGGATAAAGAAATGTGGGCAAGATTAAGATGCGGAAATACATGGAGGGCAGGGAAGAAGGGGGAAAAAGACTGGAGATGCAGAATCTGCGAGAAAGAAAATGAAACAATGGAGCACCTGCTAATATGTGAAAAAGGATGGAAAATTGTAACGACGAAAGCGAAAAAGGAAGCTGAGGAGTGGGTGCAAGGAGTGGATAAGGTGGCGATAAAGGGGGAAATGATAAACATGTTGAGTGGAAAGATAAATATAGGGATATGCCAGTATTTCAGAGAAATAGAGGAACTATGTTAAAAAATGCGCAAGGAGGAAGAGGGAGATGAAAGCGAGGGAGATGAAGAGTAAAGTGACAACAAAAGAGCAAAGATATGCGGGGTAGAACATAGAATTAAGGTAGACGTAAGAAAAATGTGTTTGAACAAAGCGAAAACTTTTTGTAAAAAACTTGTAAAGCAAGTTGTGCAAATAAAACTCGATTATTATTATTATAAATTGTACAAGTATCAAGTATCAATGGTATGACTAGTGTGAAGCGATAGGACTATTGATCGTCTACAATGACGTTGAAGTTTGCATCGTTGGAACGCAACGATTTTTATCTTATTTCTTTGTTTTTATTATTATTCGAAACGTTTTTTTGCAACCTAAGGTCGTAAATGTGTAATAAAAATACGCGAAAACGTTCGAATGATTTTCGTAGCCTAAAACGGCCAAAAAGAAATTTATCAATGAAAAATAATTGATTTTCGTTGCGTTCCAACGAGGCGAACTTTGAGATTTTTCGTCTATAATGTTTCTATGAAATGTACAATTGAAGAAACACTTCTTAACATAGGGAGGTGCCCACGCTCATCGCTGTATGGCAGTTTTACGCAAGAAATAGTGGGAATTTTTTTGAAAAGTGTTATGAAAAACTGTCAACTCGGTATATTATGGCACTGATGACGAAATTGTCATAATGTACTGAGTGAAAAACTGTCCAATTACTCAGTACATCGTGACAATTTCGTTTCCCTTACATTATAACAATTGGGCACCTCCCTATGTTAAAAAATGTTTCTTTTATTGCAAATTTTATAGAAGCGGTGTAGACGATGGATTTAAAATTTAGAGCCTGCTATCAGTATATGACGAAGAATTGACTATATAAATAAAAATTGATTTACTATATAAATAATTGACTATACACTGTACAAATTAGAATCAAATGGTAACATATCGTCAATTGTCCCGAAACTCCTCAATAATCTGCAGATTTTTTTTTTAAGTACTCAAGATATGAGTCGATATTTTAATTATGTTGGCAAACAAACCCAAATAAACGTTTTAAAAGTAGTCAAATTACAATTCAATATTTTATATCGTAATTCTTCAGATAAGTGACTTTTCCGAAAAATGAGAAAAACACTTTTGTTTTGCTACTTTCTCATTTATTGGGTTATAAATGATGATATGCAGGGGGAAGAAGCTGACATTTTTCATTAACAATATTTTTACGAGCAAAAAATCGTTAAAAATAATTACGAATTTTTCGAAAACCCACACAAACTGAATATAGGCGTCGAAATGTTAAAAAATGCCCTATTTTATCACGTGTTTCCGCGAACTTCAAAACCCCATAATATTGGGGGGGGGGGGGATTTCAGCTTCCCGCGACTGAATATCATAATTTATAACCCAATAAATGAGAAAATAGCAAAAAAATAATGTTAGGCTTATTTTTCGGAAGTCACTTATTTAAAGAATTGCCTTTTAATTGTAGTAGCAAGCAAACCCAAACAAACCAAATCAAACAAACTTTTTAAAACTAGTCGAGTTATCATTTAATATTATAATTATGGCAAACGAATCCAAACAAACTTATCGAAATTATTCAAGTTATAATTCAATATTTTAATTACGTTGGCAAACAAACCCAAACAAACCAACTTTTCATAAAGTAGTCGCGTTATGATTCAATATTTCAATGATCTGTATACCTAACGAGCTACGTAAATCTATTTAAGGGGCCATACCAGTGTGAACGCTGAAAATTTGGGTGATGTTCGGGATTTTTTTGGAAGAAAAGTACTCAGTTAAATGTTTCGGAAAATTACGAATATATTTGGCTATATTTGACCTATATTACACAATTTTTTCATAGAAAAATAGCGAGATCCAAACCAAAGATCCTCCGGAGGCGCCAAAAAAAAGTTCCTCCACTGCTGACGTGATTCCGGCCGATTGAGTAGCTGAATCCGAAAAAGGAAAAAAATGTCGTTAAACTGGAAGGTACTTCCTTTACAATGACGTAGGATTTTCGAAAAATATCAAAATCTAACAAAATGGCGTTGTTATGAAAAAAGTCTGTTTTTTTGCCTATACAATGGTATTTTTTTTGTAATGCCAAATCGTCAATTTTCATCCAATCAATGATATCCTACGTCATTGTAGAGTAAATATATTCAAGAGTACTCAGTTCAAATTTCAAGTCAATCGGATAATTGCTCTTTGAGTTACAATGTCAGTAAATTTGGAAAACCTCATTTCGAGAAAAACGCGTTTAAGGATTTAACTATCGATTTTTGCAATATAAAATCATATAAATGAGGCATTCCACGTCACTTCAGTCAGTAAAAAAAAAATCCATAAATAATTTTGAAAAATCGAGTTACTTTATTGAAAAATATTCACCGAGTGTCGACATTTTTTTTTAAATTTCCGATGATTTTTCTCGTTGATTACCATTTTTTGATATTTTTCCATTCAAATGGCTGTATATTTGGCAGGATTCGACGTATTTATATGTGTAAACAACGAAAATGTGCATATTTTTCTAGCCTTACAGAAAAAAATTAATTTAGATTTTATTAAGCAAGTCGAACGTCCGTTTCAGGGCAAAATATGCAAAAATATTTTTTTTTCTCGAGGAAAGACCCTCGTTATTTTATTTTTTTAAATTTCCCCGAATTGTGAATACGAAAAACGGATTTTTGGTATTTTTTATATTTTAGGATTCCTAAACACCGTGGAGTAACAGCAATTTTGATTAAAAATTTTTTTTTTATGAATATTCGATTGAAGAGTGTGGAGCACTCGCTGTATGTTTACCAGGTTTTTGAAATACATATGACATATATGTCATATGTCACTATTTTAATAAAAATAGCTGTCACTTTACGGTGTTTAGGAATCTCATAATATAAAAAGTACCAAAAATCCGTTTTTCGTATTCACAATTCGGGGAAATTAAAAAAAAAAAATAACAAGTGTCATTCCTTGAGAAAAAAAACTATTTTTGCATATTTTGCCCTGAAAAGTACGTTCGACTTGCTCAATAAAATCTAAATTAATCTTTTTCTGTACGGCTAGAAAAAGACGTACATTTTCGTTTTTTACGAATGTAAATACACCAAATCCTGCCAAAGATACAGCCATTTGAATGGAAAAATGTTAAAAATGGTAATCAACGAGAAGAAAACGTCAGAAATTTTTAAAAAATGTCGACACTCGGTGAATATTTTTCAATAAAGTAACTCGATTTTTCAAAATTATTTGTGGATTTTTTTTTCACTGGCTGAAGTGACGTGGAATGCCTCAAATGATAATCACATTCTTGAAAGTATAAACTGTTGAGAAAAGCAAAAAAAATTAGCCGATTTTTTGAAAGTGTCACACTGGATAGCTCCTTAAATTGACCTCTTTTTAAATAGAAGATCTCCGATACGTCTGCAGTCGCAAAAAAAAACCTAGCCCATTTCTCAGAAAGTTATCGAGTTCAATGGGCGAGAAATTCTTCATTTTTTCGTGGAATCAATCGTGCCTCGATCGCGACCCTAAACGACAATTAGACTGGCAATGCGATTGACAAATGTTTGTCTACGCGCACGCGAGGAACATCGCCGAGGACGTAAGCCCATAAGTAAACACGGGAGAGAAGAAAAATGAAATATTGACCGTGTGGCGGTCGTGTGTGCCAAAGTGCGAGGAAGCCACTGCGCGACGTGCCAGTGTGACACATCCGTTCGGCGAAAAAAAGAGAAAAAAAGAAAAGAAAAAAGATTTCACCGGGGCCGCGAGAAAGACTTCGGAATGTAAACCATGGTGGTTGTTCGGTGTGCTCGCTTCCCCGAAGGAGAGGCTCGTGGAGCTTTCACTCGGTGCTTGATGGTACGCTTGCGGCGATCGAAGCGCCCCCTCTGCCACTCCTCTTGCCCCGAAGCCTGTGTTTATGCTAATTATTTGCAAAGCAACACGAGCCTCGACACTCGCAGCGATGTACGTACGCACGCTCCCAACGATGGACATTTAAATTTTTTCTCTTTTATTTGAATGATTGATTGTCATGAATTCGTCGCGATTACTTTTTTCGAACTCTCGGAAACTTGCACAAAGCGAGGAGATTTTTTTCACCATTACTAGGGAATTTGAAATATTTGGATATTCTCGAATGCACGAGTGGTCGCATCGAAAATCAATTCTAAAGACCCACTCACGGTTTGCCCGAAAATTCGTACGACTGATTCGAATACGATTGGGTTTCGAGTAGATGTGAAAATACTGGGAATAATAGTTGAACGAAAGGGACGAACCTTTTCGCAAGTAGGTCCCAGTTATTTATTCATTTTCCAAATCTTTTTAATTTGGGTTACGAAGGTCACGCAGCATTTAGGATCTGCGCTAGAAATGTGAAATCCAAACCTGCAAAAAAGGATTTTGGATAATAATATAGGAAAATATTCGTCACATTTTAAAAACTTCAATGATGTTGAAGTTTGCGTCGTTGGAATGCAACGAGAGTTAATTTTTCTTCCATTGGTTACTTTCTTCCACCGATTTAGGGCACGAAAATCACCCAAACGGTTTTCCGGATTCTCACTAGAAATTTACGACGTTAATCTGAAGAAAGAATTACAGATCATGATAAAAATGAATAAATTGAAAAAAAAAAAATAGAAAAGCACTTCTGTTGCATTCTAACGATGCAAACTTTGACGCCATAAACTTCGGAACCTCATTGTTTCCCAGTTGTCAGATGATTTGGTCCCCGAATGAGGAAAATCAGTGCAAGTTTGAAATTTGCAGGTTGGTCGTTTCGCAATAATTCTTCAATGATTGCAATCACAGTCATTTTTCAACGGTGACTATTTTCAAAATAGCAACTATTTTCAAAATGGCAACTATTTTCAAAATGGCAACGATTTTCAAAATGGCAACTATATTCAAAATAGCAACTATTTTCAAAATAGCAACTATTTTCAAAATAGCAACTATTTTCAAAGTAGCAACTATTTTCAAAATAGCAACTATTTTCAAAATAGCAACTATATTCAAAATAGCAACTATATTGAAAATAGCAACTATTTTGAAAATTGCAACTATTTTCAAAATAGCAACTATTTTCAAAATAGCAACTATTTTCAAAATAGCAACTATTTTCAAAATAGCAACTATTTTCAAAATAGCCACTATTTTCAAAATAGCAACTATTTTCAAAATAGCAATTGTTTTCAAAATAGCCACTAGTTTCAAAATAGCAACTATTTTCAAAATAGCAACTATTTTCAGAATAGCAACTATGTTAAAAATAGCAACTATTTTCAAAATAGC
Organism: Ophion obscuratus; assembly: GCA_964007375.1. Classification (NCBI taxonomy): domain Eukaryota; kingdom Metazoa; phylum Arthropoda; class Insecta; order Hymenoptera; family Ichneumonidae; genus Ophion; species Ophion obscuratus. Next base: position 5,803,080 of record OZ023313.1, read on the forward strand.
AACTATTTTCAAAATAGCAACTATCTCAAAATAGCAACTATATTAAAATAGCAACTATTTTCTTAATAGTTTCAATAAATTTCATTTCTATCTGGATGGCACAATAACGAAAAAAAAAAATGTTGTCTTTTTTAAATACATCCTGGCCTGGAGAAATCGAAGTGACCATGCATTACTTTTGCAGAACCGACAAATTCGACATTATTTTCGGATGCACTCATCATGCCAAAAAAACCCTGCTCATACGAATATAGCAAAAATAAATCGCGAAGAATAGAATGTTTTTGAGCGTGACTGTACACGGCTGACTTTCCACCTCGGATTGAACAATTTTCATGGCATCACAAGACTCGCGCACACGCGTATCAAACATTCGTGTAATTCAGCGCGAATCCTACCCGCGCAGAATTATGTTCATTTTGCTGAATCGTCTCGTGGTTTTCTCTTTCATCGAGATACCAGTATTTTATTTCGATAAATATCTCGTTTTCGCTTCCGGAATATACTCTCCCCGTGTGATGGGGGTTTGGATTGTCGTAACGCATAGTTTTCCGGCATGCTCATAAATATTTAAGCGACGACCGTTATACGGGGACACGCTCATAATGCGCGGGTACGTGTTCTTCATATGTTCGCACAAGCCACAGTCTCTATGCAACATCGCGAAGGCGTCGGGCGGGGGAGACGAGGGAAGACACGAGTATCAACTTGGGATAAAAGTAACAGTTTTCTCTCTCACTCTCTCTCTATGTGTCTTCGCGCGTACATCTCTATAGGACGAGAATTGGCGCTAATTTGGACCACCATCAATGCTGTTGAAATTTTCATCGTTGGAATGCAACGGAAATACTTTTCTATTTTCTTTCTTCTCAAATTTCTCTGCTGTCGAAAATCTGTTTTGATAGATTTAAGTCGTAGATCTCCAATGAGGATTTTATAAAGTTTACGGTAGCTTTTGATACGTCAAAAATAATTTCAGTGAGAAACATATACATTTATTACGATGATGGAAAATGATTCTTCACTTTTTTTTATTGTATTTTTATAATTATACAACACCTTTTTTTTTTGTAAATTGAGGTCGTTCATTTCTAATAAGAATACGGAGGAACGTTTAAACCTTCTTCAAGGCCTAAATCGCCAACAAAAAATTAATGAATTAAAAAGAATTAATTTTCGTTGCACTCCAACGATGCAAACTTCAACGTCATCATAGTTTCAGTACAATTCAAGCAGCCTTCCCTATTGTTATACTCAAATAACATTACTCGGTAAATTTTTGTATTTTTTTCTAAAATTTGTGCTGAAAATTGAGTTCAAAATTCTAAGCTATAAAAATGTGCAATACGAAAATCTAATTTTCAACATTTCAAGCTTGTAACGCCTCACTAAAGAGTGCGAAAAAAGTAGGAACATTTAACGAGATTCATTTGAGATAATTTTGTGTAACATTAGATTATTTCCGAAACTTACCGAACGGTTTTTTTAAGGCCTAAGGCCACAGTAACGGGTATAAAATTATGTGCGAATTTAACCATTTTTTCTCGTGTGAAAAAGTGATTAACTCAAAAAAATGAATTACACATCTATTTAGTATGAATATCAAGCTGTCAGAAAATATATATATATTTTTTTTCGATGTACAAAATGGCCGACTACTAATATTTTCTTTTGTTATCTTTTTTTTGGCGCTCGCGGCGCGCCATTTAGCATCCACAATTTTTTACCTAGAACGAAGAACAAAAATTCTCGTCAATCTACATTAGAATACCTAGAGAAGTACGTACGGAATTTAAAAAATATTGTTTTTTTCAAAAGTTGAAGGTATTTGAAGTTAAGAAATGAATTTGCAGTGAAAAATTTCGTTATAACTGATCATAAATTGCTCATACAATGAAAGTTTTCGATTAAGGGGGAAAATCACAGTAGCACACAAAAAATAGGCATATTTTCGGGAATTAATTTTGGCTGAATAAAAGTATCAATCGAAAATCTGTAAAGTAGGTTTTATAGCAATACTAAAAAAGTACAAAATGTAATTTTTTTCAATAAAAAATATTTAAAAATGGCGGCTGCGCAGCATATGCCCCAAGGCGCCTTTTTTTGAGCTCGCCGAAGACATAACTCGAGCAAATTTTTACCGATCGACTTGAAATTTTGACAGTAGCTTCGAAACATCTTTCTCCGCGGAGCTACGTAGGATTTTTTCGATATATTGATTTTTCGCAAAATGGTGCATGTTTGAAAATAAAGTTAAATTTTTAACAAAAAAAAACGCCATAAAATCGTCGATAAAAAAAAAGTAAGCCATATAAAATAAAAAATCCTACGTAGCTCCGTGGAGAAAGATGTTTCGAAGCTACTGTCAAAATTTCAAGTCGATCGGTAAAAATTTGCTCGAGTTATGTCTTCGGCGAGCTCAAAAAAAGCGCCTTGGGGCATATGCTGCGCAGCCGCCATTTTTAAATATTTTTTATTGAAAAAATTACCTTTTGTACTTTTTTAGTATTGCTATAAAACCTACTTTACAGATTTTCGATTGATACTTTTATTCAGCCAAAATTAATTCCCGAAAATATGCTTATTTTTTTGTGTGCTACTGTGATTTCCCCCCTTAATCAGAAATTCCGTACGTACTTCTCTGCGAAATGCAATTAGGAACATAACTTTTAAATTTGAAGTAAATCGAGTGAAAATTGTTGAAGTTATTTGTCACGTCAATTGGAAAAAAGCTGTTTCGAGAAGTTTCGAGTAGTCTGCCATTTTGTACATCGAAAAAAACAATATATTTTCTAACAGCTTGATATTCATACTAAATAGATGTGTAATTAAGGGGTGAGATGCAGTCAGAGGCGTGAAAAAACGAGCATTTTCATTTTTTTTATAGTAATTTAGTTCCTTTTACACAAGTGGTTACACAGACTTTTTATGTTATATTTCAACTTGCCTTGTACAAATTATCAAAGAAAAATATTGATTATTTATAAAAATATCGCCATCTTTGTCGGACCCCCTTCGGCATGTAGTGCTTTGCGGTGACCATCATAAAATTTTACTGGATCATCTGAAAAAAAAAAAAACCAAAAAAAATCATTACTTTAATAATAAATCTAGTCCTAAATCGAAGCTTTTTTTTTTCAAAAATTAACAAAATGGCGGCTTCCGACAGATAACTTTAGATTTTCGACCAAAAAATTGCTCGTTTATTGTTAAAAAAAATATAAATGTTCAACAAAACTGAAAATCCTTCGATTAAGGGCTAGTTTTCAATACTATCAATAAGCACACCAAATTTCATCAAAATTCATCGAGTGGTCACCGACTTGAAAAACAGTTTCGAGAAAAAGGCAATTAAAGTTTTTTTCGATGTGAATACGATATTATATGTTCGTAAAATTTTAAGCTCGATGGATGAAGCTAATCTTTTTTTTTTAATGTATTTTGATCCTCTGAATTCGAATATCACAATTTTTTACCGAAAAGTCGAGCATTCATTGGTTTATGACCAATTTTTAAAACAATTTTTCAAAAAATCAAAGTTTTTCGGGATGAATTATTATTTTTTCAACATTTTGGACAATTTTTAAACAAAAGTATTCTGTATAAAATTTCGCTAAAGTTCATAATTTTTTAGTAATAAATTTTTGAAAATTTCTGAAAGAGTTTTCCAATTGTACACTTGATTTATGTATAGAAATACTAATTAGAAAATTACTTACACCGAATCGTCAATTCCTGGCCCATACAATAGGGCTTCTGGCGATGTGGAAGCTTCCAAAATATCAGTTTGTTGTTGTCTTCGAAGCATTTTGCCTTCCCGAGTATTATCGTTTGCGCGTTTGTCAGTCACGTCTATACGTGGCCCCTTGACTAATTGTGGGACATCCCGGCAACTATTTATCGGATTGACTCAAAATTTTCAAGAAATATTTTCGAAACATCATATTTCAAGAAAATGTAAATTTAAAAAAATCGATTTTATGAAAATTTTGACTGCATCTCACCCCTTAATTTTATGAGTGAATCACTTGTTCACACGAAAGAAAATTGTTAAATTCGCACATGATTTCATACCCGTTACTTAAGGCCTTAGTTGAATTAAGGAGACCCGGTGGTCTAGAGCACGAAAATTTCACCTGTTTTCACGATTTTTTTGCCATTAAACATTTAAAAAAACCATGTTTCAACTTTTCGGGCTTATTACTACGTTTATTGAGCATACAATTTTTTTTTTTATCATTTTAAAAACAATATTTATTATTATAAAAATGCCGCTGAAGATGACCCTCTCGAAAAATCGGGCCCGGACGGCGTAGGTGATTTCGAGACTTCTACTCATCTGAAACACAAAATTCAAGAAAAATCTTAATCAGAAAGAGTGCAGTTATAGCCGGAACTGGAACATATCGAAAAAATAAAAAACGGACAAAATGGCGCGCTTTTGAAAAAAAAAGTTCCTAAAATCGGGTCTTTTTTCACTAGTTTTTTAGTGTAAACAATAGGAAATTATTTAAATAAAATTACCATTCTAGTTCCGACGATAGCCATACATGTTGCGAACAACATATCCAAATTTCAAGTGATTCGGTTGAACAGTTTTTTTGTTTTCACCACCGCCGTGCCGAAAAAAGTCGTTTCGAGATAAATGAGTTTAAAGTTTGAGGTACAAATATTTTATCTAGATATAATGTACAGACGCGGACCGCTCTCTACCTGGTTAATGGGCTGTAGAAGCTATAATATTGGGAATTTCCGCATGAAAATTTCACAGTATACGAGGGTGGGGTGAAAAGTTTCCGGCCTGACCAAGAGATGGTGCCACTAGGTCTAGTTTTGGAGCGGCGTCCTCTACAGTACCATTCCTACCGAGCTTGTATGTACAGGTTCAGCCCAATCGCTACGTTAGTTTGCGTTTGAGAGCACATTGCGCGAGACGCTTCCGTTGTTTTCGTAAAAATGGAAAAATTGGAAAAACGTGCTGTCATCAAATGCTTCTATTTGAAATGTTTTACACCAAAACAAATAAAAGAAGAGATGGATTCAGCACTAGGAGACTCCTCCCCATCATATTAAACTATTAAGCAGTGGGTTTCTGAATTTAAAATGGGTCGTGTGAGCACCTCTGACGAGCCTCGCTCAGGACGGCCCGTTGAAGTCACAACTTCAGAGATGATTGAAAAAATCCATAAAATAGTGTTGGAAGACCGCAGGTTGAAAGTGCATGAGGTAGCTGAGACCTGTATGATGTCAGCTGAACGTGTGCGAAATATTTTGCACAACCATTTGAACATGGAAAAGCTGTGTGCAAGGTGGGTGCCGCGTTTGCTAACGCTCGACCAAAAACTGCTTCGAAAAACCATTTCTACCGACAATTTGGCGCTGTATAGGCGTAATCCAAACGAATTTTTGCGTCGATTCATAACTGTTGATGAGACATGGGTCCACCACTACACTCCTGAAAATAAAGAACAGTCAGAACAGTGGGTTGGAAAAGGGGAACCAACCCCAAAGAAGGCAAAAACAATTTTATCGGCAAACAAGGTTATGGCTACTGTTTTTTGGGATGCGAGAGGAATTATATACATTGATTACCTTTAAAAGGGTAAGACTATCACTGGTCAATACTACGCAGAGTTATTGCAACGTTTGAAGCACGAGGTGCAAATTAAACGACCTCATTTGGCGAAGAAAAAAGTTTTCTTTCATCACGATAACGCACCAGCGCATTCGTCGATTGTTGCCATGTCCAAAATCCACGAATTGAAGTTTGAATTGATGCCGCATCCTCCCTACTCTCCAGACTTAGCCTCCAGCGACTATTACCTGTTTCCTAACCTCAAAAAATGGCTTGGCGGAAAAAGATTTAAGGGCGGGGTAAAGTATTAAAAATTTTTTTTTCACTTTTGTTTAATTTTTTAAACGAATGCATAATATATCAAGAATATTGTGTTAAAATTTCAAGTCGATCGGAGTAAAATTGACGAAGTTATGGGTATTTGAGCGTCTATTGCTCCATGCCGTTCTCTTCTCTTCTGCGTTTTTCAAACCGTTTTTCTGAGACTTGTCATATTTGAAGTCCGTGTGCACGATAACTCAAAATCTACTGGACCAATCGCTTTGAAATTTTGCACAGTACTTCTTCACATAATTCACCAGGTATTGTCGAGAGCTTTTTTGTTTTTTTAAAATAATTACTAATTTTTCAACAACAAATTAGCCGATTTTTTTAGCGAAAATCGGGTTTTTGGCTCCCAAGTGCTACGAAAAATCGAAAAATCGAAAAAAAAAAAAAATCCTCCCGTCATTACCTCGAGAAACATCTCCTTTAACAAATGCATTTTGATTTTTTTGTTTCAAATAATTCTGTTGCGAGTTATGGTGCACACCGCAAACCAACTTTTTTTCGAGGCGCCTCCGGGGTTTAATTTTCACTCGCTCAATTTTGAATATTTTGCAATGCAAATTTAGGAGAATGTTGTTCAAATGTTACTTTATTATATGTAAATTTTTCAATAAACGAACACTATTCGTTACGCCAAAAAAAAATCTTAAAAACATGCCTTTTTTTCGCCGAATTAACTTTACCCCGCCGTTAAGAGCAACGAAGAAGTTATCGAAGCTGTAAATCAGTATTTTGAGGAGCTTGACGAATCTACGTTTAAAACTGGTATAACTAAATTAGAACACCGTTATGAGAAATGTATCAGTGTTGATGGAGATTATGTTGAAAAATAAAGCAAAAAAAAACCATTTTTAAACATCGTTTTGCTTGGTCAGGCCGGAAACTTTTCACCCCACCCTCGTATTCTTAAGATACTATACTTTCGAAATATCGAGAAAAAACAATCGATTTTTTGAAATTTCTAGACCACCGGGTCCCCTTAAGTATTGTAAAAAATAGATTTTGTTCGGCTCGGCCACTTTCATCTGTCCTCGAAAGACCTCAGCGTTGAGCAAAACTGAACGAATTCATTTTTCTCCACACACATACGTGCGTTATCCGTATCCCCCGGAAGTCTATATTTACGACACTTGGCACGGTAAAGTCATTACTTGCTTTCACCTCATCGGGGCGCTCTCTATATCGATCGAGACATTCGCGAGTGCGTTCGGTCGTCGACGAGCACTCCACGCACTGGCCACCGGCCAATTATCATGGTAACACGATCGGTCCGAAGAATTGAAGCTCGACGGTAACGTAAATCGATCATTCGATAATTCGAGCCGAGTATCGATTCGAACAATCGGTTATCTCGGGGAGCAATGAAAAAGAAAAAAAAATTCAAACACTGCCGAGTCGCGGGTGGCTGATTTGCAAAAAAGTGAAATCTATATTGCCGAACAAATAGTTCGATACTGAGAAATCGTTACGAACGAGTGAGAGGAAAATAGTGAGGGGGGTGAAGGGAGAATTTTTCGCGATCGTTATAAAGATCGATAAAACGTGGCCCTCCCTTCGCGCCCGTAGGTCTTTCCCTGGAATTCTCATAAATTCTCTCGGCCGTGAATTCCCCCAGTCTGCCCGGGGAGTTCGATTCGCGCGCTCGCCCGAGATATATCCCACAGGCGCCCCGACACGACGAAGACGGCGGCGACGGCTTCTATGCTACTTTTTACAACTTCCTCCGTCGGGTCTTCGCGTAGATAAAAAGTACGAGAGCGATGGAATGAGACAGACAGCAGCACAGGCGAACGGCAAAAAGGCACACGCAACCCTTTTGAGGGTTCGTGCCGCTGCTTTCCCATCACCTCGCGACATCACGCTCCCGGCACTCTTATATAATAATAACGATAAAAATAATGCGCGTAATAACAAACGAGTTCAACTCGCGCTCTTGCGTTATCTCAGCTCAACCGGAAACATCGAAAGACGGGAAAAGATGAATACCACTCGTTACTTCGACTGAGATCAGTATTTGCTTATTTGTTTATTTTTATCATCGATGTATTCGATTTTATTTATTTTTAAATTAAATTTACTTAAATTTAAGGGCGGGGTAAAGTTAATTCGGCGAAAAAAGGCATGTTTTTAAGGGGTAAGGCCACTGTAACGGCCCAAAAAAAAGGTTTTTTCACTAATTTTTTGCTCCCGAAATTGAAGGTATTTGAAAAAAAACTTTTAATGGTGTTAACGGGCATACATTAAACTTTATTATAAAATTTTTTTACAGTAAAAAAAAACAAAATGGCGGTTCCACAGCTATCTTCCCGGGACATGTTTTGCTTCCAGGGCTCCGCGGCACGCAGCACCACTGGTGCACTTTTGAATCTAGAACAAAAAAAAACCATTAATCTAGAGGGCTATAGCTAGAGAATGTCGATCGGATTTTAAAAAGTATCAATTTTTGTGGATTTGGCGTGCGTTTGAAAAAAAAAATTGATTTTTGACGAAAAAAACGGCAAGTTTTTTGTTAATAAAAAATCAATAAATAAAGTTCTTGAAAATTCCGATCGACATTCTCAAGATAATGTAAATGTTCACATCTGGTTAAAATTTCAAGTAAAAAAAATGAAAATTGTTCGAGTTATGCTGCGTGCCATTTTGAAAAACCATGTTTCGAGAAAAACGCGTTTAAAGTTTTGCGAATAGTTTTTTATTGGAAAAAATTAAAAAAAGAAGAAGCACAGGACCTTTTTTTCTTATTCTAGAGGGTTTAAACTATTTTTTAAGCCAATAAAAAAAAATCGATTTTTCAAAAAATGTACAGTGGCCTTACCCCTTAAGATTTTTTTTTGGCGTAACGAATAGTGTTCGTTTATTGAAACATTTACATATAATAAAGTAACATTTGAACAACATTCTCCTAAATTTTCATTGCAAAATATTCAAAATTGAGCGAGTGAAAATTAAACTCCGGAGGCGCCTCGAAAAAAAGTTGGTTTGCGGTGTGCACCATAACTCGCAACAGAATCATCTGAAACAAAAAAAAATCAAAATGCATTTGTTAAAGGAGATGTTTCTCGAGGTAATGACGGGAGGATTTTTTTTTTCGATTTTCCGATTTTTCGTAGCACTTGGGAGCCAAAAACCCGATTTTCGCTAAAAAAAATCGGCTAATTTGTTGTTGAAAAATTAGTAATTATTAAAAAAAACAAAAAAGCTCTCGACAATACCTGGTGAATTATGTGAAGAAGTACTGTGCAAAATTTCAAAGCGATTGGTCCAGTAGATTTTGAGTTATCGTGCACACGGACTTCAAATATGACAAGTGTCAGAAAAACAGTTTGAAAAATGCAGAAGAGTTCGGTCGCTTAGCGCTCATTGCACATAAGTTTCAGAACACTTCTCGATTGCATAAAAATCTGAGAAAATTCATGCATATTAAAGGTACTCAAAAGATTAATTTTGCATAATAATAATTTCAAAATGTTATTAACAAAATGATGAAAAAAAAAATTAGTCAACAAATTTCCCCGCAACCCAATTTTTTTCGTGATTCGTTCATTTTTCCGAATACGTATGAATTTTTTCAGATTTTTCAATTATCTTTGAATTTTTAGAAATTCAAAATAAAACTCGATAATTTCCTTATACTCACTCAAGGTCGATGCCAGGTCCGTAGAGCAAAAGGCTTCCATCAAGATGATCGTGAGCATCTTTTTGCGTTTGTCTACGCAAAACTCTATCTTCTTTACTGTCGTGCGCCGCTTGCTCCTCTGCTCTACTAATTCGCACATCGTCAACTTGTCGGGCCCGGAACAGGCCCGTTTATCGAGAAATGTATTCGGGGTCGAAAAATACAATAGCGCGCCGCGCAACTGCCGCCCAGGTATAAAACCCGGCGTGGAGCAATAGACGCTCAAATACTCATAACTTCGTCAATTTTACTCCGATCGACTTGAAATTTGAACACAATATTCTTGATATATTATGCATTCATTTAAAAAAAAATTTTTAAAATGAAAAAAAAATTTTAATACTTTACCCCGCCCTTAAATAATTTAATTCAATTTAATTTAAATAATTTAATTTAATTTAATTTAAATAATTTAATTTCATTTAATTTCATTTAATTTATTTTAATATAAAATTTATTTAAATTTATTTAAATCACATTTATTTTTATCATCGATGAACTCTGATTCACGTTGCTTCAACTTTGAAGAGTACTCAATCCGAAAAAATTCCAAACGCGCCGAAAGTTTCGGAGCACCTTTTTATGAAATGCCATCGAAAAATAAGATTGAAGTTTGCGTGGTTGGAATGGAATTAAAATTATTGTTTTTCATCTGCTGGCATTTTTTTTGGCAAATGTTCGTTATGAAAAACTTCTCAATTGATTTTCAAGTCGCTTGTTTGGAGATTTAGAATATGGAGCTGCGAAAAAAGATTTTGTAAAGTAATAAAAAAGAGGAAATAGAAATGTTCGTTGCTTTCCAACGATGCAAATTTCAAGATCATTTTGAATGTGATTATTATTATAAGTATTCTAATTTTGATTTATTTTATTTTATTTGTTTTATTTAGTAGCAGTATTTTTTTAAATTCCTTGTATTAAGGGGATAGGTTACTTTAGAGGCCGAAAAAATAGGCTTTTTGGGGATTTTTTTCTCAGAGAAACTACAAAATAAATCGAGATTACAAAAAAGGGTGTTTATCATACATATCAGTGATTGTATACAATAATTTTTTTTGAAGCGATTAATTTCAAAATGGCGGCTGTGCAGCGTATTATCTGAAAACTGCATTCTTTTTTGCTGGATCTTTTTTTTTCATATCAGGCATAGATACGGCAACCGGATCAGAGCCTGAAAAGGTATACGGATCAGTTACGTTACCGGCATCCGCGTCATGGCCGGATTCGAAAAAGCGTTTCACCCCTGGTAAAGCTCTGATCCGGTGGCCTGCACCGTGCCGTGCTACGGAATACGATATGCCGAATGAAGCTGCAGTCTGCCCCGTAGCAATATTTTTAGTCGGAAATTTACTGATAGTAAATTCTTCCTTGCCCGCTGTTCCCCTGACGTCGAATAAAGCGCGTGAATCGTCACGGGCAATGAGAAAGAATGAAGGTAGCAATTTGGAACGGTGAATTATTAAATATGCAGAATGTGGGATGAAACGAGCAACTTTTCCAAGTGATCCTCAAGTATTGTAATCAGCTTGGTATTTGACTGTGGCTGATTATCGGGCCTCGTACTCAAGGCACTATCGCAGAGAATGTTCAACACCATGCACTCGTATATGAGGCATTCCACGTCACTTCAGCCAGTAAAAAAAAATCCACAAATAATTTTGGAAAATCGAGTTACTTTATTGAAAAATATTCGAGTGTCGAAATTAAAAAAAAATTCTGACGTTTTCTTCTCGTTGATTACCATTTTTTAAACATTTTTCCATTCAAATGGCTGTATCTTTGGCAGGATTTGACGTATTTACATTCGTAAAAAACGAAAATGTGCGTCTTTTTCTAGCCTTCCGGAAAAAAATTAATTTCGATTTTATTGAGCAAGTCGAACGTCCGTTTCAGGGCAAAATATGCAAAAATATTTTTTTTCTCAAGCAAAGACACTCGTTATTTTTTTTTTTTTAATTTCTCCGAATTGTGAATACGAAAAACGGATTTTTGGTATTTTTTATATTATGGGATTCCTGAACACCGTGAAGTAACAGCTGTTTTATTTTTTTTTAATTTTTAAATTAATATTCGATTGCAGAATGTGGAGCACTTCAAGGCTCCAATACATCTGACCCATATGTCATATGTATTTTAAAAACCTGGTAAACATACGGCGAGTGCTCCACACTCTTCAATCGAATACTAATTTAAAAATTTTTTTTTTTTTTTTAAATAGCTGTTACTTCACGGCGTTTAGGAATCCCATAATATAAAAATACCAAAAATCCGTTTTTTCGTATTCACAATTCGGGGAAATTCTTAAAAATAAAATAACGAGTGTCTTTCCTTGAGAATAAAAATATTTTTGGATATTTTGCCCTGAAACGGACGTTCGACTTGCTCAATAAAATCTAAATTAATTTTTTTCCGGAAGGCTAGAAAAAGACGCACATTTTCGTTTTTTACAAATGTACATACGTCAAATCCTGTCAAAGATACAGCCATTTGAATGGAAAAATATTAAAAAATGGTAATCAACGAGAAATAATGTCAGAAATTTTTTTTAAATATTGACACTTTGTGAATATTTTTCAATAAAGTAATTCGATTTTTCAAAATTATGTGTGGATTTTTGTTTTACTGGCTGAAGTGACGTGGAATGCCTCATATATGGCCGGCTCGCTATTCAAAAGTAGTCAGACCGTCGAAGCGTGTTCAATACACGCCGACACATAGTCATTAGAAACACTCTAAGCTTTCTCACTCAATGCCCGTTTCATGGGTACAGAAAAATATTATAGCTTTCCTCATTCTCGTTCTTTTCGTCGGTCCACTTTGCTTCTCGCGAGCCCCATCAAAAAGTCATAAAAAAACTAATCCAAAATCGTGTTGGAAAAATTCAGAGAAATTTTCGTGGAGATGAGAGAAAAAGAATGTAGGAGTGACTCGAACTGCTATCGGATCCTCAATGTTTCGTTTCTTAGAGAGAATTTTTTTTTTTGGCTAATTAAACATTTTCTGACGCAAGCAGAAAATTTTTTAAACCGATGCTCGTAAATTGGAAAAATCTGCATTTTATTTACTTTCCGATTACACGGCGTTGAAATTTGCATCGTTGGAATGCAACGACTTTTTTTATCTCTTTATTTTTAATTATTATCAAAAACCTTTTTTTTCGCAAATTGGGTTCGTGAATCTCTAATGAGAATACGTCAAAGTATTCCAGTGATATTCATAGCTTTAATTGGGCAAGACAATTTCATTGAGTGAAAATAATTTATTTTCGTTTCGTCCCAACGATGTAAATTTCAAAATCATCCAATTATGTCGCGTTTTCGAAAAAATAACGAATGATAATTGTTTCAAATTATCTGTCGTTTCGAGTTTTTTCATTTCACTGAACTTCAAATTAATGAATAGGTGGACACAAATCCCAGGCAGTTGAACATGAGGCATACCACGTCATTTCAGCCAGTGAATGTAAAAAATCCACAAATAATTTTGAAAAATCGAGTTACTTTATTGAAAAATATTCACCGAGTGTCGAAATTTTCAAAAAACTTCTGACGTTTTTTCTTGTTGATTACCATTTTTTAACATTTTTCCATTCAAATGGCTGAATCTTTGGCAAGATTTGACGTATTTACATTCGTAAAAAACGAAAATGTGCGTCTTTTTCTAGCCTTCCAGAAAAAAATTAATTTCGATTTTATTGAGCAAGTCGAACGTCCGTTTCAGGGCAAAATATGCAAAAAAAATTTTTTTCTCAAGGAAAGACACTCGTTATTTTATTTTTTAAATTTCCCCGAATTGTGAATACGAAAAACGGATTTTTGGTATTCTTTGTATTACGAGATTCCTAAACACCGTGAAGTAACAGCTATTTTTATTTTTTTAATTTTTAAATTAATATTCGATTGCAAAGTATATTAATTTAATATACTTTGCAATATTAAATTATTAATTAAAGTATTAATTAAAGTATATAATTAATTAATTATAATTAATTGAATATTAATTAAAGTATATTAATTTAATATACTTTGTCATATGTATTGGAGCACTCCAAGGCTCCAATACATATGACATATGTATTTCAAAAACCTGGTAAACATACAGCGAGTGCTCCACACTCTTCAATCAAATATTTATTAAAAAATCAAAAAAATAAAAATAGCTGTCACTTCACGGTGCTTAGGAATCCCATAATATAAAAAATACCGAAAATCCGTATTTCGTATTCACGATTCGGGGAAATTCTTAAAAATAAAATAACGAGTGTCTTTCCTTGTGAAAAAAAATATTTTTGCATATTTTGCCCTAAAACGTACGTTCGACTTGCTCAATAAAATCCGAATTAATTTTTTTCCGGAAGGCTAGAAAAAGACGCACATTTTCGTTTTTTACGAATGTAAATACGTCAAATACTGCCAAAGATACAGCCACTTGAATGGAAAAATATTAAAAAATGGTAACTAACGAGAAAAAACGTTAGAAATTTTTAAAAAATGTCGACACTCGGTGAATATTTTTCAATAAAGTAACTCGATTTTTCAAAATTATCGGTAGATTTTTTTTACTCGCTTTGACGCCTCATATGCTTTCATTCCTGACCATGCAGAATTCTCACCTGCACAGGGGAGATAAAAGCGTGCGAGTCATCGATTGAATTTTACGCGTTGATTTTTGCGTGCACGTTGAGTTGAGTTTTTTTTTTATATCAGGACGATCCATGGCCTATTAACATGCTGCAGACACAACTTCCTGAGTTGGGTCACTCACCTCAACGCTGGCATACTTGCCACCTTCTCATCCAGACGCACATTGCTCGAACATTTTATTTCTTTTTGTTTAATCGATTGCGAATAGTTGTCTACCAATATTATTACAACCTCGAGGGAGTTCCGTGCGAGGCGAAAAAAAGACATTAGTTTTTCATGACTCACGGTCGCCGAGACAGCCGCATGTCGGATGAATTTAAATTGCTTCCTCCTTCGGAAAAATGTTCTCGTTTTGTACAAATGTCCGGATAGACGAGTCTCCGTGTTCAAAGGAGGTAGCTGAAAATAAATCTTTCATAATTCGAGCTGGGTGTATATCGGGCCGAAATTTCATACTTGGGTCGAATAAATTGCCTTTTTCCTGACTCATTATGCTCAACTAAACGGAAATACGAGTCAAAAACTTCAGGCTTTGAAGCAGAGCGGAATTAGCCAAAATTCGTCATTTTTCGCTTGGCTGAGTGACGCAAACAACATCCTACATTAACGGCGGGGTAAAGTTAATTCGGCGAAAAAAGGCATGTTTTTAAGATTTTTTTTTGGCGTAACGAATAGTGTTCGTTTATTGAAAAATTTCCATATAATAAAGTAACATTTGAACGACATTCTTCTAAATTTGCATTGCAAAATATTCAAAATTGAGCGAGTGAAAATTAAACCCCGGAGGCGCCTCGAAAAAAAGTTGGTTTGCGGTGTGCACCATAACTCGCAACAGAATCATTTGAAACAAAAAAATCAAAATGCATTTGTTAAAGGAGATGTTTCTCGAGGTAATGACGGGAGGATTTTTTTTTTTCGATTTTTCGATTTTTCGTAGCACTTGGGAGCCAAAAACCCGATTTTCGCTAAAAAAAATCGGCTAATTTGTTGTTGAAAAATTAGTAATTATTAAAAAAAAAACAAAAAAGCTCTCGACAATACCTGGTGAATTATGTGAAGAAGTACTCTGCAAAATTTCAAAGCGATTGGTCCAGTAGATTTTGAGTTATCGTGCACACGGACTTCAAATATGACAAGTCTCAGAAAAACGGTTTGAAAAACGCAGAAGAGAAGAGAACGGCATAGAGCAATAGACGCTCAAATACTCATAACTTCGTCAATTTTACTCCGATCGACTTGAAATTTTAACACAATATTCTTGACATATTATGCATTCATTTAAAAAATTTAAAAAAAATGAAAAAAAAAATTTTAATACTTTACCCCGCCCTTAATGAACGAAAAAAAAATCCACGTTTGCCGAACATCTGCACATTGACCAAAAAAAGGAACAGGTCAAGACTCGATATCTTAAAATTTTATTTTTATTCCCTGAGTAAATGCTTGAGGCTAACGAACGTCAGTAATTTCTTTCGATATTGGAACAATTTCATTCATTCGTGTGACGCGGATAAAAAATTATGGGGAGAAAAATTAACGGGCGGTAGGTGGAAGTCCACAATGTTGAAGTTTTGCATCGTTGGAATGCAACGAAAATTCATTAAAACATTTTTATTGCTTCATTTTCATTATCATCCAAAAAAATGTTCTCACATATTTAGGCTGACGATCTCTAATGAAGATCCTGAAAAAAGTTGAAGGGACCACTATCTAAGTAGAGGTCCAAAAAAATTGGCAAATTCTGATTTTTTTCTGGAAAATGGTTGATGAAAAAACGCATTTTTTAACACACAGATACACATATTGTGGGCTTTTAAAAAAGTCACCAAAAATTACCGAAAAACAACAAAAACATGGCCGTCGGCAGATTCAACTTTCGTAACGTTTGGCGGTGGACGCTCTCCAGCTTAAACGGCCCACCCGAAATCCGAAAACCAAACGGGTTAGTCAATTTAGCAATAAATACGAGTCGTTGACGATCGTGAATTTTATAAATAATTTTTTTTTAACAACGTGGCGACGATTTGAAACTCGAGCATACCAAATCTACGAAAAAAGTCGTCATCTTTACGTAACTATTGAAAAATAAAGATCAAATTTGAAAAAGTGAGATCGTCAATGACCTTTAAATGTTTCTCAGCATATCTCCTGTAAATTTGGAAATGATCCATCAAGTGGTTCTCGAGATATCGTGTCCACCGACTGAAGTTGACTGAAGTGTTTCAAGAGAAACGAGTTAAGGCTTTTTGGGGATTTTTTTCCAGATAAACTACAAAATAAATCGAGATTACAAAAAATGGCGTTTATCATACATATCAGTGACTGTATACAATAATTTTATTGAATCGATTAATTCCAAAATGGCGGCTGTGCAGCGTTTATCTCAAAACTGCATTTTTTAAGTTGGCCGGAAAAATAACTTTGACAATTTTGAACCGATTCACTTGAAATGTTGAATATATCTTGACAAATACATTGTCTATGGAAGTACGTAGGGTTTTTTTCGTATATTACATAGTTCATTTGTTATTAACAATTATCTGACGATTTTTAGGCAAATTTTTCACTTTACAAAAAATTGTCTAAAAAAATCGCACAGACGCCATTTTGAAATTAATCGCTTCAAAAAAATTATTGTATACAGTCACTGATACGTATGATAAACACCCTTTTTTGTAATCTCGATTTATTTCGCAGTTTTTATGAAAAAAAAATCCCCATAAAGCCTATTTTTTGGTGGATATAACTAAAAATTTTATTCGATACTATCGAATAAAAATATTTTCGGAAACTGTCATTTTTTTACCCACCCAGAATTTTGGAGGCCTGAATTTGTCGAATAAAAATAGGCCACGGAACTTACGTTGCTTTTCAGCGAGGCAAACTTCAATATCATGAAAATCTTGAAGGTGCATTCTTTTGTGAACGATCGAGTTGCTGATGAATCGTGTTTTATATAAAATACGATTCACCAAGTATACACTTGAAACTCCCTTTCTCTCCGCACACGTCGTATTTTCTACTCGAGCGACGTTAGATCCGAGAGACTCTCGTCTGTCACTCGGGTTTCCCTTTGAATCTTGCCCGCTAAAGAGTCTCCGCGAGACCTCCAAGTTTCAACCCGACGCGTTTGGTCTCCGTCAGACGAGTTTGTTCGTTTTTTCTTCTTTTCTTCTCAGCACTATCGCCACGGCTATGCCGTGCAAATTAAATTGCGTAATTCCGCGTTCAAGGTTGCCGGTTGAGTGATCAATGTCTTCGGTCTTTCGTGGGCGATGAATGCGAATTGAGAATTGATAATGGCAACCATATAAAATCACTCCCGGCCTTTGTACACTGTAGGGAAGTGCGGAAAAAAAATTAAACTTTAGACTAGACTCGTGGAGTTTAAATTTTCATTGTTGGAAGGCAACGATATTTTTTTTATTTCTTTATTTTTTATTATGAAAAACCTATCATCATAAAATTAACAAAACAATATAAAATAATTAATTTCCGCCATTTGTGCACAGTAAGAAAGTGCGAGAAAAAATTATAGTTTGAAGTGTGCTTAACTGAATGACGTTGAAATTTACAATTTTTGGAATACAACGATTTTTTAAAATTTGTATTATTATCAAAAATCTTTTTCTTATCAAACTGTGCAAATTGTTCCCAAATTTTGATAGCCTATATTGGGCGATAAAATTGTAGTATCTGAATGGAATTAATTTTTGTTCTTGGAAAACGACGATGTTTTTTTTTTTTTTTTCATTTTTATTATTATCAAAAAAACATCTACGATCATAAAATTCATAAAAATAATAAAATAATTGATTCCCGCCCTTTGTGAACAGTAAGAAAGTGCGAGAAAAAATTATAGTTTAAAGTTTAAGTAACTCAATGACGTTGCAATTTCAATTTTTTGAATGCAACGATATTTTTTAATTTGTATTATTATCAAAAAACTTTTTTTTTAGACTGTGCAAATATTTTGCAAATTTTTATGGCCTCAATTGGGCGACAACATTGTATTATCTGAAGAGAATTAATATTCGTTGCGTTCCAACGATGAAAATTTCAATGACGTTGAAGTTTGCATTGTCGGAACGCAATGAAAATTCAGTTTTTTTGCATTGCCAAAAAAATGTTTTGCCCTATTCGGGCTGTGAAAATAACTCCAACGTTTTTCAGGGATCCTCATTAAAAATCTACAACACAAACTAGCAAAAAAATATGTTTGTTAATGAAAATAAAGAAATAAAGGGGGAAAAAGAATTTTCTTTTCATGGCCATGATGGGACCGGGTTGAAATTCCGACCTTTCAATGCTCCGACGGTTTAAAATGCCGAATTTTAATAATTCGAAATTCAAGATGGGGCCGGGTTGAAATTTCGAACTTTGAATGATCAGATCGCTCAAAACTCCGAAAGAATTTTACTGGAAAGACCAAAATTCCGAAAACCCGAACCCCGTCAAAATAATTCGGCTATGGAAGGTTCAAAAGTATCAAAATTTTCAATAAATCGACGAATTATTTTAAGATTTTTTTTTTATTAAAAAATGTTTTTGCGTCAATTTTCAAACTTGTCTAGACAATGTTATACGTTCTACATATTTGCAGTCAGCTGTGTAGACTTTCGCTGGCATGATATTGACATGGAGGCCGGATTGAAATTCCGAACTTCGAATGCACCGACGGTTTAAAAATCCTAATTTTAATGTTCCGAAATTCCAAGGTTCGTCAAGGTCATGCCAGCGAAAGTCTACACAGTTGGCTGTGAATGGTGCTGAACGTATAACATTGTCTAGACAAATTTCAAAATTGACGTAAAATCACTTCTTAATGAAAAAAACTTCTTGAAATAATTCGTCGATTTATTGAGAATTTCGAAACTTTTAAGGGGCCAGTCCACTTTTGAGCCACGAAAAAAAGGTTATTCTCGCGATTTTTATTTCAGGATTTTATAATAGATATGAGTATAAAAGTTGTTGGGCTTGATAAATAAAGTCTTGAAACACATTTAAACAAATTTTAATTCATTTTTATTAATTTTTAAGTACAAAAACTATAGTTTAACGTAACGCCTCAAAAATAGGTGGGCTAGGTAGCTCCATCACAACTCGGCAACGGCTTGTCTGAAACGAAAAAATCAAAACCGATTAGATTCAGTATGACACCAGCTACAAAATGACCCTCGGATATAAAGTTTTATCAAAAAATTAAAAAATGGCAGATGAAAAACGAAAAAAGTAAAAAAAATGCGTTTTTTTCTCAGTTTTTCGCAAAAGAGAGTAAAAATCAAAATTCTTAACGGCGGGGTAAAGTTAATTCGGCGAAAAAAGGCATGTTTTTAAGATTTTTTTTTGGCGTAACGAATCGTGTTCGTTTATTGAAAAATTTACATACAATAAAGTAACATTTGAACAACATTCTCCTAAATTTGCATTGCAAAATATTCAAAATTGAGCGAGTGAAAATTAAACCCCGGAGGCGCCTCGAAAAAAAGTTGGTTTGCGGTGTGCACCATAACTCGCAACAGAATCATTTGAAACGAAAAAATCAAAATGCATTTGTTAAAGGAGATGTTTCTCGAGGTAATGACGGGAGGATTTTTTTTTTTCAATTTTTCGATTTTTCGTAGCACTTGGGAGCCAATAACCCGATTTTCGCTAAAAAAATCGGCTAATTTGTTGTTGAAAAATTAGTAATTAATAAAAAAAAAACAAAAAAGCTCTCGACAATACCTGGTGAATTATGTGAAGAAGTACCGTGCAAAATTTCAAAGCGATTGGTCCAGTAGATTTTGAGTTATCGTGCACACGGACTTCAAATATGACAAGACTCAGAAAAACGGTTTGAAAAACGCAGAAGAGAAGAGAACGGCATGGAGCAATAGACGCTCAAATACTCATAACTTCGTCAATTTTACGCCGATCGACTTGAAATTTTAATACAATATTCTTGATATATCATGCATTCATTTAAAAAATTAAAAAAAAAAATGTTTATACTTTACCCCGCCCTTAAACCATCGAGGGTCATCTTGTTGCTAATCATGTGGTTACAATATGTGGTCTTGTTGCTAATCATGTGGTTACAATATGTCATCTTGTTGCTAATCATGTGGTTACAATATGTGTGCTAATCATGTGGTTACAATATGTGGTTCAAATTTCAAGAGAATCGGTTTATTACTTTTAGAGATACGATGGAGCTAGATTTTGAAAACGTTGTTTCGAGAAAAACTCGTTTGAAGTTTATACTATGAAAAACTCCAACCTAAACTCAATCGGCAATTCCTGCGCCGTACAAAATCCCTTCTGATTGCTCATCATCGTCGATTTCTTCAAGTATTGCTTGCTTTCGATTTTTTTGAAATTTTCATAGTGGACTGGCCCCTTAAAACTTCCACAGCCCAATTATTTTGACGATGTTCAGATTTTCGGAGTTTCGGTCCTTCGTGTAAAATTCTTTCGGAGTACTGATCTTTCGTAATTCATAATTTTACTAGCAAGTTCTCACACACGCGAGTTTTCACTGCCTCTCTCTTTAACTCTTGACTCCAATGTAACTCGGACATGTATCGAAGCTATATGGTACCTGGCAGTCGTCTTCGTTGTTGTCGATGGCGAAGGTGCACAGCAGCCTCCATTTCCAATGTACATTTCCCGAGACTCTCCGGCGCGCCCATGGAATGTCTTTATGGTCGCGCATGTAACTTCCTCTCCTCCTCCTCCTCCTCCTCCCTCACCTGCTGTATGTATCCTTACGACAGTCCTCTAAGCGTATGTACGTACTCGGTGAGCCCGTACGATTTATCGATTCTCTACGACTTTGTCTTCCTTCGTGTCTCACAAAATGCACTGTCCAGTCAGCTCTTACGTTACTCGTGGTATATCGACTTTGCCGTGGTATTTTCTTCTCTATGCGAGCCTACATCCTCTTTATCGGGAATTGTAAAAGCAATGCGCGTTCGCCTCGCTTACGTGTGGCTTTTATCAATCAACAAACGTCGTTCGCACAAATGAAAAATAGATTCTTTGGCTTTGTCTAGACGCAAAAATAAAGAACGATTTATCACAGTTGTTCTCATTGCCGGATCATCGTTAATTGATCGAATGCATTATCTAACTAATTTCTCATCGTTATGTTAAGGGAGACTTTGTCTTTGGAGTGCCATATTTCAGGTGTTTACATTTTATTTTTTTTAAAGGAAACGAGTAAAGCTTTTTGAGTGCGATTCTTTCCTTGCTTTTATTCATGATATACAGAAGGTTAAAAAAAATTAAAAAAAAAAAAAAAAAAAAACCAAAATGGCGACCTTTGCAGCTCCGCGAAAACAGGTCCTCAAATCGCGGGAGGTAAACGGCTGACATCACTGCCCCCTCTTTGTTGATCTGAAACACAAATTCAAAGCATATTATCAATCGGTGACCCTTTGGTCATGGAATGACGGATGGGTTTTTCGTTTAGTACAAATTTCGGAAAATGGCGGCAATTTAAAAAAAATCGAATTTTCGCGTTTTTTTTCACATAAAAAGATAAATAATAAATGCAAAAATGTATCTATCGAAAAAACGATCCGTCATTCCGTGAAGACATATTTTCTGAGTATGCTCTCCAAATTTCAGGTCGATAGGTTAATTACAGCGGTCAGGAGAATGTCAGCCATTTTAAAAAACGTGTTTTCGAGAAAAACGCGTTTAAAGTTTTGTAATGTGTTTACACAAATGTGTTTATAATTACCGCTAATTGGCAATGCCCGGTCCATAGAGGCATCCCTCCTCTTCTTCTAGCTGCTCATGTCGAGCCCAATTTGATTTTTTGAAAATTTCAAGGACAAAGTCTCCCTTAATGGACATTTTTTTAAAACTATTTTTGAGTCTTACACTATGTTTTATCACTTTTTTTGGCCGTTACATGGTATTTTTTCTATTTGATTAATCTTTAACAATGGTGGGGGTATGGGCCGATCTTCTAAGGGGTTGCGGCGTGTGTTGTCAGACGGCGTGACACGTAGCGTCAGCGCATTAATCTTAAAATAAATTAACGAAGATTTTCTTTTGTTAACACTCATACGCAGAATATGAACCAAGAAAAGGTGAGAAATGTTGAAAATTGATGAAACGATGAGCTTTGAAACAAAAAGATTGAGTTTTCCGAAAAAATGCTACATTTTGCAATAAGAAAATACTTTTATTTTTATACTCATAGATATTTAGTATTACGATTTATATAACATAAATTTTTAGTTATACGTCACGCCAGTTTTGAAAATGCAGGCTAGAAGACCGTGCCATACCTTCGCCATTTTTAAAGATTAATAAAAAAAAATACTATGTTTCAGCCAAAAGTAGTAATAAAACATACCCTAAGTTTCGATAAGGGTGAAGAAATATTTTCTTTAAAAAAAATCGCGAAAATCAGCAATTTTTTTCCTTGCCTAAAGATATCTTCCCTTTAAGGGAGGACATCATCGTGTCGGTCTGAAAAAAAGGTATTTTTTTCGACTTTTTGTTTGTCCACTGCATTACTTATTTGGGATTTGGAAAAAGTATGTTTTTAAGCATACATTGAACTTATTTCGTGTACATTTTTATTTTGAAAAATAAAAAATTACCAACATTATACAGCTATAAAAGAGCCTCTGTATAAAAATGTGGTCCAACGATTGGATCGATAACTTGACAATGATTGGTCCGAAAAATAAAAATCGTTTTATAATCTAGATGAATGTAGTTCGTGTTGTAAGTAGGCGTTTTTTTCGAAGAAAAATGTTCTCACAACGGCGGATGTTAAAATAACAGTGTAACTATGGCGAAATTTGTACTTAAATTCGGGGGCTTAAGAAATATTAAATTAAAAAAAAAAAAAAATAAATGAGATGATTGAAAAAATTGAAAATCGGACAATTATAGCTAGAGTTATCATTCCGGCCAGGTCGAGAAAAGGCGTTTCATGAAAAACGCGATTGAAAGTTTTAATATACGTAAGTCGTTTGGTCAATTTTCAATATTTTAACTTGAATATTTTTTAATTTGTATATTTTGACAAAACTAACCAATAATCGATTTTTTTACCCTCCACAGTGGTATCCCGTCTCAATTGTACCCACAATATTTCATAAAATAAAACAATAATAAAAAAAATTCAAGTAGAACATTTTATATAACAAAACCGCAAACATATTAATTTGAAATTTAAAAAAATGAGGAAAATATTTATTAAAACATCGTTCAAGCGATGGATTACGTGACATTTCGTATACGTAAGTAATGCTCGACAGTTTCAAAATCGGTATGCCCCCCGTACGTATAGCCTGTTTGGTAATTTCGTTATGTGAAAAACCGGTAGCTCAATTTATTTCCTGCAAGAGACACACACGACTCGTTAATGCGAATCAAACTGGTTTGTCACGTCCAGCTTCTTTTTCGTTTTAATTTATTTATTAAATCGTGTATCGGCGCACTCATTAGAGAATCACCACCAAGCTAGAAAGTGTACGTGAAGCGATGATAAATAATCATTTTTAAAGTCAAGATAACGAAAATGCAATTTCATATGCGAAGCGACTGCTCTTTCGTGTTAATTCCGAGAGAAATAAAGTACATCTGACCTGTATGTATTCTACGTCTATATTTTTGTTAAACTAGTTACAGCACAAAAAACAAATGTTCAAGTTCCTCAATTACCAACAAAATAACTTCCTCTGTCACCCACTGCGGCCTCCAGCATCTTTAACTATATATATATAGCATATATATATAGGGTGTCCTGTTATGAACGGATAATCCTGCAGCTGTCAATAGGTTAGATCATGTCCTACTATATACTGGAATTTCAGTTTAGTAAAAGTCCCATGGTTTACGAGATTTTCGGCTTTATGCTATTTTTTGGAAAAAAAATCATCTGCTTTCGGTTTTTCGCATGCCATTTCTACTAATGATACTAATCGACTGAACAACTTTTTAAAGTAATTGGCACGAACTGCGTAGTACATTTTTTTACACCGGTACCAGAGTCAGATGTTCGAATTAGTTTGTATAAAAGTTCTGCATAAGATATTTTTGCGTAGTTTCCTTAAGGGGTTAGGCTACTCTAGAGGCCGAAAAAATAGGCTTTTTGGGGATTTTTTTTCTCAGAAAAACTACAAAATAAATCGATATTACGAAAAAGGGTGTTTATCATACATATCAGTGACTGTATGCAATAATTTTTTTGAAGCGATCAATTTCAAAATGGCGGCTGTGCAGCGTTTATCTCGAAACTGCATTTTTTAAGTTGGCCGGAAACATAACTCAGACAATTTTCAACCGATTCACTTGAAATGTTGAATACATATTGGAAAATACGTTGTCTATGGAAGTACGTGAGATTTTTTCTTTACATTACATAGTTCATTTGTTATTAACAATTATCTGACGAAATTTTTCACTTTCCGAAAAGTTGCCTAAAAAATCGTCAGATAAATGTTAATAACAAATGAACTATGCAATATAAAAAAAATCCTACGTACTTCCATAGACAATGTATTTTTCAAGATATATTCAATATTTAATGGGAGTCGGTTGAAAATTGTCCGAATTATGTTTCCGGTCAACTTAAAAAATGCAGTTTCGAGATAAACGCTGCACAGTCGCCATTTTCAAATTAATCGCTTCAAAAAAATTATTGCATACAGTCACTGATATGTATGATAAACACCCTTTTTGTAATCTGGATTTATTTGGTGGTTTTTCTGAAAAAAAAAAAATCCCCAAAAAGCCTATTTTTTCGGCCTCTCGAGTGGCCTAAGGTTTTAATATTTAAAGTTCAAAAGAAAACTTTTCTAGATAAAACAAATAACCAAACTACTTTTTTTAATCTTGGTAAAAAAAAAGTAATCTTTGGTAGAAATGGCATGCGAAAAAACAAAAGCAGATGATTTTAATCTCGAAAACCGTCGGACTTTTACAAAACAGAAATTCCAGCATATAGTAGGACATGATCTGACCTACCGACAGTTGCTGGATTAGCCATTCATAACAGGACACCCTGTATATGGTTTCTACGTAATTCCGATTTTGAGCTATATATATATATATATATATATATATATATATATATATATATATATATATATATATATATATATATATAGCTCAAAATCGGAATTACGTAGAAACCATATACATGTAATTCATACGTAATTCCGATTTTGAGCTATATATATATATATAGCTCAAAATCGGAATTACGTATAAACGTCGACTCCACGATACATCGAACATGGCCCGTTTTCGAACATGGCTCGCTTGTTAGAAATTATTTGTGCAGTGAAACAATCATTATTTTAGTTACCCCTGTTCGAATCGATTTTTTTTCCTTTAAAATTATGCAAATTTCAAAGCAGAAGTATACAATTACAGTTTTTTTTTTCTAAATCGAATTCAAAAGTTGACGAAAAATTCGAAGATCGTGGAAGAACCAATTTTTCGACGACGTTGGAGGTTGCATCTTTTTTCATTACTTAATTTTTTTTCTCCCGATTGAGGATGTGTAAAGCCTCCAAACGTTTTCACCCATTATTACGATAAATGTACGACCTTAATTTGCAAAAAAAAAAATGCTTTGGATAATGATAAAAACTAAGAAATAAAAAATAAAAATAAATAAAAAATATCGTTGCTTTCCAACAATGTAAACTTCATCATCGATTCATTGTAAAATACATTGAACAGACGATAATGAATTTAAGCGAGCACAACGAAGATCTAAAAAATTTCAATGATTTCGTTCAAATGTTCGAGTCTCTGGGGGAAGTTTGAAGCAAAAGATGAAAGACTCGGAACGTCCTGCGCGGGTACGTGAATGTACGACGATACGTACATCCGTGCCACAAAGTATTTATCGATAGCTCTAAACCCCGAGACTATTGGCCTCGAGCCACTTGTAAGGTACATCGAGAGCAGGTTATACTTCGTCGAGAAGCTCGCCGATTCTTTGCTTTGCTCAATTCTTCTCTCTCTCTCTCTCTCTCTCTCTCTCTCTCTCTCTCGTCTTTCTTCTTTTCTCTTTTCGTAACCCCCCTTTCACGGCCACTGGGTGGTCGTTAACCAGCTCTCTCGCGGCCCTCGTTTTCTTTCCGTTGCGATCTATTAGACCGCCTTATCCGCGACGTAACAACACCGCGACCGGCGAGAGAGATTAATCTATGGATATTTCGCCGGGAGAGAGAGAGAGAGAGAGAGAGAGAGAGAGAGAGAGAGAGAGAGAGAGAGAAGAGGCAATAGGTCGGATACATTATTCCACAAGTAATCCTTTTAATTAACGAAGCAAAACGATAAAAAATGACAAGCTTCAATGAGTCTTGGGTTTTTGTTTTCTTTCTTTCGAACCTCGTAGCGCTGATTTAGAAAGTACATTTTTGGGGGCAAAAGTGATGTCACGGGACGAGACACTCACGATCCCACTCACTTTTTATCGGCAACTTTTTATATGTTCGTTACTACGGTTCATCGACCATCGAAAAATTCCAGGCAGTCCATTACTACCTCTTTTACTTCACAGGTTGAAGCTCTCCTCTCTCTCTCTCTCTCTCTCTCTCTCTCTCTCGCTCTTTCTCTCTCTTTCTCTCTTTCTCATCACACACACCCACATTTGTGTGTACGTACACTTTAAAAAAAGTAATTAATAAATACTTGTAGTCTTTCTATCTAAGTATACAGGGTGTCCCTCTTATCTCTGCCAGCCGAAATAACTCGGTAATTATCGACGTCAGAAAAAAATGTTCCAGACAAAAGTTGTACTTTGTGAAAGGGGCCATCAAATGCGACTATTTTTTTTCTTCTATTTCGGTGGAGGCGCTGACGCGACCTCCACTTTTTTAAATGGAATGGCACATTTTTTTTCAACCATCTTGTGGAGCACCTCATGCCACATAAAAAACATTAGAGGGTCAAAGTCGTTAAAGGTCATTCAAGGTCACCTTTTGAAATGAAATACAAATCTAAATATCACGGATCACTACCAAATATTTGGTAGTGATACGAGATATTTAGATTCGTATCATCGATACTGACCTTGAATGACCGTGAATGACTTTGACCCCCTAATGTTTTTTATGCGGCTTGAGGTGCTCCGCAAAATGGCTGAAAAAATGTACCATTCGATTTAAGGGGAGATATACACCTAGGAGCCGC
Source organism: Ophion obscuratus (assembly GCA_964007375.1). Taxonomy (NCBI): domain Eukaryota; kingdom Metazoa; phylum Arthropoda; class Insecta; order Hymenoptera; family Ichneumonidae; genus Ophion; species Ophion obscuratus. The sequence continues at coordinate 5,830,465 of OZ023313.1, forward strand.
AAAAAAGGTCATTTTTGTGAATTTTTTCAAGGAAAACTATTTAAAATTTCGGATTGGGCTTTTAATTATCTAAACGTATGTAGATTGAAAAATATGTTTAATTTTCTTTATTTTAAAATATCAAAAATATACAAGGATATTGTATGATCGTGGGAGCGTCGTGAAAAAATATGCGTATACGGTACCCACTGGCGTTTCTTCAAAAATCATCTGAAAAAAAAAAAAACCAAAAAGATGATTAAATTAGATACTATAATCTAGTACTTGTCATAGCCGATTTTGAAAATAACGATTTATGACAAAATGGCGGACGTTTGAACATAAATAGTGATGTGCCAAAAATTAGTTATTATCTTGCCTATAAAACAAAAACTATTAGGAGTACAACTTTGCAATGACCGTTTTTTTTTTCAAAAGTTTAAGGCTTTATTATAAAACAGTGGCTAAATATTTTTTAATCAAAGTACTGCCCATCGCTAGCTACGACCTCGGCCCATCTTTCAGGTAGCATTCGAATCCCGCGTCGATAAAAGTCTTGGTCCTTGGAGGCAATCCAGGAATCGACCCAATTTTTGACTTCTTCGTAAGTACCGAAGTGCTGGTCAGCCAAATCGTGTGCCATTGACCGGAACAAGTGATAGTCGGAAGGGGCAATGTCTGGAGAGTACGGCGGGTGGGATAAAACCTCCCATTTCAGCGTTTCCAAGTACTTTTTCACGACATTTGCAACATGGGGTCGGGCATTGTCATGCTGCAGTATCACCTTGTCATGTCTTTCGTTGAATTGTGGCCGTTTCTCTTTGAGTGCCTTACTCAAGCGCATCAACTGACGTCGGTAGAGTTCCCCTGTGATGGTTTCGGATGGTTTGAGCAGCTCATAGTGCACAACGCCCAGCTGGTCCCACCAGATACACAGCATCACTTTGGATCCGTGAATATTCGGTTTGGGCGTCGATGACGGAATATGACCAGGCAGTCCCCATGATTTTCGGCGTTTAGGATTATCGTAGTAAACCCACTTTTCATCTCCAGTCACAATCCGGTGCAAAAATCCCTTCCTTTGTTGTCTTTGGAGCAGTTGTTCACAGGTGAAAAATCGGCGCTCGATGTCTCTCGGCTTCAACTCATGCAGGACCCAGTTTCCTTGCTTTTGGATCATACCCATATCCCGGAGACGTTTTGAAACTGCTTGCTGGGTTACTCCTAACGTCTCGGCGAGTTCCTCTTGAGTTTGGCACGAATCCTGGTCCAGCAAGGTCTCCAATTCGGCGTCTTCAAAAACTTTTTGTCTTCCGCCACCATGCTGGTTCTCGACCTCAAAATCTCCACTTTTGAAGTGTTGAAACCACCGCCGATATATTTTCTCACTAATAGAATCCTCCCCGTAAGCATCTACAAGCAAACGGTGGGCCTCAGCCGCAGATTTCTTGATGTTGAAGAAGTAAATCATAACCTCCCGCAAATGCTGAGAATTCGGCTCGTAGGTTGCCATGTTTGAGTGCCAATAACTTTATAATGCATACACGTATCCGTTAACTTTTTTAAATTGTTTACATTGGCAGAGCCTCTAGTTTAAAATGCCACTTTTTTTATTGAGCTAGGGCCACTACTTCGGCCGCAGTGGCTCTCTAAGAAAAACGGTCACTGCAAAGTTGTACTCCTAATAAGTAACGGGGAAAAAATCCTATGACAAGTACTGGATAATGGTGTATAGAATAACCACAAAAAACCTCAAGGCAATCGGTTCATTGGTTTTCGAGAAATTTTGGGTACCGATTTGAAAAACGTGGTTTTGAGAAAAAAGCGTTTGAAAATATGGGAATGAATAAATCGTGAAATTTGTCAAATTACATGGAATCACCGATACCAGGCCCATGGTGTAGGTCTTCTACGGTCGACGGAATGTTCACAGCTTCTAAATCCTCGATCTCGAACATCCAGGTGTATATCTCTCCTTAAAAAAGTGGAGGTGATCGTCGCTGTGAGTCAGCGCCACCAGCGATATAAAGAAAATTGGTCGCGTTTGATGGCCCCCTTCACACCGTACAACTTTTGTCGGGGACATTTTTTTTGTGACGTCGATAATTACCGAGTTATTTCGGGTGGCAGAGATAAGAGGGACACCCTGTATATATTTCAGTCCTGTTCACTATTAGAATCTTAGGAAAGTATTTTTTTAAATAATATCAACGAATATTCATTTTATGAAAACCTACTATATTATATTGCGTTGAACAATAAACGTATGTTCGTACGATTGTGGGCTGCGGTTAAGGAACTATACCAGTGTGAACGCTGAAAATTTGGGTGATTTTCGGGAATTTTTTGGAAGAAAAGTACTCAATTGAATGTTTCGGAAAATTAAGAATTTATTTGACTATATTTGATCTATATTACATAATTTTTTCATAGAAAAATACTGAGATCCAAGCGACTTATGCGCTGCCTTCGGAGGGGCAAAAAAAAGTTCCTCCACTGCTGACATGATTCCGGCCGATTGAGTAGCTGAAACCGAAAAAGGAAAAATGTTAAACTGGAAGGTATCTCCTGTACAATGACGTAGGATTTTCGAAAAATATCAAAATCTAACAAAGTGGCGTAGTTATGAAAAAAAGTCTGTTTTCTTGCCTATAAAATGGTCGTTTTTTTCAATGCCAAATCGTCAATTTTCATCCAATTAAAAATATCCTACGTCATTGTAGAGTAATTATATTCAAGAGTACTCAGTTCAAATTTCAAGTCAATCGGATAATTCCCTCTTGAGTCACAATGTCCGCAAATTTGAAAAATCTCATTTCGAGAAAAACGCGTTTAAATATTTAACTATCGATTTTTGCAAGATACAATGATATAAATGATAATGACATTCTTGAAAGTATAAACTGTCGGAAGAGGCGAAAAAATCGATTTTTTTAAAGTGTCACACTGGTACAGCCCTTTAACATGTGTGCATAATTTGTGCAACTGCCAAAATATCAATAAGCAGTACTATACTTATGGCAGTAACTATGACTATAAAATATTATTGTCCCCTCAGAAAAAGGCAAAATACAGGTAAAATATTGTTGCGAACAGCATACGTTTTTCTCAGTGCAATTTTCATTAACCATTCTACAGACTATCATAAGATTGATCAATCCATATTGGAAGGTTCGTAACTATTTAATTTAACATTTTGGTCCTTGTGCGAATTGATCGATCAAATATCCAAGCCCACCCACTTTCCGTTGCGTTCCAACGACGCAAACTTCAATCTCGCCAAAGAAGATGTACAAGACTTTGAGTCTTCATTGATTTCTGATGGTACACACAACCGAAGTAATGAAAATCCGAGCCGAAACACTCGTATGTTTGCCGCAGAGCGTATTGTTGTTTTTTTTTTGTTGTCAACGTCTCGAAGTGCCGTTGGGTGAGATTGCGAAAAAGGATCGTGTCTGCAAAGTTGATTTTCAGTTCGGCGTCTCTTTTATCGCACGCCACAATCGAATTCGTGAATCGGTATCGATGTGTACGATAAATCAGAAAAAAAATGGCATCGAGGGGAAAGTGACCTCGAAAGTAAAGCGGATCGCGAGTGGCCGGTCGACGAACTGACTGCCCAATGTTCTTCTTTTGTTGCTCCCAGCGACTTCTCCCTCTCGCTCTTCTCTACCGGACGACTTCCATGGGAAAAGAAAATCGAATCGGCACATACTGCGTCAAGAAGAGTTCGTGGACCATACTCTCTCTCTCTCTCTCTCTCTCTCTTTCTCTCTCTCTCTTTCTCCGTCTCTTCTTCGGTTATCCGTGTGTGAGACTGTAACGAGTGTTTTTTTTCCACCAAGCACATTGATGTACGAGGGTGCGTGCAGGTGCACGAGAGAGAGAGAGAGAGAGAGAGAGAGAGAGAGAGAGAGAGAGAGAGAGAGAGAGAGAAAGAGAGAGAGAGAGAGAGAGACGGAGAGAAAGCGAGAAAAAAATGGCAGAGCCAGAGAAGGAAAGCAAGAGCACGAGGAACAGGATAAAAAAATGAAAAAGAAATCGTCCGAGAAAGAGTCGAAGAAAGTGGAGCACGAGAGTCTTGGCTCGAGTGCAGGAGAGCAACCTCTCCTCCCCTTTTTTTTCTTTCTTCCGATTATCTTTTATTTTCTATCCGGCGCGATATGTCGTAAAATCGTCGAGATAATGAAAGTGAAGGAAAATCTCGCGTGCATAAACTTGCGTATTAGAGAGAGAGAGAGAGAGAGGGGGGGAGAGAGAGATGCGCAGTCCAACGAAAAAATACGCTGAATAATTTGCCAGTAAAAAGTTTACGAGCCTTCGCAACAAAATATTAATATTCATAAACAAAAGAATCAATAGATGTCCCATGAGGCTGGTATTAATTTTTTCATGATAAATGTAATAAATATTAGTAAGCCGTAAATAGAAAATGTTTATCGACGTTCACTCTGTTTTAATTAATAAATAAGTGTAATTAATAATTCACTGTCAATAATAAATCATCAGTATTCATAGATTATTATTTCATCTACTGCTAGGAAAAACATCGGGATTTTTATTCCCGATGCGTATGCCTCGATATTTGTTTTCCCTCCATCGTGAAAACTTTTTAGCACGAAATTTCCGAATGCAAATAGTATCGACACGCAAAAAAAAATTGTCTTGAAGTTTGCATTGCAGGAACGCAATGAAAATTATTTTTTAATATTTTTATCTCCTCGTTTTGATTATTTTAAGAAATTAGTTTTTGCATATTTATATTCCAGATGACTTGATAAGCAATTTGAAAAAATGGGACCGGGTTGAAATTCCGAACGTTGCCTGATCAGAACGCTCAAAACTCCCAAATTAAACTACCCCGAAGGATGAAAAATCCGAAAGAATTTAACGGCAGGGTAAAGTTAATTTGGCGAAAAAAAGGCATGTTTTTAAGATTTTTTTTTGGCGTAACGAATAGTGTTCGTTTATTGAAAAATTTACATATAATAAAGTAACATTTGAACGACATTCTCCTAAATTTGCATTGCAAAATATTCAAAATTGAGCGAGTGAAAATTAAAACCCGGAGGCGCCTCGAAAAAAAGTTGGTTTGCGGTGTGCACCATAACTCGCAACAGAATCATATGAAACAAAAAAATCAAAATGCATTTGTTAAAGGAGATGTTTCTCGAGGTAATGACGGGAGGATTTTTTTTTTTTCGATTTTTCGATTTTTCGTAGCACTTGGGAGCCAAAAACCCGATTTTCGCTAAAAAAAATCGGCTAATTTGTTGTGGAAAAATTAGTAATTATTAAAAAAAACAAAAAAGCTCTCGACAATACCTGGTGAATTATGTGAAGAAGTACTGTGCAAAATTTCAAAGCGATTGGTCCAGTAGATTTTGAGTTATCGTGCACACGGACTTCAAATATGACAAGTCTCAGAAAAACGGTTTGAAAAACGCAGAAGAGAAGAGAACGGCATGGAGCAATAGACGCTCAAATACTCATAACTTCGTCAATTTTACTCCGATCGACTTGAAATTTTAACACAATATTCTTGATATATTATACATTCATTTAAAAAATTTAAAAAAAATGAAAAAAAAATTTAATACTTTACCCCGCCCTTAACACGAAAGACAAAAACTCCGAAAATCTGAACACCGTCAATATAATTAATATAATTCGGCTATGGAAGTTTTAATAGTTTCAAAATTTTCAATAAATCGACGAAATTTTTAAAGAATTTTTTGAGCGTTCTGGCCATTAAAAGTTCGTAATTTCAACCCGGCCCCAAAAAAATGATCGAGGAATTCTCAAATCAAAGATTTCTCAAAAAAATTCGAGCAATCGAAAAATAACCCTTACCGCTGCCATTCAACGATGCAAACTTCAACACCATCGAAGACAACCATACTTGGTAAAAGCCTTGGCAGTGAAAACTTTTACGAAATTCTTGACAAACTCGTCCCCGTAGTGGCTCAAATCCTTGAACGATCTCGCCTCGGGTCAAGGCTAAAAGCGAACCTGCTTCGAATTTATCGCGAAGTGAGGAGTAACGCCTTTACAAGAAATGCGGATATTCTCGTTTTGGGACTCGCGAGAGAACTCCTTTGGGGTGTTCTGCAAGTTTTTGTCGCGGTGAGAGCGCAAGAGTGTCGAAAGCCCCCTTCGTCGAGTATGCTAGGGTGAACCGACCAGTGAATGGACGAATAACGACACTGCAGTATTCAGATGGATTGTAAAATGAAAAATTTAAGAAAGCTATTTTTTTTAATTGCTATATAGCCAACAAAATATAGTATTCCGATAGTAGAAAAGAATATTCTCTGTAGGCGCAACAAATAATAGTAGAATAATTGAATGGACGAAATTACCAATAAATGGACACTCGACCACTAATAAATGGACCCGTAAAGGATAACGATTTATTATCAATTTTTATTAAATTCTAGATTTGGAGATTACTGAGTTGCACAAAAATGATAGTATTCTTATACTTATAAGCATATATTTGTTATTACGATTTCGTAGTAAATACTCGAAGCTCTTCTGCATCTCAACGCGACATTCTTACAAAAACTACCATACTTTGTTTCGACAGAGAAATAGAAAATTGAATCTTGTCGAAATTAAAAAAAAAAAAAAAACGAATGAAATGCATTTATGAGAATATTTAATTAAATGTACATTCTCATCTCTCAGCAGTAATGAATTTTGCAATTTTCAGCAGATGAGCTAAATGTTTGACTCTCCTTTGAGAATTATCAGAACACAGCCAACATGCCCATTCACTGGAAAGAGGTTAGATCGTAGCACCAGTGAATAACATGTCTAATTCTGACCTATTATTACGAATTTATGTTAAAATTCTGCGAAAAAACAAAGATTGTTTCTATCCTAAGTAATGAAAGTAATACCTACCCTCAAAGCTCATAAAAAAAACTATTTTGTTCGCCTTTGGAACACCCACTGGGCACAGTCGTATCGTAACTAACTAGGAACATCACTTGAGGAGTTTCGGGACAATTGACGATATGTACCATTTGGTTCAAATTTATACAGTAAACTCTTTACCTTACATTCAATGCACCCTCCGAATTTTCAATCAATCGTCTACATCAGGGGTCGCCAAACTATTTTTTATAACAAATATTTAGATTATGACAATAATGAAGAAATTGTCATAATGTACTGAATGGAAAACTGTCAAATTGCTCAGTACATTATGATAATTTCGTCTCCCTTTACGTCGTGACAATTAATCATACCCTATGATAAAAAGTGCTTCTTCAATTGTAAATTTTATAGAATCGGTGTAGACGATCGATTTTAAATTCGGAGGGTGCATTCGGTGCATGGCAAATAATTTACTGTACAAATTTGCATCAAATGGTAACATATCATCGATTGTCCCGAAACTCCTTAAGTGTTCGCCTTCTATTTTGTTGAAAATCATATATGTGGGATTGGAAACTATAACACACGTATTTTTTTTTATCAGCGGAAAAACGGTTTTAAGGGTGGAAACTACCCCTCAAAAAAGGGGCGTCGAGGGTTGATTTTGCAGTTTCACCCACACCAGTCCATCGATCTGGATGAAACAAAAACCAAAATTCTTCTAGTGTGAAGCGATGGAAAATCCCCTATAAAAGTATTGAAAAAAAATTAAATCAAGGCGCGACCCTTTCTTTGAGGGGTGGTTACCCGCCGATCAAAAAAAAAAAAAAAAAAAAAAAAATACATATCTGATCGTTTTCAATGCCTCATCACATATATGAGTTTCAACAGTATCGAAGACGGGCACTCAAGCGATGTTCCTTGTATGTCGCGCGGTGTGCAAGTACCACAAACTAGAAAAATTTCGTGTCGCGTCAAAATTCGATATCAAACTAACAAATCAGTTTCAACACCTGATTTTTGTGCTAAATTATAGTGATCCGATTTTCCATCGACAAAATTCACATTCTCTACCCATGTCAAATATAAATCAGCTTTCGTCCATTTACTGGTCGGTTTGCCCTACTAGAATAGTTTGCGATTCAATCAGGATACTCAGCATTGTCGCGATGAAAAAAAGACTCACTAATTATAAAGGTTTCCATAATTTCGTCCTTATCTCATTGTATTTG